>CAJVQU020000004.1:4131976-4611350 GCA_911387785.2 Aelia acuminata
AAAATCTGAAAAACTTGAATTATTAATTTTTTTGCCCCCCCCCCATTCGAAATTTAATAAGAATATCGTATTTTAAATGTACCGCCCCCATTATATTGGAATCCACCCTCAAACCGATAAAATCTGAAAAACTTGAATTATTAATTTTTTTGGGCCCCCCACTCGAAAATAATAAATGAATATTTTCTTAAAAACATCGTCCCTGATATCGTAAAATTGGACCCCAGTGTGAAAGAAGTCCGAAATTCTAACTTTTTTATAGTGCGCCCCCCCCCCCACTAAAATAAGAAATGAATATTTTCTTAAAAAACATCGTCCCTGATATCGTAAAATTGGACCCCAGTGTGAAAGAAGTCCGAAATTCTAACTTTTTTATAGTGCGCCCCCCCCCCACTAAAATAAGAAATGAATATTTTCTTAAAAAACATCGTCCCTGATAACGTAAAATTGGACTCCTGTGTGAAAGAAGTCTGAAATTCTAACTTTTTTATAGTGCGCATCCCCCCCCCCCCTAAAATAAGAAATGAATATTTTCTTAAAAAACATCGTCCCTAATAACGTAAAATTGGACCCCAGTGTGAAAGATGTCTGAAATTCTAACTATTTTATAGTGCGCCCCCCCCCCACTAAAATAAGAAATGAATATTTTCTTAAAAACATCGTCCCTGATCACGTAAAATTGGACCCCAGTGTGAGAGAAGTATGAAATTCTAACTATTTTATAGTGCGCCCCCCCCCCACTAAAATAAGAAAGGAATATTTTTTAAAAAAACATCGTCCCTGATCACGTAAAATTGGACCCCAGTGTGAGAGAAGTACGAAATTCTAACTATTTTATAGCCCTATATATTATAGGGTGGTCAAATAAGTGAGAAATAAAAGACATCATGTGTATATATAAAAGTATTTTATCCGCTCTACTGGAAATAGTCGTAGAAAAAGTTGTTTAGCAAAAAATGATAATTAACCGCTCGTCCCTGCATTGCGGGCTGTAGTATCCAGCGGCGTTTCAGCTCAAAATGACAGATAACCGCTCTGATATATATCGGGCAGTTAGCCGCTCGGTGGTGGAGCGGCTAACTATAATTTCGGGTATATATATATATATATATATATATATATATATATATATATATATATATATATATTTACTTTAAAAATAGTTTAATTGTTTCCTAAACTATCCATGATTGGCTCTTGAAATTATTTATATACAGTTTATGATGTGTACTATAGCTATTTAAATAATTAACAACTTTTAGCTGCTGCTGTTAGCTGTTGGTAATTATGATTCTGAGTAACAAATGATGTATATATATTTTTACTTTCACTTACCTATATATGAAATATATAGTAAGTGGAAGTATTGCGATCGTGAAAAATTTCGACTTCCGGTTTTCAACGGAAATACACGTTTTGGGGTCCCCTGAGTCCAAATGACCAAGTCCCGCGAAATGGTCTGTTTGTGTGTGTGTGTGTGTGTGTGTGTGTGTGTGTGTTTTACGAAGGTAGGTGGTGGAAATCTTCAAAAGACGCGGATAGGCCCCTACCTGTCCGTGTGTGGGATTTTTACCCACTAAAACCACCTCCTTACACCTGTTTCCCACCCTCCACGGGACCAACGTTAGGCATTACTTCATGGAGGGGGACTGACTGTGTGCCGCCTCATTCTATTAGGCTACGCTCTAGCTCGCCTTTCCTTCTCTTCTTTCCTAAGTTGCTTGATGGTCTGGGCCGCAAGGCGTTGTCCAGCCATCCAGTTCTCATTGCTGATTAGCATCAGAGCGACAACATTATCGGCAGTAGGTTCTGATCCGCAAACTTCTTGAAATTCCTCCCTCTCCTTCTGGAAGCGAGGACAGCAGAAGAATGCATGTTCCACCGTCTCTTCGGCTGATGGGCATACTGGACATTCGGCTGTATTATCCAGCTTAAATCGATATTGATATGCTCGAAAACAGCCATGCCCCGTAAGCAGCTGGGTGAGGTAGTAGTCAACATCACCATGTTTCCTGGTTACCCATGGTTGGATATGAGGAATTAGCCTGTAGGTCCACCTTCCGTTCGATGCCATATCCCAGCGTCGTTGCCATTCCTCCACTGTGATCTCTCTTTCTTCGGCCCGAGGAATGCAGTCAACTCGGTTATAGGAGCGCTTCCTCTCTTCAGAAAGCAGCTCGATTGGCGGCATTCTAGCCACTACACATGCAGCTTCATAGGAAACTGTTCGAAAAGCACTTGCCACTCTTAACAAGCCTCTTCGATATACTGCGATCATCTGTCTCTTGTACGATTTGGTGAGCATTGCATCATTCCAAATTGGTGCTCCATATAAAAGAATCGATGGGACAATACTCGCAAGAAGCCTTCTGCGACTCTCTCTGGGTCCTCCTATATTCTGCATAAGGCGTGACAGTAGCGACATGGTTCTAGATGCTTTGTTGCTGATGTACTCCATGTGGGCATTAAAACGGAGACGTGCATCTATGATTACTCCTAAGTACTTCAAAGAGGGTTGGGAACGAATCCCGTGTCTACCTACTGTGACTGTTATGGTCTCTATTTGCTTCCTACTTGTAACAAGGAGCGCCTCGGTCTTGTGATCGGCTAGTTGCAGGCCCACAGTTGATAGCCAATCTCGGATTGTAGCCACTGCCTGATTGGAAATCAGGGTAACTTCTTCTGTATACTTCCCTTCAACTACCACAGCTACATCATCTGCGAAGCCAACAACTCTAGCTCCTTCCGGCAATGATAGCCTAAAAACACCGTCATACATTATATTCCAGAAAAGAGGCCCTAAAACTGAACCCTGCGGGACGCCACCAGTGACCTTATATATCCTTGGTCCAACGTCTGAAGCATAGAGCAGAACTCTGTCCTTGAAGTAGTCTGCTACAACTCTCATTAGATAAGCAGGCACAATATCATAGCCTCTAAGGCATCCAATATGCAGGTCCACCTCGCCGTGTTGAACGCGTTTTTAACATCTAGAGTGATGATTGCAGCATAACCCTTCGCTCCTCTCTTCCATCTCGCTCCTGCAATTGATTTGCTGGCAGTCTCAGTCACTTATTCAATAGCATGTAACGTAGATCGCCTTTTCCGAAATCCATATTGGGCCCGCGAGAGGCCGTTTGCACCTTCAGTGAATTCTTGTATCCTGAGGCTTAGGATCTTCTCAAATGCCTTGCCTAAGTATCCAGCAAACAGATTGGGCGATATGTTGATGGGTCCTCCAGATTTCCTTTGCCCTTCGGGATGAGTACAAGACGCTGTCTTTTCCAAGGTTTAGGAAACGTACCTTCATGAAGGCAGGAATTGAATAATTCCTTGAAAAGGTCAGGCCGTTGTTTAAGTACCACCTTGAGAGCCACGTTTAGAATGCCGTCCAATCCAGGTGCTTTACCATATTGAATATTTGTGGCAACGTCTTCCACCTCTTCTTCTGTAATTAATGTAAACTCGGAGGTATGGAGGTTGTCCATACATCTAACAGTTGCTGCCTGTTCCGGGAATAATGTTCTAACGATATTATCCAAAACATCCGATCTAGAGGGGAGGTGCGATGAAACTTTACTAAGTTTCTTAAGGGCTAGCTTATAGGCCCTACCCCATGGGTCTGCATCAATGTCATCGCACAGTTCTCTCCAGCAACGTCGTTTACTTTCTTTGATGGCTCTTCGGAGGTTTCTTCTAGCAGTCTTGAAATCTTCCCGAAGAGTGTCGAACTCTGGTCGATGCCTCGCTCGTTGGTAACGTCTCCTTGCTATGTTGCAACACTGGCGGAGGTCAGCAATGGTATCCGTCCACCAGTAAACTGGGGCATGGTGTTTACCAGGCTTTGATCGAGTCATAGCTGCGTCACACGCCCTAACAATAAAAGAGGTGAGGATAGACGCTTTCTCCTCTGCTGAGCCACGCATGTCGCAAACATCCTCCAGCATAACGGCAAATGTCTCTTGATCGAATGTTTTAGCATTCCAGCCTGCAGTTCTCCATCGACGAATCTTCCTCCTTGTTGGCATACCCAGTGTAATCAATATGGCCTGATGATCACTGTATGTATAGAAGTCACAGACCTTCCAAGTAGCACCTCTTCGCAGGCGGTCACTCATAAATGTTATATCGATAATAGATGATTCCCCTGCTCTAGTGAAGGTCGGGTCGGTCCCGGAGTTCATTAGGACCATGTCACTTATTTGGGCAAATGCTTCCAGGAGAATTTCACCACGGCGATTCGTCGTCCTACTTCCCCATTCCGTTGCCCATGCGTTGAAATCACCAGCTATTATTGCTGGCCCATGACCACTGGCATCTACGATTAGACGATGCAACAAGTTCTCGAATTCTTCAATTGTGGATCTGGTGGAGACATGACAGCTATAAATATGTATATTATTAATCTTACTCCATACAAAGCCAGATTGGGACACTCCCATCTCTTGAATCCCTTGGCTACCACAAGCCCAAATAGCTGCTTTACCACTGTAATCAGATACCCATGAGGATCCATCCAAATTCTTGTACGGTTCACATAGAATAACAACGTCAATTTGTAGTTCCCGCACAGTCTGACAAAGGAGATCTTGATCTGATCACAATGGTTCAAATTCAACTGAAGTATCTTCATCTTCGGTATAGTTGAACACGCGTCTTATTTTGCAGAGCTAAACGAAAAGCTGGGCACTTACTACTCCCGCAAAGGTGGTCAGAGTTAGTCTTCCCCTCACATATTGCACAATTAGGACTCAGCTCACAGTCAGCAGCTTTGTGGCCTGCTTGACTACATTCCCGACATAATGAAGTCCTATCCTCTCCAACACAGTGGCGAGCTATATGGCCAAATTCCCAGCACCGGAAACACCTTTGTACTTTTGCTCTCTCGCGTATGGGGCTTTCGACCAGGCCTACGCGTTCCTTCCCTAGTGCCACAATCTTTCTCGCCTGAAGAACTGGAAGCGCAATAACCGCAGTTTGCGTATCTCCATAGGCTGGACGCAGCGATTTTACCGCTGTGATCGGTGCTGCCTCTTCACCCAATAGAAGTTTTAAGGCCTCCGCAACCTCCTCTTTTGTGGTAATTGCGTCCAAGACTCTGAGTTCGAAAAGAGATTCCTCCGTCCATGTCCGCACTTTTGTTCCTTCACCAAGCATTTGCTCTACTGTAGATCTCATAGTGGTGAGGTTCTCCGATTTCTTATGGTCTAGCTGCAGCAATAGATCACCATTATTATTTTTCCGGACTTTGTTTATTGAAGAGCTCAGCTCCTTCATCGCAGGATTGTCCCTTATCTTTCTCAAAACGTCTGCATAAGTCTGGCTCTCTGATACCGTAACAATTACGGCATCAGGTCTCGGAGGCTTGATGCGAGTTTTCTTCTTCGATTTCTTGCGTACAACTTGCCATTGTTCTTCGGAAGATGACTTATGCTCAACTGTAGGTTTTTTAAAATGAGCTGTTTTTGGTTTGACTCATGGTTCGATTCTCCAGAACTCTTCGGTTTAGTCCTCTTCTCAACTCTTTCAGCTGGAGGAGCCTCAGATGATGAAGACGTAATGATTCTTCCTCTATTTTTGTCACCTACTTTTTTCCTTGGTGGACTAGGCTCCACTGTTTGAGTTTCACTATCCCCAGTTTCTATAGGCGAGGCAGCAATTTCTAACTTTTCAAAGAATAGACGAATTTCACAGGCATATCTTTTAATTTCTCCATGAACATAGTGCTTCGTCCGAATAAACGTAAGCAAATCATTGATCTTATGCCCAAGATTCTGCATTACTTCTGTAGTTGTTAATCTTGTATCCTAGGATGCTACAACAGCCAAGTCTCCCAACATTGTAGCACTGCGTTCGTATGATGACGACGCCGGGGAGCACGCTTTCGCACCCTCTTCCGACGCCGGTACTGGGGTTCCGTGCCCCTGCACCGTAATACAATTTTCTTTCCTCTCCATAACTTCTCACAAATATAAGTATGCATTTTATACCTCCTGCCAGGTGGGTATTTTATACCCGTAACCTGAGGAACAGACGCTGACCAGGTAGCCGCCTATTCTAGGAACCGTCGCTCCTGGATTTAAGTCTAGTTTTGGTCCGCCCCGGGTATTTTATTTCCCCGGTACCCATCATATATGATTTCCCCTATCCGCCACCTGGGGAGGCGCCCGATGGAAGACTAGCAACTCCACACGGGTGTGTGTGTGTGTGTGTGTGTGTGTGTGTGTGTGTGTGTGTGTGTGTGTGAACAGACTAGCTCAAAAACTATAAACCGTGCGAACCTGAAATTTGGTATTTAGTTTAGGTATATGCCCGCGATGTGACAGCAAAAATTTCATCAAAATTGATTAACCGGAGGGGGGACTTTACTTAATAAATTTTGTATAATTTTCACGTGTTTTTTTAATTTACTCAAAATCGGCTTTAACGATTTTGATCAAACTGGGTATTTGATGTATTTATATGCCCGAGATATGACTGTAAAAATTTCATCAAAATTGATTAACCGGATGGTTGACTTTACTTAATAAATTTTGTATCATTTCACGTGTTTTTTTTTATTTACTCAAAACCAGCTTTAACGATTTTGATCAAACTGGGTATTTGATGTATTTATATGCCCGAGATATGACTGTAAAAATTTCATCAAAATTGATTAACAGGAGGGGGATTTTACTTAGAAAATTTCGTATCATTTTCACGTGTTTTTTTTATTTACTCAAAAACGGCTTTAACGATTTTGATCAAATTGGGTATTTGATGTATTGATATGCCCGAGATATGACTCTAAAAATTTCATCAAAATTGATTAACCGGAGGGGGGACTTTACTAATTAAATTTTGCGTCATTTTCACGTTTTTTTTAATTACTCAAAAACGGCTTTAACGATTTTGATCAAACTGGGTATTTGACGTATGTATATGTTAAAGATGTGATAGCCCGCATTTCATCAAAATTGCTCAAACGGAGGGCGCACTTTATTTCTTAACTATTTTTTACTCAAAAACGGCTTTAACGATTTTGATCAAATTGGGTATTTGATGTATTGATATGCCCGAGATATGACTCTAAAAATTTCATCAAAATTGATTAACCGGAGGGGGGACTTTACTTATTAAATTTTGCGTCATTTTCACGTTTTTTTTTAATTACTCAAAAACGGCTTTAACGATTTTGATCAAACTGGGTATTTGACGTATGTATATGTTAAAGATGTGATAGCCCGCATTTCATCAAAATTGCTCAAACGGAGGGGGCACTTTATTTCTTAACTATTTTTTACTCTAAAACGGCTTTAACGATTTTGATCAAATTGGGTATTTGATGTATTGATATGCCCGAGATATGACTCTAAAAATTTCATCAAAATTGATTAACCGGAGGGGGGACTTTACTTATTAAATTTTGCGTCATTTTCACGTTTTTTTTAATTACTCAAAAACGGCTTTAACGATTTGGATCAAACTGGGTATTTGACGTATGTATATGTTAAAGATGTGATAGCCCGCATTTCATCAAAATTGCTCAAACGGAGGGCGCACTTTATTTCTTAACTATTTTTTACTCAAAAACGGCTTTAAAGATTTTGATCAAATTGGGTATTTGATGTATTGATATGCCCGAGATATGACTCTAAAAATTTCATCAAAATTGATTAACCGGAGGGGGGACTTTACTTATTAAATTTTGCGTCATTTTCACGTTTTTTTTTAATTACTCAAAAACGGCTTTAACGATTTTGATCAAACTGGGTATTGACGTATGTATATGTTAAAGATGTGATATCCCGCATTTCATCAAAATTGCTCAAACGGAGGGCGCACTTTATTTCTTAACTATTTTTGCAATTTTTACCTTTTTTACGATTTTCTCAGAAACGGCTTTAACGATTTTCATCAAATTCGTCATGTTTAATGAAAATTAGGTGTTCTTTAATATCAGGTAAGCTTTATCATTATTAAAATGTTCTTGGGGGGCTTAAATGGGGTAGGGGCCTTTTTTGTTTGTTTGTTTTTGTTTCCTATGAAGTATCTTTGTTTTTGTTTATATGGAGAAATAAACTGTCTCTCATTACGCCTAAAAATAAAAAATGGCTAAATATGAGATATGATAAAAACCAACTAAACATATAGAGGAGAAAAAAAGAAAAATATTCAGTCAACTCATAAAACACTTTGAGCTCACGCATGACGCTTTTAATGCCAGACCATTGTTCATAATTAATGCCCTTCTGTTCATTTAATGGAAATGATTTGTTTCATGGGAAATAAATGAAATATTCAACAAGTACATAGAGAATTATAAAATCAGTCGACTTGGAGTATTAAGTCATTGCCGAATTATCTCAAGTAAAAACTTTTATTTAATAATAAAAGAAATAAGTGTTAGTTATAGAGCAAATGAAAACAAAAATAAAAAATGAATGTGGAAAAATGTGTAACTGAGTGAGAAGTGGCATTAACACAACGCATTAATTTCTAATCTAAGTTGGTAAGTGAAAGTTGTGTGTTGCGCGCACGCTCCAGATTTTTTTATTTTATTTATACACTGCCCTGTGTGATTTCAAATGATTAGTCTGCCTTTTTTGCTGGTCTATATATATATTAAATACAGATCTTAAATGATTGTATTCAAAAATATTTTTGATTGGTTAATTGTATTGTTAAATGTTTTAGAACTGAAGATGGCTCAAAAGAGCCGAAACGTCTTATAAATAAAAAAATGTATTGTTGAGACTATTTTGGTCCCCTTCTAGACCTCCTTCTTTTCTTTTATTGCTTGGCTTGTTGAATATTGCCACTAGGTCTGCTGGTAATTTAGTGTTGAAGTCTATAGGTATGATGCACTTGTATATGAGAGTAACATTTTTGTAAAATAAGTAGAGCGATTTTGTTTCCTCGTTTAACATGGTAATCTTCGTTTGAATGATTATGTAAAATAACCTTATTTGTGCCTCAATAATCAGGGTCTATTATGCCACCTGTTATATCCCTATGTTAAAATCTCTTTGCATTCTCAATTGACATTAACATTGTATATTGGTATTGTTATATAATAATCTAATGTACCCTTGTTTTAAAAAACGAAATCAATTTCTGTTTTTCTTAATATAGTTAGGATATTTCTAATTATTGTTTTTCATTTCAATTATCAAGTTGCGACATAAAACCACCTATTAATAAACATAAAGTTAATTTTTAAAAAAGAGCAAATTAATAATAAAACACAGGTAAGAAAAATAACCCATAACACTTATGAACTTTTTCCATGCCATACTTGATCGGTCTGCTAATCTTCCATAATATCCTTCAGGAAATATAACAGTTAAATATGTTTCAACAAGCACCTTGCCTCTAGCTGTTATTGTATAATCATGAGGGCTAATTAAAAAAATCTGGTGCGTGCGCGCAACACACAACTTTCACTTACCAACTTACTTAGATTAGAAATTGACGTGTTTTGCTAAATATCATTTCCCAAATTCACACATTTTTCTACATTCATATCTTATTTTTGTTAATCGTTAAAGCCGTTTTTGAGTAAATAAAAAAAACACGTGAAAATGATACAAAATTTATTAAGTAAAGTCCCCCCTCCGGTTAATCAATTTTGATGAAATTTTAACAATCATATCTCGGGCATATAAATACATCAAATACCCAGTTTGATCAAAATCTTTAAAGCCGTTTTTGAGTAAATAAAAAAAACACGTGAAAATGATACAAAATTTATTAAGTAAAGTCCCCCCTCCGGTTAATCAATTTTGATGAAATTTTAACAGTCATATCTCGGGCATGTACATACATCAAATACCCAGTTTGATCAAAATCTTTAAAGCCGTTTTTGAGTAAATAAAAAAAACACGTGAAAATGATACAAAATTTATTAAGTAAAGTCCCCCCTCCGGTTAATCAATTTTGATGAAATTTTAACAGTCATATCTCGGGGATATAAATAGATCAAATACTCAGTTTAATCAAAATCGTTAGAGCCGTTTTTGAGAAAATCGAAAAAAACCTAAAAAGTTATTAAGTAAAGTACCCCCTCCCTTTAAGCAATTTTGATAAAATTTTTGCTGTCACATCGCAGGTATATACCTACACTAAATACCCAGTTTCAGGTTCCCACGGTTTATAGTTTTTTAGCTAGTCTGTTCACACACACAGACCATTTCGCGGGACTTGGTTATTTCGACACAGGGGACCCCAAAACGTGTATTTCCGTTGAAAACCGGAAGTCGAATTTTTTCACGATCGCAATACTTCCACTTACTATATATTTCATATATAGGTAAGTGAAAGTAAAAATTAAATTATATAAATTTTTATTTAAAAATGATCTTTATTAAATATAACCCCCTTAGGGAGTTATATTAGGGGGTCTTAGCCTCGATACTTAGGGGTAGAGGCTATACAATAAATAAATGTTACTAAGTAAATGATATACCTGGCTAAGTCATAACCAACTGAATCAGGTGTTCCTTTCACTACATTGAAAGCTAGCTCAGATCATTTTGTAACATACATGATCATTTTGTTTTTTAAAAGTAATCTAAAACATACCAGCAACACTATAATGAATTTCACAAAAGCAGGAATAATCACTTATAAGCTATTGCTAAAAAAAGGCTACTTACAAGAATGTAGTTGACCTCTGTTGAGAAATATGCAACTAATTCGATTGTTCCTTTCAGAAAGTTCAAGTCTAATTTTAAACTTTCTATAACATATATGTTTTTTTAAGAGAATAATTTTTATAATATAAAAAATTATGATTTTATGCTGTATTGATAGTGCGATAATGAAGTAATTGAATCTTGAAGAAAAAAACCTTTTATCATCATTGTTTGATAGTGCTTTTTTATTCATTTATATTGAACTTACCAAATGGTTTTTCAAGCGAATCATATTCATTGGAACTCTAAGAACAGATTTATAATGATTTTCATCTTTGTAAATATTATCAGGTATTATTTTATTGCAAAATAAAATATTTTTATAAGATTCCTGATTTATAAATTTATTTAAAGAGTGTTTGGAAACCCCTTTAGCCCTCTTTATTTTATTAAGACTTGAACTTTTCTCATCTTCACTTCAAAGTCATTTTTTCTTTGATTGTGTAGTCATTTTGTTAGAATTTAACGATTTTCGTACAAATTCTAATGTATCTTCTATATTTTTACACCTTTAATATATAAATTTACCAACGTTTATAACAAATAACCATATGTTTTCTTTTTATTCTAACTTCTTCCATCTGACATTTTTCTTCGGATTTCATGTTTTTTTTTTCTTTATTATAATTTTATAAGATTTTGACAGATTTAGGATGAATTCGATTGCGTTTTTCTTAATTTTTTTTACAATTTTTATAACAAATGAATATCTCTTTATACCAAATGAACAACGTTTTGTAAATAATTTCTCTATTGTCAGTTCCAGTGCTTTTCTCATTATTTCACATATCTGTGGAATTATAATTTTTTTATTTTAACGTTTTAGGGTAAACTCTGCTACATTTTAATCGCTACATGATAATCTTCAATACAAACGAACCGCATTTACAACGATAATTCTCTCTTTATTACGATATTTTTCTTTATATTTCATATTTCTATCATATGGAAAATACAAAAAATTATTAGCGCACTTCAATAAAAGAAAAAACTATGTTGTTCATTATACCACCCTTCTTCAAGCATTGTCACACGGCATAGAGCATGTAAAAGTAAACAGAGCATTAAAATTCAACCAGTCCTCGAGGTTAAAATCTTACATAGAGTATAACACCAGTTTAAGAAAGAAAGCTTTAAATGATTTTGAAAAAGATCAGTATAAGCTTTACAACAACGCAATTTTTGGTAAAACTATGGAATCAATAAGAAAAAGAGTTGATATGCGTTTAATTACAGACCATAAAAAGCAAGAAAAATTAATGTCTAAACCAAATTTTAAGGACCATACAATTTATTCTGAGAATTTGGTTCTCGTTCATATGGAAAAGACTAAAATAAAATTTGATAAACCGATATACGTGGGAACGTCAATATTAGATATATCAAAAAAACATTATGTATAAATATCATTATGACATAATGTTGGAAAAGTATGGTTCAGATCGTTCAACCATAATGTATTTACTATTAAAACAAATAAAATATCATTATCATCTTTCGATTATAAAAGACACATTAGTAGTTATATTTGGCCGGTTGAGCAGGAGCACGAAGGAAATGACCTTGAGCGTGCTGTAGCAGAGCTAACTGTGACCTTGAGGGTCATTGACCGACCTTGTGAGGGCGAGGGGGGTGTTGTTCTAGGGTGAGGGGGGGGTGTCCTTGAGGTGTGTTATGAGGTTTCAAGGGGTCAACGGATGTGAGATGCCCAACATGGCAACGTTGGATTGTAGATGTGGCAACAGCGCTTTGTTTACATCGTGCTGTAGCAAGGCTAATTGTTGATATTTAATCAGCTGTTTCATTCATAATTTATCCATAGAATTCATTGATCAAGCTTTGCCGTTTCATTTCTGCTAAAACATGTCGAAGGTCAATCGAGCTGAAGATTGGCGAACTCTGATTATTAAACATTGCAAAAGAAATAACAACTTGTTCTATTTTCATAACTCTGTTCCTTCCCCTCTTGGAAAGTGTACAATACACATTTTTACACCTTACTCGGTCTTCAACCTCCAATTTCTTGGGCCTGCTTTGCAAAAGAGATAACATCTCCTTTGCCCCCCACCACATACATAAGCCTTCGTCATAGTCCTAGTACTGATAAACCAGTTTACTGGTTCAGCTGTTTCATTCATAATTTAGCAATTGAATTCATTGATCATGCTTTCTCCCCCCACCACATACATAAGCCTTCGTCATAGTCCTAGTATTGATAAACCAGTTTACTGGTTCAGCTGTTTCATTCATAATTTATCAATTGAATTCATTGATCAAGCTTTCTCCCCCCACCACATACATAAGCCTTCGTCATAGTCCTAGTACTAATAAACCAGTTTACTGGTTCAGCTGTTTCATTCATAATTCATCATTTGAATTCATTGACTAAACTTAGTAAAAGCAGGAGGTTTCTCCCCCCCCCCCCCCCCCAACTACCCCTCACCACATACATAAGCCTTTGTCATAGTCCTAGTACTGATAAACCAGTTTAATATGGTACGAATAACTAGTAAGAATATGAGGTATGAGGCCGACTGACTGTCCATACTCGTTGGATGGAATTCAGAGTGCATTGAAGCTAGCAGCAGACGGATTTTATTATTTGAAAAACTCAGATCGGACGAGGTGTCCTTTTTGTGGAGTAATATTACATGAATGGTTAGAACATGACGATCCTCTTGTAGATCACAAGAAATGGTCTAAATATTGTCCCTTTATTGAGTACTTGGAACAACTAGAGAAGCTACCAATGATAATAGATGACGTATGTGATAAAAAAGAAGAGGAAAACAGCTGTGGGTGTTGCTGTCATGCACAAGATGTTTAAACGGTTGGTTGTGCCGCATCGATTGGAATTGGTGACCGACTACTCCATCACCACTAGCAAAATAGTGCAAGTCGGTCTTTGCGATTTTGTGCCCACTGTCGCGGTCATTGACAAGAAAACTACAGTGTATATGGATACGGAAGAATGGAGATTCATTGCCTATCAGATTCCAAGGATGTTATCTCTTTTGCAAAGCAGGCCCAAGAAATTGGAGGTTGAAGACCGAGTAAGGTGTAAAAATGTGTATTGTACACTTTCCAAGAGGGGAAGGAACAGAGTTATGAAAATAGAACAAGTTGTTATTTCTTTTGCAATGTTTAATAATCAGAGTTCGCCAATCTTCAGCTCGATTGACCTTCGACATGTTTTAGCAGAAATGAAACGGCAAAGCTTTGTAAAGACGTTAAGAACATCAACAACTCATTGGAATTGATAACCAAAATGGCTGAACTATATAAGAAACATGAAGAAGGTCAACTGACTGAACCTGTGGAACCAACATCAATGGACTTTAATATTAATACTGAGACTCTTTATAATATATTAAATGAACTCAAGAAAAGACCCTTATGAGTTGTAATTTATGTAATAAATAATATTTCTTTATATACTTTTTTTATTTCTTGAACCCTTCCCTAAGTAAAAATGAGAATAAAGGTAAATAAATAAATAAAAAAATTAATTTATATGGTTTATTTGAAATAATACATGGGATAAATTACAGATATAATAGTACAATTAATAATTAATATATTCATTGAGGTAAGAAAGTCTTCGCTTCTGGATAAATTCCTCGTTCTCTTGCCACTCCTCAGGTAAATTTTCCGAGATATAGTCTAATGTATAGTCGAAAAGGTACAAAAGTAATGATCGAGGTAAAGCTCTCAATTCTTCTGTAGTTAAAGTTTCGATTCCTTCCTCTCCCAAACGACTTATTGCTGACTCCATTTTATCCATCATACTGATAAGGTACTTCCTAGGAGGATTATAAATACTCCTCCTGGAACCACAAACACTGTGGACTATTTTTTTATGGTACCTGAGGACCTTTAGTATTGTAGGCTGCCATGCTAACCTCTATACCACAGGTGACCCCACAGGTGAACTGTTTTGTAAACAAAGCGATGTTGCCACATCTCACTCATTCCATGCGACATTGCCCGTATTTTTTAATATCGATGTGATTTCTGTAATTCTTATATTTAAAACAATTGAAAATGGTAAAAGTACAGATATCTTGAATTGCGCATGCGCGATCGTTAATCCAACATTAAATTCGAAATCAGCGACCTTCAAAACCTTATGTTAGACCTCATTATTGTCCAAAACTAAAAAATGTAAAAATAACTCGAAATATGCACGCTCCTAAACTCCTCAAGACCGTCCGGCGTTAACGGAAAAAATAAATTCCTGGCTTTTACTAAGCTTGTATACGATACAATGAATTCAAAAGACGACACTTTGCGACTCATTACATCATTCCCTTTAAACGAATAGGAGCTCGAAAGGTATGACATAATTGCATCCGGGCGGATGATAAATATTGTTATCATTCCTCGACAAACCTACTCGGGACGGCATCCTTTCAAATAGAAAACGCAGATAAGCGAATGAATGGTTCTTTGTCGTCTTTTCTCCACCTGCAGTAGGAAATGCATCTGCAGCGATTTCCAGAGAAACCGCTCTTTCATGTCTGGGCGGATAATAGATAACATGCGATACATCCGCTGACTGAACATTGATAAAATAGTCGGCGCGGCATCCTTTCAAATAGATAACAAGTTTAGCGATAGCTTCTCATCTGCTGACATTGATAAAATACTACTTCATGTCTGGGCGGCTTACAAAACGCTGACTGACCATCGATAAGTAAATGAATGGTTTCTTTGTCGTCTTAACTCCTCAATTATCATAGTGCAGAGCTCGCGCTGACTGGGCGTAGATAAGGCGGATTCTTTATCCGGCTCAAGTATGAATGGTTCTTTGTCGTCTTGTTTGTAATCAGCGATGGCTGATATCTGGGCGTCCTTTTAAACAGATAACAGACCCTTCGACCCGCTCAAGGCATCGCCTGAATGTAATCAGTGCTGAATGAGCATGTTCTCTCCCCCACCACTGCAAGCGGGATATATAAGAGCGAGACCGACAGGACGGCAAGGGTTTGGTACTGACCGTTATTCCTCCGACACCATTGCTTCGTAACGACAATTATGAATGAACTTGAATGAAACAGCTGAGTCATGCACCTATGCATTAAATCACACACCTGGCCGGGTTGTGCACTGGGTCAACGCACCCCGTTAAATGTAAACAAACAAAACTCCCACTCAGAGGATGACGTCACAGGCATAATGTAAAGAAGGGGTCTACAAAGCGGCTGAGTCATGCACCTATGCATTAAATCACACACCTGGCCGGGTTGTGCACTGGATCAACGCACCCCGTTAAATGTAAACAAACAAAACTCTCACTCAGAGGATGACGTCACAGGCATAATGTAAACAAAGGCCGCTAAACCAATCGCCCCCCTCGCCCTCACAAGGTCGGTCAATGACCCTCAAGGTCACTTATAGCCTTACTACTGCACGCTGTATCGAATGTAAACAAAGCGATGTAGCCACATCTCACACATTCCATGCGACGTAGCCGGATTGTGCAACCAACTGCCCCCCCTCACCCTAGTTATATACCCTCCTCGCCCTGCCAGACGGTGTGACCTAGTTCATAATTGCACAATCCGTCGTTTCTACTACTGCCATGCGCACCTCTGGACCGGAAGTAATGTTCTATGTCATTTATAAATAGTGCATAAAGGTAGGGGCTTAAGATTTCGCCCTGTAAAAGACCTTTGGTCATTTTGATTTTTGTTGAGGTGTTATTACCTAATTTGACGCGAAGACCGGTGTTGTCTTATAAATTTTTCAACAGGCGGATTATTTTAGAGCTAACTCCCAAGTTATTTAATTTATACAATAGTTTTTCATAGCATATTGAATCAAACGCTCTCTTAAAGTCGACGAAGGCTACATAAACTGAGCGTTTGCTAAGCCGTAGTTGTAATTGGATCACTGCTGTGAGGACAAAAATGTTGTCCAAGCACCCTCTTTCTTTTCGGAAGCCTGCTTGTTTTTCTGGTAATATTTTAACCTCTTCTTCCCATTCAGTAAGTAGTTCAGTCTTCGGTTCAGTAATATCTGGGTAAAGATCTTGAGTAGGCAATTCGCTAGAGCTATACCACGATGCTTTTTGTAAAGCATAATCATATTTAATTCTGTCTGTGTGGGATTGTTTCAGAAGAAATGATTTTATTGATAAAAGTTTCTATAAATTGTTACCAGTTGTAAGGAAGGTGCTTAAAGAAATCAAATGATATCCCGTCTGGCCCAGGAGCCGAGCCAGATTTTGAGTTTTTAATACTATTTAGTATTTCTTCCTGACTTATAGGGGAATCCAGCAATGGGTGAGTGACACCGAAAAAATATATATCAGATGGGATTTTTGTGCAGTATAGTTCTTGAAAAAAAGTTTCCCAGGTCTCTATCGAGATATGATTGTACGATTTAGATTTAGGTCGGAATTTGTTTATGGTATTCCAGAATGATTTTGAGTCTTTAATGTCTTCAAAAGTTTCAGTTATTTTACGATAGAAAAGTATGATTTAGTTTCAATCGGTTTTTTGTATGTGCCTTTTATCGATATGTACTTTACTAGTGCACTTTCACTAAACCTAGATTTTTTTCATTCTCTTAAATGTTTTTGGCTTTTTTTTTTTTAGGTTTAAACATTCGAAATCAAACCACTGTTTATTATTGTGCTGGGTGTTATTATTATAGCAGCGTAGATTGTGTTGCATTCCAGTACTGATAGAAACTTTGGTTATGGCATTAATCAAATATTCACTCATTTGATTTACAGAGTATTCTGATGCGTTTATATTTATGTTTTTAGATGTCTCGAAGGTAGTAGTAAGGTCTTTTATTATGGATAAATTTTGTACTGAGGACCATATTAAGTCGGGTATACTCTTACCAACTGAAGTTAGGTATATATAACACGCTGAGAAATCACTTTTGGTTCTACCGTTAATAATGATAAATCCATTATTTTCCATAAATTCTTTAAGGATTTTGCCTTTTGAACAACTAATTTCCTCAAGAGATCTGTGAATCGGACTTAGGTTAAAGAACTTAATGTCATTTAAAATTTGATTGTTAATTCCTATTCTACAGGTTGCATCACCCCCTATTATTATAGCATTAACTTTGGTTAAAGTAAATTTTTTCACACTATTTTCTAAATTATCTAGTGTAGAGTACAAATCTGTTGATGGATTAAAGTACAAAATTATCAAAGTGATAACTTCCTCAGAACAATTAATATCAATAACTAGCTGTATATCCCGGTACAACCCGGAGAATTTCCATTTTTAAATCTATAAAATCTATAAACTGAGATTTTTATCGACTCAAACGGTCGATTTTGCTTCAGCCGATCCAGAGATCGGCTGAAGCAATTTTAATATGGACAGATGTTCGCACCTGGTCTGAAAGAACCAATGAGCGAAATTTGGATAATTTAGGACAAACGGTAAGGATTTCTATCAAGAACAAACAGAATTTCACCTTTATATTCATAGATTATAGCTATATATTCCGGTTTATCACGGGGAACTTCATTTTTCTAAAGAAATGGTCGATTTCGTAAAAAAAAACATTGTAAAGTGAGATCATTACGATTTTTATAACAATGAAGAATATCAGCTGAAGATCGGCTGAAGTTATGCAATTTTAATATTGTGGTGATCCACACATATAATTATTATGTCATGTATAATATTATGTATTATGTATATTATTATAAATAAATTTTACTGCTAATTGTAATTGTAATTGTATTATGGCAGCACTGTATAAATTATAATTGTATTCATTAATGTATTACTGTATTCATTAATATTATATATCATTATATGTAATTCCTTTAACTCGTAAATAAGTTAAGCCATACATGTTCAAAGTATAGACGATAAGGTTTCTATATTGGCATAAGGGAGATAATGGAGACAAATAATTATCATATACATTAATGTATTACTAAAGGTTAAAGTTACACTCAGTAGATCCTGAAGTAATTGTACTTTGCCAAATAATTATAAATATCCCCCACCACCGAACAGAGATGACTTATAAGATTATAACGTTTCCAGAACCACTCTGTTTCGAGATCTCTAGCTACTCTGTTCTCAGCGCTCCCCGCTCCATATTACCAGGCATTGTACTTAGATATAAGTTCTTATTGCATGTTACTTTTTTTATATAACATATATGTGTATATATATTATTACTGGAGTATAGTTTCTTTTATTAAAAAGCTTCCACTGTGCGCTTTGTTTTTCTTTGTTGTATCCAATCAATAAATCTTATAAAAGATCCACGGATTTATACCCTTTTATTTGGTATTATAATTAATAAAGATACAACAAATTGGTATCAGAGGTGGTCGGTAATTTTTTTTTTGGGACATAAAAATTAATTATTTAAGTATTTAAAAATGACGAACAAACCAGGTACTAGATCCTTATCTTTAGAAGAGGTTTCAAAACGGGATGACAATTTAACGGAGGAATTAAATGAGCGGATGGATAGGCAACAAAAAGAGTTTATGGTAAAGTGGGGGAAATTCAGGAAATTATAAAGATCTTGGTAATTGCAAAAGAAAAGGAAAATGTTAATAAAGCCGATGGAATGGGGTTAAACCAGGAAACTAGTAACGAGGATAGTGGAAATAATTTTAATCAGAGCTCATTTAACTTTCTAAATTCGTCAGAAGTTAAACTACCGATTCATGTAGAAAATTTAGTAAAGGACGTCCCGTTTCTCAAAACTCATGATCCCGATAGTATATTAAAATTTATTGAGTCGTTATATGATCTAAATCAACTTGCCCCAGTTGATTCAAACCTGTTATTTTTCGAAATTATTTGAAAGAATAGCATATTTCCAAAAAAGCTCAGTTTTAAAAGAATTTTTAAAGAATAAAATATTAACATATGAGGAAATTAGAAATCGTTTGTTCGATAGATTTACAAGTCCCAAAACGAGGATGCAATTCAAAATTCAATATATATTTCGCTCACAAAATGAAACTGAATCATTTAGGGAATTCGCTGATTCTATTTTAAAATTCGGGATTATAATCAAAGGTCTAGAAACAGTCGAACTTATTTCAATTATACTAGATGGGGTATCAGACGACGTAAGGAGATATTTTAATTTTAGTGACGCGCCGAGAAATTTGCCAGAATTAGATAATTTAATTAATCGCGTAGAACAATCTATGATTCACAATTCCCGTGCAACTTCTATGGAAAATATTCCCGAATATTTAAATCGAAGGCCGTTAGCGAGAAACGTGAGGTTTAATGATGAACAGGTGTACCACCCTATGCATTGGAGAAATCCTAAATATGATCGCTACTCTGGAAGTAAACAGTTTAGTCCTAAGGGGAACAGCTTCCGGCGAAATACTTACGAGTCACCAAGGAATAGAATTAACGTAATGCTTCCGAGAAACAATTATAATCAGCCACGCAACTAATAATTCTCAAGTCTAATAATTATTTTTATTAGTCTTTGTTATAAACAATAACATTAACATTAGAGAATGGTCCCAGGTTATTATTTCCGCCTTACCCTTTCCTAAGGTCCAGTTCCCACATCAAGTTGCATTGGGTTATGTCACCCACATAGTTTACACCACCTTAGGGCCTTCTGCCGAACCCTTTTTCCTAGAACACTTGCCCGTGCTGCATCCTTCCTTTAGCATGCCGTCCTCAGATTTATGGGTCCTAATTTATCTTTATTTATGGTATCATAAATATGACTCATTCATTGTATCATTTATATGGCTTATTTATGGTATCATTTCTCTTGATGTCCAACGGCCGCCCCCCGCCGGCATACCAGGAGACACGGACCAAGATTTTATCCCCTCTCCTCACAAAATGTCCTCATCCCCACTTCTGCTCTTTAGGTATATAAGGGCCTGTAAACTTAGTAATAAGCAATTCTAGTTGGTAAACTCTAAGTATAATGTTCATGTAATAATTCTGTACTAAATAAAAGTCTTTTTAGTAAGCTTCACTGTTGTCAGTTCATTAATTCGCGCTACAAGGTTTAATTTTAACATTAATCGGGATAATAACACTTTCAATAGAAGAAGAAATAATCGACGATCCAGTAATAATAATTACAGGAATAATAGAGTTCGTGGGAATAATAATGGTAATAATTATAGGCAACAAAGTGGTCAAAATAATAATTATAAAAAGAAAAGAAATAATAATAATTACTGGAGGGAAAAATATAATTCATTACTGGCACAAAATAACTCGAATCACACCCCGCAAGTAGTAATTATTCCCTCCGATAAATGCCAAATTGCCGAAGCGACTACTGCTAGTAATAATTCTAATAATCAGAATCCATCAACTTCCGGAATAAGGAATCGAAAAAACTAGTAGGGGGCCGAGAATTTGTCTTCACTATCCCAGGTACCTTAATCTTTGTTAGCGTCAATTTAGGGAAAAGGTATGTTTCAGCACTATTAGATACCGGGGCAACTAAGTCAGCTATCTCCGAAAAATTATTTCATGAAATTAAAAATAATAATTGTGAAGTGAATAACTGCGATGTAATTGTAACGGTGGGAAATAACCAAAAAATTCCAGTCACTAAGTATGTTAGAGCAAATTTGAAGTTAGAAAAAAATTCTTGGCCCTTGCAATTTTTAGTTATACCCAATCTAGCTTATGAAATGATTTTAGGCATTGATTTTATAAAAAAGACTGGGCTGATCCTAAATTGCACGAAAGAAGAATTTTATTTCAATTTTAGGACAGATCAAAGGTACAAGCTTTTAAATGATAAAAATTTAGAAGAAACCAATTTGAATGTTATTAAATCAGAGGGTTTATTAAAAAAACTTATTGAACGATTTCCCACAGTTTTAAGAGGAATTAGGTAGAACAAATTTAATAGAATACGATATAAAATTAAAAGAGGGGTTTAAGTTAAAAAATTCAAAAACATTTTATAGATTTGGACCACCAAAAATGGAAATTTTGAGAAATGAGATAGACAAATTAATTGAAAAAGACGTTATTGAAAAAAGTTTTTCATCTTTTGTTTCCCCATGTTTCCTTGTTGATAAAAAATCTAATGAAGGAGAAAAGAGCTACAAGTTAGTAGTAGATTACAGAAAGCTGAACACTAACATTGAATTTATTTCGTATCCACTACCAACTATTGATAGTGTATTTAATTTTATGAAAGGTGCTAGATTTTTTAGTGTGTTAGATCTAAATTCAGCTTACCACCAAATTCCTCTATCTCAAAATTCGAAGAAATTAGTGTCTTTTTCAACCCCTTGGTCAGTATATACTTATAAGTGCATCCCCTTTGGTTTGAAAACAGGTGGTCAGATTTTGTCTGCACTTATGGATCAAGTGCTTGGAGATCTTCGATATAAATTTGTGTTTACCTATTTAGATGATGTGTTAATTTATTCAGAGACCTATGAGGAGCATATCGAACATTTGAAGGTTGTTTTGTCTAGACTTAAAGAGGCCAATTTAACTGTCAACCCCGAAAAGGTAGTAATCGCAACCAATTCTGTAAAATATCTTGGGCACAAAATAGAGAATGGTACAATTTCAATGATTGAGGATAGAGTGAAAGCATTGTTAGATATTCCTCGAACCACATCAGCTAAGCAGGTTAGTCAGTTCATTGGGGCAGTAAATTTCTTTTCCCTCACATAAATCTGTCAGGCGTTTTCCATTTTCGTTCAATGTATCTTCCCCATGTCTTCCCACAACCAAACTATTTGTCCTTTTCTATCTTCTACTGTTTAGGTCTCCCAGGCATATAGTTGTCTTTCTTGGGGGAATAGATTCTATCATATGGTTTAGTCTTTCAAAGAAAACGTCTCTCTCATTGCTGCTTGCACATTCTGTGGGACCTAACCTCCTATTATAGTTGCTTCCTCTCCAAATAACTTAACGTCCAGCATTATTATTCTTTCGTCCACACATTCATAATTTAAAACTTTCTTTTTAAGCCTTTTTGTATTAATATTGACCGGGGTGTGTCTGCAGGCTCTCCTATCTTTGTCCACACCGCTGTAGTAATGGATAAAGTTTCCTAATGTCTCTTCTCCCTTACCCGTTCTTTTTGTTTCAGTCAACACTGCAATTTCGATATTACATTTTTCCATGTCCTCCTGTACTTCAGTCTCCTTCAGCCTTAGTCCTTGAATATTCCAAGTTCCAATTTTTTTAGTCCGTTTCCTAAGCTTTAGTCTTTTTCCATTAAATCTGTCCCGCTTATTTACGTTTCTAAGTCTGAAAGCGAATATGATTTTTTCAAGGAGATGGGGTGCTGGCCCAAATCCTAAACCTCCAACCTGAAGGACCAGGGATTTTATTTCGGGGTCTCCTTCCTCTAGACAGGTTGCTTTAACCCAGCTCAGAGCCCTGTGTTAGCGCAACCCAGGGACGACCACGAGGAGGTACAGGTCGGCTTTTACCCCCCCCCCCCCCCATATATACACATATATAATGATAGATATGTGATAAGTGGTATGTAATAGAAGTCAAATAATAAAAGAAAAATTACACTGGTCAACAAAATAAAAGAAATTGTTTCCTGGGATTTTTTTATTGTTTCTATCTCTATGTGAAACATATGTTTAAATATGAAAACAATTTTCCTCTAACAGCTTTTGTTTTTGAGTTACAGATTATTAATCTTATTTAGTGTTTTTACTCAGATTTTAGTTTTTTATTGGAAAGTAAAATATATTCTGTTGTTTTCGATATGCCTTGGTCAGACGGTGTTTTGCTCTATTTGTGGCTAATATATATATTTAAAAAATAACGAAAACCTATTTGAAATTTTGTAAAAATTGCTTATCTTCAATACTTTAAAATATATTTGAATAATCAGGACAAGCCATGGGTGCCACCTATTGGTTGCCAGAAATGTGTTGTGTGTCTACGGTTATGGTCCAGTGGGAAAAGAGATGCAGTGAAGTTCGAAACTCCCATGATTCGGAGAGAACCTCAAAACCATCAGGACGTCTGTTACTTCTGCGTTGTGAAAATAAATGGAATTAACCCCGGGAATCGAAGTAAGTGGTCTTATCCAAACTTATCTTCTGCTCAACGACCTCAATTAAAATCACAGCAGGCACTACCTAGTACGTCTAAATTTTCTGATGACTCAAATCTCTGCGAAGAAAATATATCAAGTGATGACTCTGATCCAGACTACAAATGCAGCCTTTCAGAACCTCAACCAATGAGAATCAGAAAGAATTAAATGACTTGGTGGGGTATCTGAACTTATCAAAAGAATCATCTGAAATTTTAGCATCTCGTTTAAAAGAAAAAAACTTGCTTACTCCCGAATGCAAAATCACTTTTTATCGTTCCCGAGAAAAGGATCTGTTACCATATTTTTCTCAAGAGAAGGATTTTGTAACGATGTTGGTGGATTTTTTCAACAGATGAGGCTAGGGACTGGCGTCTCTTAATGGACAGCAGCAAAAAAAGTTTAAAGAGTGTTTTGCTCCATAACGGTAACAAATACGGATCCGTACCTATTGCACATTCGACGACTCTGAAAGACGAATACAAAAATATTTCAAAGGTTATGGAAAAAAATAGGTATCAAGACCACAACTGGGCTATTTGTGTAGATCTAAAAATGGTTAACATCCTTCTAGGTAACAGGGGGGGGGGGGGGTACACAAAGTTCCCTTGTTTTCTGTGCCTCTGGGACAGTCGATTGTCACCGACACCATTGGGCACAAAAGGTTTGGCCAGAACGGGAAGAGCTAAAAGGTGGTATAAAAAATGTTATAAACATGCCTTTAGTTAACCGCATTATACTTCCACCACTTATTAAACTCGGCATAACGAAACAGTTTGTAAAGGCCCTTGACAAAAGTGGCGGATATTTCAATTTTCGTTCAAATAAGTTTCCGGGATTGAGCACTGACAAATTGAAATCCGGTATTTTTGATGGGCCACAGATTAGGCAACTCGTGAAGGATCCTGATTTTCTCAAATCAATGTCTGAGGTTGAAACCAAAGCCTGGAACTCATTTGTTTTAGTAATAAATAATTTTCTAGGAAATAATAAATCTGAAGACTATGCCCAGCTTGTTGAGACTGATGCTACTGAACATGCAAAACCTAGGGTGCAACTTGAGCATAAAAATCCACTTCCTGCACTCGCATTTAGACAGGTTCCCAAAAAATCTCAGGGAAAATCTCAAATTCCAAAAAAAAAGCAAGGTGAAAGATTTCATCAGGACATTCGGATTTTGGAAGAGTGTTATCAGAGAAGGTGGGCCTCACACATGTTGACCGACTATTGCTGGGGTTTGCAAAGAGATTTACCTAAAGCCGTTTATTCAAGAAAATCCTATAAAAGATCATTTGATTGTTGTTCGGGCCCGAACCGCATATTTTAATTAGTTGATCAATTGGGTTTATTTTTAAGTTTAATTAAAATTTAATTAAATAAGACTTTAATTGAATTGGATTTCTCCTCCCTGAATTTGAAGACACAGAGGACGGGAAGATTGATATCTTTTATCATCGCTATCTGCACTAATGCTTCGTACGAACATTAACATAATAAAAACTTTAGTATTTTATGCGCATAAAATTAAGTTTATAAAATCTTTCTTTTGTTGTTAAGGTTAAATCTCTTATGGAATAATTTTAATTTATACTTCTTTTCATTATCATATTTAAATTTATCATTAATAATAATAATAATAAGCATTGATTATTAATATATGTTATGTATGTTCTTGATTTATTTACAATTTATTTTAGAAACCTTATTTTGTCAACCACCGCATTCCGGCAGAACTGACTTTACAGTTTCTTTAATTTTTAATTATTTCTTGTCAACCTTCCCTTTCCACGTCGATAACGTGAGACGTATTGGGTGTTGACACATTGGTCCTCCAAGGGTCGGATCGCGGTGCCTGACAAAAAAGATTATATATTGTAAGTTATTTATCATTTATTCCATGTATTTTTTTCTCTTTGACTTATTAGTAAATGATTGTGTTATCTCATCATTAAAATTATAGTTTGCGTGGGCTCGAATATGGTGTTCATTCCCACTATTCTCTTAATCATAATATTCCATTTTTTATTAACGCGATAATTTATCGAATTTAACCTATCATTAAATTTTTATCTCTTCCTTTTCAACATGACTACTGAGATAGATACTGAAAAACATTTAAAGTATTTAAAGTCGAAGTTATCGATGCTTCAAACCCGAATCAAACGAGTAACAGACCAATGAATGCGGGTTGCAACCGATGCTTCACAAAAACCACTTTTTTACGTCATGTATGATGATTTAACTTCCCTTCGGTTACAAATGGAACAAACTCAGGAAGAAATTACACAAATTTATTTTCAAGAAAGTCGCGAAAAAGAATATCCCGATGAAAACGCGAAAGCAAAAAGGGAAAATTCCGACCGTTACTATTACGAATGTAAAATTTTATACAAACATCTAACTGAGGAAGATGCCGAAACATCACGGATTAAATCAGCAGACCAAACACTTAATGTAACTGCCTCATTAAATGATTCCAAAAATTCACGAGGGTGTTTGCCAAAAATTAAGCTCCCAATTTTCAATGGAAATCCTATTGACTGGCCTCACTACCGCGATACCTATGAAGTTCTAGTTCACAAGGATGCCGGTTAAGACAAAATTGAAAAATTTTATTACCTGAATTCGATTCTAAGAGGCGATGCTCTAAATCTTATTAAAAATCTTCCAATTAAGGAGCAGAACTATGACTTGGCCCGGGAAAGGCTTATTACTCGATACAATAATAAACGGATTTTAGCCTCTCTTTATGTTCAACGGTTATTAGCCTTCAAGCAAACTACTGGATCACCTACGCTATGGTCCTTAAGGCATTTCTTGGATTGCATTGCGGATAATGTAACACCATTTCGGAAACTACACCTCGAGGATGAAACTGGATTTATTCTATTCAGCTTAGCTATGCGTTGTTTAGATACATCAACTAAAAAGGCCTTCGAACAAAAACATATTGATTTCGAGTTCCCTATTATTGACCAACTTACAAAGTTTGTAACTCAGCAATGTAAAGTTCTGGAATTATCTTCATCCCTATCTGAATTTCAAGCTACTACCATTCACAAGCCCAAAGGTTATTCTTTTATCGTTTCGAAGCAACCAAATTCTCAAGAGAATAGACAACTACCCACCTGTTTTTTATGCAAGCAAAACCATTACTTATCTAGCTGCCCTCGCTTTAAGGCAATGACTGCCAGAGAGCGGTTTGAATCACTAAAAAATTACCCAGGTTGTCGCTATCATCTCACCTTAACTCATTCAACTCAAGAGTGTAAAAATAAAACATGTTGTAAATATTTTCAAAAATCTCACAATTCACTGCTGCATTTTCCGAGCCGAAACAATCAATTTAATAGCCAAGTGAATGATGACATAACACTTGTGGCCAATCAAAATCCACCTGAAACATCTCCTTCAATAATGACACATGCCCGGCAAGACAACAGTGAATATTGCTAAGTACGGCTATCGTTCATTTGCAGGACAATAAGTCGAGGTTTAAACCAATTCGCGTACTCTTAGATTCCGGTTCACAGTGTACATTGATCACCCAATCATGCGCGAATGCTTTTCATCTCCATGTTGAGAAAGGTAGAAGAAATTTTTCAGGAGTGGGGCAACATCTAACGGAGGGAATAGGAACAGTTCATTGCCTATTAAAGCCAAGAAACAGCCACGGTCCTTTATTATCCACACAAGCAACCGTTTGCCCAATATTACTGGAAAACTGCCAACAAGCCATGTACCCCGTAATATCCAACACAAAATCGCATCATATGCTCTAGCTGATCCTAATTTCTTTGAGCCTCGAGAAATTGACATTGTATTAGGAGCTGATTTATTTTGGAAAATTCTTCGGAATGGAGGACGGCGAATCGAAGGTGAGGAAGCCACGTTAATCAACACAGTATTCGGATGGGTGGTTTTAGGACGATTTCACAATGTTGAACCTAGTTACACAACTTCGTTGCATATTTTAACCAAACCAACAATTGACAATTTAATCAAAAAATTCTAGGAACTTGAGGAACCACCTTCTTCGAAAATTCCATCGAATCCTGCAGGTCTCGCTTGTGAAGCTCATTTTGAACAAACTCATTATAGATTACCTTCTGGACGATATGGGGTTCGACTACCCTTTTAAGGTATCACCGGATATGCGTGATGCCAACCAACAGGATTTAAAACGTTTTTTCTCCTTGGAATCTAAATTTTCAAAAAATCAAGATTTAAAAAATTCATATTCCCTGTTTATGGAAGAATATCGCCACTTGGGAAAAATAAGGCCAAGAAACGATCAAAAGTATATAATACCACACCATGATGTTTTCAAAAAGGATAGTTCATCCAATAAGCTTCGAGTGGTTTTCGGTGCTTCAATGCGTTGCAGATCTGGTTCATTGAATGATTTTCTTTACAAGGGGCCAAAACTGCAGTTGGACATAGCAGACATCTTATTAAATTTTCGCACCCACGAAATAGCCTTCAATGCAGACATTTACATGTTCACGGATTCGACTATAGTTTTAGGGTGGTTGAATACTTTACACCATAAGCTTAACATCTATGTCGCAAATAGAGTTCTACAAATATTAGAGAAAACTGAGCGGACATATTGGTTTCATGTGGATTCATCTGATAATTCTGCTGATGGTGCCTCCAGAGGCATGACCCCTTCTAATTTTTTGAAATACCCACAATGGTGGGCGGGTCCTAAATGGCTACTTCAACCGACAACCGAATGGCCTAAACCAGCCAATATTGCTACGAATGTTGTACTTCATAAAATCAAACTTGAAAAGAACATTTTTCTGACATTAAACGTTCAAACTAGCACTTATTATTGGTGTACATGGTTAGAGAGGTTTTCTTCATTCACTAAATTATTAAGAGTACTCGCTTATTTCTTTCGATTTATCCATAACAAAAAACCATCCAACTCCAAAACGATAGGAGCCTTAACTGTTCCAGAAATTCACGCCGCCGAGGTCAACATTATTAGATGGAAACAGCAACAATATTTTCCCAAACATCTCGCCGAGCCAGCTCTGCTATGCAATGGGAAGGAATTAGCTCGACTCTCACCTTTTGATGACGGTGATGGACTACTAAGGGTGGGTGGCAGACTTCGTCATTCTGATCTTCCCTGCGACGGAAAACATCCTGTTTTACTACCCCACAAATGTCACCTTTCTAACATTTTGGTAGATCATTACCACCGTATTACATTTCATGGGGGTTTACAGATGATCCAATCCGCTTTACCCCAGAAATATTGGATTCTTTCCTCCAGGCGTTTAATAAAATCTCGTATATTCAAGTGCCTCAAGTGTTTTAAATTAAAGGCGAAACCTTCGCCACCCTTTATGGGAATTTTTCCGCCTGCTCGGTTCACCAGTGGAAGAGCTTTTCTGAATGTTGGAGTGGATTATGCCGGTCCCTTCCAGTTGAAATGTTCGTCAAGAAGGAATTCCCCACCACAAAAGGATACATATGCTTATTTATATGTTTAGCAACAAGAGCCTTACATCTGGAGATAGTTTCAAGTCTTACCACAGATGCCTTCCTAGCTTCACTGGATCGTTTTATAGCCAGGCGAGGCCAGCCTATTAAAATCTATTCCGATTGTGGAACCAATTTCGTAGGAGCAGCTCGGGAGCTAAGGAAATTTCAGAATGGATTAGAGTACCTGCAAATCAACATACCATATCAAATCACCTAGTAGGGAAAGAAATAGCATGGCATTTTAACCATCCTGCAGCTCCCCACTTTGGAGGCCTATGGGAGGCAGGGGTTAAATCCGTAAAACACCATCTAACCAGAACTTTATCTTCTACTCCATACACCTTCGAGGAGTTTTACACCATAGTCGCCCAAATTGAAGCCATATTGAATTCGCGGCCTCTATATCCCCTATCATCTGAACCAGAAGATTTCCAATACCTAACTCCAAGTCATTTTTTAATAGGCGACTGTTTAACGTCTCGTCCCACTCATGACTGGACAAATGTGGCTGAGAATCGCCTCAGCAGATGGCAACTGATACAGCAACGTACACAACATTTTTGGACGAAGTGGCGCCATCATTATTTGAACACATTGCAGCAAAGAATCAAATGGACCAAACAAGCTCCGTATTCACCACAAATTGGTGACTTGGTTTTAATTCATGACAAAACAGCTTCGCCTCTTTCCTGGCCAACGGGACGAATAATCTCCTTACACAAAGGTGCTGACGAGGTTGCCCGAGTAGTCTCCCTTAAAACAAATAAGGGGGAATTCCAGCGTCCCGTTGTCAAGTTAATTCCGCTTCTTAACTCTAACAATGATGAACAGCTATGAAGATTCAAATTTCCATTATATCTCATGGAAATTTTGGTGGGCGGAATGTTCGGGCCCGAACCGCATATTTTAATTAGTTGATCAATTGGGTTTATTTTTAAGTTTACAATTATTTTACGTAATGTTTCATTTATATTTATCATGTAAAAGAATTTTTTTATTTTCAATTTATACAATTATTACATCATAGCTCTATTAACAAGAACAAATGTTATTCTTTTGAATGTGCGTCAGTGAACAATCAACCATATGTTTTTCATTGTTTTTACTTAAAAAAATCTCAGTTGCGTTCAGCTCACTGATAACAGCCAGCCAGCGCTTTTTTTTCTTCGCTCTAACGAGTACAAGACTTTAATTGAATTGGATTTCTCCTCCCTGAATTTGAAGACACAGAGGACGGGAAGATTGATATCTTTTATCATCGCTATCTGCGCTAATGGCTCGTACGAACATTAACATAATAAAAACTTTAGTATTTTACACGCATAAAATTAAGTTTATAAAATCGTTTTTTGTTGTTAAGGTTAAATCTCTTATGGAATAATTTTAATTTATACTTCTTTTCATTATCATATTTAAATTTATCTGGCAACTTTTATCTATCTTTTATTTTGTATTTGCATTGATTATTAATATATGTTATGTATGTTCTGGATTTATTTACAATTTATTTTAGAAACCTTATTTTGTCAACCACCGCACTCCGGCGAAACTGACTTTACAGTTTCTTCAATTTTTAATTATTTCTTGTCAACCTTCCCTTTCCACGTCGATAACGTATTGGGTGTTGACACAATTGTGTTCAGTAATATTTTTTTAACATTGTTTATTAATTTCCTAGCATGTTTCATTCAAAACAGTGAAAATTCATATTTTACAAAATAAAGCTATTAGCAATCTCCCATCATTTTTTTCATGCTCAGGGCCTTTGAAATACCCAATAACAGTAAAAAAAAATCTGGTGCGTGCGCGCAAGACACAACTTTCACTTACTAACTTACTTAGATTAGAAATTATTGCGTTTTGTTAATTGCCACTTCTCAAATGAACAGAACGGCTTTAATTATGAACAATGGTCTGTCACTAAAGGCGTACTCCGCATGCGTGGGCTCAACGAGTTCAATGAGTTGACTGAATATTTTTCTTTTTTTCTCCTCTTTAAGTTTTCTTTATTTTTATTATATCTCATTCCATCTATATCTATATATATATATCTATATATATCTCATTGCCATTTCGTCTTTTTAGGCGTAACGAGGGACAGTTAATTTCTCCGGTGCCCCCTCAGTTTGATCAATTTTGATGAAATGTTGGCTATCACATCTTTGGCATATACGTACATCAAATATCCAGTTTGATCAAAATCGTTAAAACCGTTTTTGAGTAAATAAAAAAAAACACGTAAAAATGATAACAAATTTATTATAAAGTCCCCCCTTCGGTGTATCAATTTTGATGAAATTTTTACAGTCATATCTTAGGTATGTAAATAGATAAAATACCCAGTTTGATCAAAATCGTTAAAACCGTTTTTGAGTAAATGAAAAAAAGACGTAAAAATGATACAAAATTTATTAAGTAAAGTCCCCCCTCCGGTTAATAAATTTTTATGAAATTTTTACAGTCATATCTAGGGCATATGAATAGATCAAATATTCAGTTTAATCAAAATCCTTAGAGCCGTTTTTGAGAAAATCGAAAAAGACATAAAAAGTTATTAAACAAAGTACCCCCTCCCTTTGAGAATTTTGATGAAATTTTAGCTGTCACATCACGGGCATATATGTACACTAAATACCTAATTTCATGTTCGCACGGTTTATAGTTTTAGAGCTAGTCTGTTCACACATACACACACACACACACAGACCATTTTGCGGGACCTGGTTATTTGGACTCAGGGGACCCCAAAACGCGTATTTCCGTTGAAAACCGGAAGTCGAAATTTTTCACGATCGCAATACTTCCACTTACTATATATTTCAAATATAGGTAAGTGAAAGTAAAAATCTGGTGCGTGTTCGCAACACACAACTTTCACTTACCAACTTACTTAGATTAGAAATTAATGCGTTTTGTTAATTGCCACTTCTAAAATGAACAGAACGGCTTTAATTATTAACAATGGTCTGTCATTAAAGGCGTAATCCGCAAGCGTGGGCTCAACGAATTTTATGAGTTGACTGAGTATTTTTCTTTTTTTCTCCTCTTTATGTTTACTTTATTTTATCTTTACTTTATCATATCTCATATTTAGCTATTTCTTATTTTTAGGCGTAAGGAGAGACAGTCAATTTCACCATATAAACAAAAACAAAGGTACTTTATAGGAAAAAAACAAACAAAAAAAGCCCCCCCCCCCCGAAAAATGTCCCCTCAGAACATTTCAATAATGATAAAGCTTACCTGATATTAAAGAACACCTGATTTCATTAAACATGACGAATTTAAAAAAAATCATTAAAGCCGTTTTTGAGATCATCGAAAAAAAGGTAAAAATTGGAAAAAAAATTAGGAAAAAAAGTGAAATTTTAGCTGTCACATCGCGGGCATATATGTACACTAAATACCCAATTTTATGTTCGAACGGTTTATAGTTTTAGAGCTAGTCTGTTCACACATATACAAACACACACACACACACACACACACACACACACACACACACACACACACATTTTAGGCGTAACGAGGGACAGTTAATTTCTCCGGTGCCCCCTCAGTTTGATCAATTTTGATGAAATGTCGGCTATCACATCTTTGGCATATACGTACATCAAATATCCAGTTTGATCAAAATCGTTAAAACCGTTTTTGAGTAAATAAAAAAAAACACGTAAAAATGATAACAAATTTATTATAAAGTCCCCCCTTCGGTGTATCAATTTTGATGAAATTTTTACAGTCATATCTTAGGTATGTAAATAGATCAAATACCCAGTTTGATCAAAATCGTTAAAACCGTTTTTGAGTAAATGAAAAAAAGACGTAAAAATGATACAAAATTTATTAAGTAAAGTCCCCCCTCCGGTTAATAAATTTTTATGAAATTTTAACGGTCATATCTAGGGCATATGAATAGATCAAATACTCAGTTTAATCAAAATCCTTAGAGCCGTTTTTGAGAAAATCGAAAAAGACATAAAAAGTTATTAAACAAAGTACCCCCTCCCTTTGAGCAATTTTGATGAAATTTTAGGAGTCACATCACGGGCATATATGTACACTAAATACCTAATTTCATGTTCGCACGGTTTATAGTTTTAGAGCTAGTCTGTTCACACATACACACACACACACACACACACAGATCATTTTGCGGGACCTGGTTATTTGGACTCAGGGGACCCCAAAACGCGTATTTCCGTTGAAAACCGGAAGTCGAAATTTTTCACGATCGCAATACTTCCACTTACTATATATTTCATATATAGGTAAGTGAAAGTAAAAATCTGGTGCGTGTTCGCAACACACAACTTTCACTTACCAACTTACTTAGATTAGAAATTAATGCGTTTTGTTAATTGCCACTTCTAAAATAAACAGAACGGCTTTAATTATTAACAATGGTCTGTCATTAAAGGCGTAATCCGCAAGCGTGGGCTCAACGAATTTTATGAGTTGACTGAGTATTTTTTTTTTTCTCCTCTTTATGTTTACTTTATTTTATCTTTACTTTATCATATCCCATATTTAGCTATTTCTTATTTTTAGGCGTAAGGAGAGACAGTCAATTTCACCATATAAACAAAAACAAAGGTACTTTATAGGAAAAAAACCAACAATAAAAGCCCCCCCCCAAAAAATGTCCCCTCAGAACATTTCAATAATGATAAAGCTTACCTGATATTAAAGAACACCTGATTTCATTTAACATGACGAATTTGAAAAAAATCGTTAAAGCCGTTTTTGAGATCATCGAAAAAAAGGTAAAAATTGGAAAAAAAATTAGGAAAAAAAGTGAAATTTTAACTGTCACATCGCGGGCATATATGTACACTAAATACCCAATTTCATGTTCGCACGGTTTATAGTTTTAGAGCTAGTCTGTTCACACATATACACACACACACACACACACACACTCACACACACACACACACACACACACACACATTTTAGGCGTAACGAGGGACAGTTAATTTCTCCGGTGCCCCCTCAGTTTGATCAATTTTGATGAAATGTTGGCTATCACATCTTTGGCATATACGTACATCAAATATCCAGTTTGATCAAAATCGTTAAAACCGTTTTTGAGTAAATAAAAAAAAACACGTAAAAATGATAACAAATTTATTATAAAGTCCCCCCTTCGGTGTATCAATTTTGATGAAATTTTTACAGTCATATCTTAGGTATGTAAATAGATCAAATACCCAGTTTCATCAAAATCGTTAAAACCGTTTTTGAGTAAATGAAAAAAAGACGTAAAAATGATACAAAATTTATTAAGTAAAGTCCCCCCTCCGGTTAATAAATTTTTATGAAATTTTTACGGTCATATCTAGGGCATATGAATAGATCAAATACTCAGTTTAATCAAAATCCTTAGAGCCGTTTTTGAGAAAATCGAAAAAGACATAAAAAGTTATTAAACAAAGTACCCCCTCCCTTTGAGCAATTTTGATGAAATTTTAGCTGTCACATCACGGGCATATATGTACACTAAATACCTAATTTCATGTTCGCACGGTTTATAGTTTTAGAGCTAGTCTGTTCACACATACACACACACACACAAACACACAGATCATTTTGCGGGACCTGGTTATTTGGACTCAGGGGACCCCAAAACGCGTATTTCCGTTGAAAACCGGAAGTCGAAATTTTTCACGATCGCAATACTTCCACTTACTATATATTTCATATATAGGTAAGTGAAAGTAAAAATCTGGTGCGTGTTCGCAACACACAACTTTCACTTACCAACTTACTTAGATTAGAAATTAATGCGTTTTGTTAATTGCCACTTCTAAAATAAACAGAACGGCTTTAATTATTAACAATGGTCTGTCATTAAAGGCGTAATCCGCAAGCGTGGGCTCAACGAATTTTATGAGTTGACTGAGTATTTTTTTTTTTTCTCCTCTTTATGTTTACTTTATTTTATCTTTACTTTATCATATCCCATATTTAGCTATTTCTTATTTTTAGGCGTAAGGAGAGACAGTCAATTTCACCATATAAACAAAAACAAAGGTACTTTATAGGAAAAAAACCAACAAAAAAAGCCCCCCCCCCCAAAAAATGTCCCCTCAGAACATTTCAATAATGATAAAGCTTACCTGATATTAAAGAGCACCTGATTTCATTTAACATGACGAATTTGAAAAAAATCGTTAAAGCCGTTTTTGAGATCATCGAAAAAAAGGTAAAAATTGGAAAAAAAATTAGGAAAAAAAGTGAAACTTTAGCTGTCACATCGCGGGCATATATGTACACTAAATACCCAATTTCATGTTCGCACGGTTTATAGTTTTAGAGCTAGTCTGTTCACACATATACACACACACACACACACACACACACACACACACACACACACACATTTTAGGCGTAACGAGGGACAGTTAATTTCTCCGGTGCCCCCTCAGTTTGATCAATTTTGATGAAATGTTGGCTATCACATCTTTGGCATATACGTACATCAAATATCCAGTTTGATCAAAATCGCTAAAACCGTTTTTGAGTAAATAAAAAAAAACCGTAAAAATGATAACAAATTTATTATAAAGACCCCCCCTTCGGTGTATCAATTTTGATGAAATTTTTACAGTCATATCTTAGGTATGTAAATAGATCAAATACCCAGTTTCATCAAAATCGTTAAAACCGTTTTTGAGTAAATGAAAAAAAGACGTAAAAATGATACAAAATTTATTAAGTAAAGTCCCCCCTCCGGTTAATAAATTTTTATGAAATTTTTACGGTCATATCTAGGGCATATGAATAGATCAAATACTCAGTTTAATCAAAATCCTTAGAGCCGTTTTTGAGAAAATCGAAAAAGACATAAAAAGTTATTAAACAAAGTACCCCCTCCCTTTGAGCAATTTTGATGAAATTTTAGCTGTCACATCACGGGCATATATGTACACTAAATACCTAATTTCATGTTCGCACGGTTTATAGTTTTAGAGCTAGTCTGTTCACACATACACACACACACACACACACACACACAGACCATTGACACAAGGATCAAAGATGGCGGATAGTAATGAATACTTGTTTAACAATGCTCTCAGTAATATTAGAAATATTACTAAAGTTAGAGGCAATATGAGTAATGAACTGAAAGAGAGTATTCTAAAATCCATCGTTGATCTAAATACAGTGTTTCAAGACTTAAAGAGAACAATTATGGAGTTAAAAGAGGAAAACAAAACGCAAGCTCAGCCGAGAGTGTCGTATGCTGCGAAAACAGCAGAGAAGGTTTCCCTGCCTCCGACAACTGTGAGTAGTTTTAAAGTATTTATTTCACCAAAAAATGACATAACCAGTAACCAAACGAAGGAAATCATTAAAAAATATGTAAACCCAGTTAAACTTAAGGTGGCTGTTAAAAGTTTTAGAAATATAAAAGATGGTAAGGTTATGATAGAGTCGAATTGTAAGGAAGACATCGAAAAAATATCAAATGAAATTAACTTAAAATGCATGGATCAACTTAATGCCTCAATAGGGAAAAAGAGGTGGCCCAGGTTAATTATAAAAAACGTTCCAGAGGAAGTGAATATGGAAAATATAGTCAATATTATTAGGGAACAAAATTTTGAGAAAAATATTGAGGATAAAGACATTATCCCCAAAAAAATGTGGTGCAATAAACATAATACAAAACAGAAAAATATTGTTATAGAAGTTAAGCCTAGTTTAAGAAGCTGGTTTATAAGTAAAGGAGTAAAGTTGATGTGGAACATATGTTCTTTGGCAGATTATATATCAGTTAATAGGTGTTTTACTTGCAATTCACTGACAAGACACACCGAGAAGTGTACTCGTACACAAATATGTCCTATTTGTGCGGGCCCACACAGACTTAGTGAATGCGAGAGGAAAGAGGTTAAATGTAGTAACTGTCTACAACATAACCAAAGGATTGCTAACCCATCTCGCCAAGTAGATACCAGGCATAGCTCTTTGGATAAGGACTGTCCAACTTATCTCGCCCTAGTAAATAGAATAAAACAAAATATTGATTATAGCCAGTAATGATGAAGTGTTGATTCCGTGGTAACGGCTCATAGTGGTATAATTGGGTATGATATGGCAGATACTCAAGCGAAGGATTCATCTGAAGACGAGTCGATAGAAGTATACTCTTTTTGATCCCGTAGCCGTACCTTGCGAACAGACTTCAAAAGAACTGACATTGGCTTGGTAGAAAGATTGGGCACAAAACAACGAAGGCTCAACTATGAAAAATACTTCCCGAACATCAAGTCAAGGCAGAATGAACAGGGCATATCTTCATCGTTACAGAATTTTAGACGACCCATGCTGTTTATGCGACTCTCATTCGCCGCAGACATTGGAGCACATAATTTATGATCGCGAGAATTTTGAAGCTTCCAGAAGAAAACTTATTCAAGACATAATTACATCAGGGAGTCATTGGCCGACGAAAGAGACTGATTTAATTTCAAAAGATTACTTCCATCTTTTCCAGTTCTCTTGCCAAATATTGTTGTAAAACATTGTAACTATAATTATTAATAATGTACATGTTATACGTTATGTGGTGCATGTGAAAAAATAAAGTGAATAAATAAAAAAAAAAAAAAAAAAAAAAAAAAAAAAAAAAAAAAAAAAAAAAAAAAAAAAAAAAAAACACACAGACCATTTTGCGGGACCTGGTTATTTGGACTCAGGGGACCCCAAAACGCGTATTTCCGTTGAAAACCGGAAGTCGAAATTTTTCACGATCGCAATACTTCCACTTACTATATATTTCATATATAGGTAAGTGAAAGTAAAAATCTGGTGCGTGTTCGCAACACACAACTTTCACTTACCAACTTACTTAGATTAGAAATTAATGCGTTTTGTTAATTGCCACTTCTAAAATAAACAGAACGGCTTTAATTATTAACAATGGTCTGTCATTAAAGGCGTAATCCGCAAGCGTGGGCTCAACGAATTTTATGAGTTGACTGAGTATTTTTCTTTTTTTCTCCTCTTTATGTTTACTTTATTTTATCTTTACTTTATCATATCCCATATTTAGCTATTTCTTATTTTTAGGCGTAAGGAGAGACAGTCAATTTCACCATATAAACAAAAACAAAGGTACTTTATAGGAAAAAAACCAACAAAAAAAGCCCCCCCCCCCCAAAAAATGTCCCCTCAGAACATTTCAATAATGATAAAGCTTACCTGATATTAAAGAACACCTGATTTCATTTAACATGACGAATTTGAAAAAAATTGTTAAAGCCGTTTTTGAGATCATCGAAAAAAAGGTAAAAATTGGAAAAAAAATTAGGAAAAAAAGTGAAATTTTAACTGTCACATCGCGGGCATATATGTACACTAAATACCCAATTTCATGTTCGCACGGTTTATAGTTTTAGAGCTAGTCTGTTCACACATATACACACACACACACACACACACACACACACACACACACACACACACACACACATTTTAGGCGTAACGAGGGACAGTTAATTTCTCCGGTGCCCCCTCAGTTTGATCAATTTTGATGAAATGTTGGCTATCACATCTTTGGCATATACGTACATCAAATATCCAGTTTGATCAAAATCGTTAAAACCGTTTTTGAGTAAATAAAAAAAAACACGTAAAAATGATAACAAATTTATTATAAAGTCCCCCCTTCGGTGTATCAATTTTGATGAAATTTTTAGTCATATCTTAGGTATGTAAATAGATCAAATACCCAGTTTGATCAAAATCGTTAAAACCGTTTTTGAGTAAATGAAAAAAAGACGTAAAAATGATACAAAATTTATTAAGTAAAGTCCCCCCTCCGGTTAATAAATTTTTATGAAATTTTTACGGTCATATCTAGGGCATATGAATAGATCAAATACTCAGTTTAATCAAAATCCTTAGAGCCGTTTTTGAGAAAATCGAAAAAGACATAAAAAGTTATTAAACAAAGTACCCCCTCCCTTTGAGCAATTTTGATGAAATTTTAGCTGTCACATCACGGGCATATATGTACACTAAATACCTAATTTCATGTTCGCACGGTTTATAGTTTTAGAGCTAGTCTGTTCACACATACACACACACACACACACACACACAGACCATTGACACAAGGATCAAAGATGGCGGATAGTAATGAATACTTGTTTAACAATGCTCTCAGTAATATTAGAAATATTACTAAAGTTAGAGGCAATATGAGTAATGAACTGAAAGAGAGTATTCTAAAATCCATCGTTGATCTAAATACAGTGTTTCAAGACTTAAAGAGAACAATTATGGAGTTAAAAGAGGAAAACAAAACGCAAGCTCAGCCGAGAGTGTCGTATGCTGCGAAAACAGCAGAGAAGGTTTCCCTGCCTCCGACAACTGTGAGTAGTTTTAAAGTATTTATTTCACCAAAAAATGACATAACCAGTAACCAAACGAAGGAAATCATTAAAAAATATGTAAACCCAGTTAAACTTAAGGTGGCTGTTAAAAGTTTTAGAAATATAAAAGATGGTAAGGTTATGATAGAGTCGAATTGTAAGGAAGACATCGAAAAAATATCAAATGAAATTAACTTAAAATGCATGGATCAACTTAATGCCTCAATAGGGAAAAAGAGGTGGCCCAGGTTAATTATAAAAAACGTTCCAGAGGAAGTGAATATGGAAAATATAGTCAATATTATTAGGGAACAAAATTTTGAGAAAAATATTGAGGATAAAGACATTATCCCCAAAAAAATGTGGTGCAATAAACATAATACAAAACAGAAAAATATTGTTATAGAAGTTAAGCCTAGTTTAAGAAGCTGGTTTATAAGTAAAGGAGTAAAGTTGATGTGGAACATATGTTCTTTGGCAGATTATATATCAGTTAATAGGTGTTTTACTTGCAATTCACTGACAAGACACACCGAGAAGTGTACTCGTACACAAATATGTCCTATTTGTGCGGGCCCACACAGACTTAGTGAATGCGAGAGGAAAGAGGTTAAATGTAGTAACTGTCTACAACATAACCAAAGGATTGCTAACCCATCTCGCCAAGTAGATACCAGGCATAGCTCTTTGGATAAGGACTGTCCAACTTATCTCGCCCTAGTAAATAGAATAAAACAAAATATTGATTATAGCCAGTAATGATGAAGTGTTGATTCCGTGGTAACGGCTCATAGTGGTATAATTGGGTATGATATGGCAGATACTCAAGCGAAGGATTCATCTGAAGACGAGTCGATAGAAGTATACTCTTTTTGATCCCGTAGCCGTACCTTGCGAACAGACTTCAAAAGAACTGACATTGGCTTGGTAGAAAGATTGGGCACAAAACAACGAAGGCTCAACTATGAAAAATACTTCCCGAACATCAAGTCAAGGCAGAATGAACAGGGCATATCTTCATCGTTACAGAATTTTAGACGACCCATGCTGTTTATGCGACTCTCATTCGCCGCAGACATTGGAGCACATAATTTATGATCGCGAGAATTTTGAAGCTTCCAGAAGAAAACTTATTCAAGACATAATTACATCAGGGAGTCATTGGCCGACGAAAGAGACTGATTTAATTTCAAAAGATTACTTCCATCTTTTCCAGTTCTCTTGCCAAATATTGTTGTAAAACATTGTAACTATAATTATTAATAATGTACATGTTATACGTTATGTGGTGCATGTGAAAAAATAAAGTGAATAAATAAAAAAAAAAAAAAAAAAAAAAAAAAAAAAAAAAAAAAAAAAAAAAAAAAAAAAAAAAAACACACAGACCATTTTGCGGGACCTGGTTATTTGGACTCAGGGGACCCCAAAACGCGTATTTCCGTTGAAAACCGGAAGTCGAAATTTTTCACGATCGCAATACTTCCACTTACTATATATTTCATATATAGGTAAGTGAAAGTAAAAATCTGGTGCGTGTTCGCAACACACAACTTTCACTTACCAACTTACTTAGATTAGAAATTAATGCGTTTTGTTAATTGCCACTTCTAAAATGAACAGAACGGCTTTAATTATTAACAATGGTCTGTCATTAAAGGCGTAATCCGCAAGCGTGGGCTCAACGAATTTTATGAGTTGACTGAGTATTTTTCTTTTTTTCTCCTCTTTATGTTTACTTTATTTTATCTTTACTTTATCATATCCCATATTTAGCTATTTCTTATTTTTAGGCGTAAGGAGAGACAGTCAATTTCACCATATAAACAAAAACAAAGGTACTTTATAGGAAAAAAACCAACAAAAAAAGCCCCCCCCCCCCCAAAAAATGTCCCCTCAGAACATTTCAATAATTATAAAGCTTACCTGATATTAAAGAACACCTGATTTCATTTAACATGACGAATTTGAAAAAAATTGTTAAAGCCGTTTTTGAGATCATCGAAAAAAAGGTAAAAATTGGAAAAAAAATTAGGAAAAAAAGTGAAATTTTAACTGTCACATCGCGGGCATATATGTACACTAAATACCCAATTTCATGTTCGCACGGTTTATAGTTTTAGAGCTAGTCTGTTCACACATATACACACACACACACACACACACACACACACACACACACACACACACACACACACATTTTAGGCGTAACGAGGGACAGTTAATTTCTCCGGTGCCCCCTCAGTTTGATCAATTTTGATGAAATGTTGGCTATCACATCTTTGGCATATACGTACATCAAATATCCAGTTTGATCAAAATCGTTAAAACCGTTTTTGAGTAAATAAAAAAAAACACGTAAAAATGATAACAAATTTATTATAAAGTCCCCCCTTCGGTGTATCAATTTTGATGAAATTTTTACAGTCATATCTTAGGTATGTAAATAGATCAAATACCCAGTTTCATCAAAATCGTTAAAACCGTTTTTGAGTAAATGAAAAAAAGACGTAAAAATGATACAAAATTTATTAAGTAAAGTCCCCCCTCCGGTTAATAAATTTTTATGAAATTTTTACGGTCATATCTAGGGCATATGAATAGATCAAATACTCAGTTTAATCAAAATCCTTAGAGCCGTTTTTGAGAAAATCGAAAAAGACATAAAAAGTTATTAAACAAAGTACCCCCTCCCTTTGAGCAATTTTGATGAAATTTTAGCTGTCACATCACGGGCATATATGTACACTAAATACCTAATTTCATGTTCGCACGGTTTATAGTTTTAGAGCTAGTCTGTTCACACATACACACACACACACACACAGACCATTTTGCGGGACCTGGTTATTTGGACTCAGGGGACCCCAAAACGCGTATTTCCGTTGAAAACCGGAAGTCGAAATTTTTCACGATCGCAATACTTCCACTTACTATATATTTCATATATAGGTAAGTGAAAGTAAAAATCTGGTGCGTGTTCGCAACACACAACTTTCACTTACCAACTTACTTAGATTAGAAATTAATGCGTTTTGTTAATTGCCACTTCTAAAATGAACAGAACGGCTTTAATTATTAACAATGGTCTGTCATTAAAGGCGTAATCCGCAAGCGTGGGCTCAACGAATTTTATGAGTTGACTGAGTATTTTTCTTTTTTTCTCCTCTTTATGTTTACTTTATTTTATCTTTACTTTATCATATCCCATATTTAGCTATTTCTTATTTTTAGGCGTAAGGAGAGACAGTCAATTTCACCATATAAACAAAAACAAAGGTACTTTATAGGAAAAAAACCAACAAAAAAAGCCCCCCCCCCCCAAAAAATGTCCCCTCAGAACATTTCAATAATTATAAAGCTTACCTGATATTAAAGAACACCTGATTTCATTTAACATGACGAATTTGAAAAAAATTGTTAAAGCCGTTTTTGAGATCATCGAAAAAAAGGTAAAAATTGGAAAACAAATTAGGAAAAAAAGTGAAATTTTAGCTGTCACATCGCGGGCATATATGTACACTAAATACCCAATTTCATGTTCGCACGGTTTATAGTTTTAGAGCTAGTCTGCTCACACATATACACACACACACACACACACACACACACACACACACACACACACATACACACACACACAGACCATTTTGCGGGACCTGGTCATTTGGACTCAGAGGACCACAAAACATGTATTTCCGTTGAAAACCGGAAGTCGAAATTTTTCACGATCGCAATACTTCCACTTACTATATATTTCATATATAGGTAAGTGAAAGTAAAAATCTGGTGCGTGTTCGCAACACACAACTTTCACTTACCAACTTACTTAGATTAGAAATTAATGCGTTTTGTTAATTGCCACTTCTAAAATGAACAGAACGGCTTTAATTATTAACAATGGTCTGTCATTAAAGGCGTAATCCGCAAGCGTGGGCTCAACGAATTTTATGAGTTGACTGAGTATTTTTCTTTTTTTCTCCTCTTTATGTTTACTTTATTTTATCTTTACTTGATCATATCTCATATTTAGCTATTTCTTATTTTTAGGCGTAAGGAGAGACAGTCAATTTCACCATATAAACAAAAACAAAGGTACTTTATAGGAAAAAAACAAACAAAAAAAGCCCCCCCCCAAAAAATGTCCCCTCAGAACATTTCAATAATGATAAAGCTTACCTGATATTAAAGAACACCTGATTTCATTTAACATGACGAATTTAAAAAAAATCGTTAAAGCCGTTTTTGAGATCATCGAAAAAAAGGTAAAAATTGGAAAAAAAATTAGGAAAAAAAGTGAAATTTTAGCTGTCACATCGCGGGCATATATGTACACTAAATACCCAATTTCATGTTCGCACGGTTTATAGTTTTAGAGCTAGTCTGTTCACACATATACACACACACACACACACACACACACACACACACACACATACACACACACACAGACCATTTCGCGGGACTTGGTCATTTGGACTCAGAGGACCACAAAACATGTATTTCCGTTGAAAACCGGATGTCGAAATTTTTACGATCGCAATACTTCCACTTACTATATATTTCATATATAGGTAAGTGAAAGTAAAAATTGTTGTAAAAATGTTATTTCATAGATACATTCAGGAAAATTCCTCGTATATAAATGGCCAAATAATAAAGCTAGCTATAGGAGACTTTTTCCTCTGCCGTGTTGGGGAATCTATTTCTACTGGTTATATTCATGAGTCATTTCTTGCCTATATTTTGTTGCAATTTTGAGGTACAGAAATAGTTGTTGGTTACATTTGCCATTTAGGATATTTACGGTTTCTTCCATACTCAGAGTCCGTTTTCCAAAAAAGTTTATCCTGATTTCTGTTAGATGGGGCATATTGAAATAAAGTGGAATGTGTTTGCTATTGTATTGAGGTTGCACATGGTACAATTATTTCTTTTGTTCACTGCAGGTAGATTGTTAAGGTTCAGCAGTTCTCCTCTCGCTTTAAATATCATTCTGAGTAAATAAATGTATTTATTATCATCACAATACATATTGTCGTAATTCATAGTTGGGTATAGCTGGTGAAATTCGGCTGATTTACCTCTTTTTCCGAATATTTCTCTTTTATATTCGATAGTTTTATTGACGAGAATGGTTCTATTTTTTCTATGTCTTTTAGAAAATTCTCTTTTGTTTGAGCTATTCCGTGTTGTGCTCCTAACCTCGTCAGTGACCAGGCTATATTGTTGTCTATTATCTTTCGGGCTATTATTTTTGGAAATATTTCATTTTCCATTTTTAATAACTTTGCTAAATAATTTGAGCAGAGTTTAAGGGTGTAAATGAATAATGGGTGACGTCGGGTTTCTAAATACAACATATAATTGGGGGTGTTCTGTGGTAGAGCAATAGTTCTTTTGATAAAATATCTTTGTACTTGTTCCACTTTGGTCCCCACACCTGGCCGCCGTAGCATATTGTAACGTTAAGTAGATAAGCAAATAAAAAAAAAATATGGCGTAAACTTCCAAACCGTTTATTGGAACAAAACAAGCGGTTGAAACGAACTGTTTGGGTCTAGACCTTTCGTGCCTAGTCCACGCTGGCGTAGAACTGTCCACATTGTTGTGGAACATTCGAGGCCTGACTATTCACGATTATACTAAATAAGGAGCAGTGACTGAACGAATTAAGATAAGTCATATGACTGTTTAGCTCAAGTCATATGACTATGTGTTATAACGTTATCATTTTTGTAACCTGCTCAAGTACTGAAGTTTTATTAATTCGTTGGCATTGATAACTGTATATTTTTGTTGAATAAATATTTTTTACCCACATAAATGTTAAAATATTATTGTTTTTATAACTGAATCAAAAACTTGGAACCTTTTTTAATGTTTATGTTCTTATTGAACATTAGTTTCGACCAAATAGCATTTAGAGTGTTTTTACATGCTCTTGATTAACTACACAGTATATTCAAACTCGTAAAAAGAAATAAATAAAAAAGTCACTTTGAAAACAAATAAAAGGTTTTTACCTTGTCCACACAACCGAAAAGGGACACAGCAAAAAACTGATAACATCCACCATTTGCTTTACATCTATATAACGAGGTAATGTTAGGTTACCCTAATTACATCCCTTGCTAATAATTATATTATGTACAATAACTATGGCAGGGAAACACTGGTTGTGGTAACTCTCTATGGACAGGAGGTTATGTTGGTTGGTGAAGTGCTGTTACACGATCATCTCAATGAACTCTGTCAATTATCACCACCCTTTGAGTCAATATATAGTAAGTGGAAGTATTGCGATCGTGAAAAATTTCGACTTCCGGTTTTCAACGGAAATACACGTTTTGGGTCCCCTGAGTCCAAATGACCAAGTCCCGCAAAATGGTCTGTGTGTGTGTGTTTGTGTGTGTGTGTGTGTTGTGTGTGTGTGTGTGTGTGTGTGTGTGTGTTTGTGTGTGTGTGTGTGTGTGTGTGTGTGTGTGTGTGTGTGTGTGTGTGTGTGTGTGTGTGTGTGTGTGTGTGTGTGTGTGTGAACAGACTAGCTCAAAAACTATTAATCGTGCGAACCTGAAATTGGGTATTTAGTGTATGTATATGCCCGCGATGTGACAGTGAAAATTTCATCAAAATTGGTCAAATGGTGGGGAAACTTTATTTAATAACTTTTTACGTTTTTTTCGATTTTCTCAAAAACGGCTCTAACGATTTTTTATTAAACTGAGTATTTGATGTATTGATATGCCCGAGATATGACTGTAAAAATTTCATCAAAATTGATCAACCGGAGGGGGGACTTTACTTAATAAATTTTGTATTATTTTCATGTGTTTTTTTTATTTATTTAAAAACGGCTTTAAAGATTTTGATCCAACTAGGTATTTGACGTATGTATATGCCAAAGATGTGACAGCCAACATTTCATAAAAATTGGTCAAACGGAGGGGGCACTTTATTTCATAACTTTTTTCCAATTTTTAACTTTTTTTCGATTATCTCTATAACGGCTTTACAGATTTTGATAAAATTCGCCATGTTTAATGAATATTAGGTGTCCAATAATATCAGGTAAGTTTTATCAGTATTAAAATTTTCTGAGGGAGCTTAAATGGGGAAGGGGCATTTTTTGTTTTCCTATAAAGTACCTTTGTTGTTATATTGAGAAACAACTTGTCTCTCATCACGCCTAAAAATAAGAAATGGCTAAATATAATATATGACAAAAATCAAGTAAACAAATACAGGAGAAAAAAAGAAACACATTCCATCAACTCATAAAACACGCTATCATGAGCTCACGCATGCGCCGTACGCCTTTAATGACAAACCAATGCGTTATATTTAAATATGTTCTGTTCATTTAATGAAAATTATTTGTTTCATGGGAACTAAATGAAATATTCTATAAGTACATAGAGAATTATAAAATCAGACAACTTGGAGTATTATGCTTGCCGAATTATCACAAGTAAAAACTTTTATTAAATAATAAAAGAAATTATTTTAATTAATCCAATCTTAAATTGTGGCTGACCACCAATTTTAAATTATTTTTAAATAACTTATTTTTTGAAGAGAAAAGATTTAGCTCCGCCGGGAGTCGAACCCGGGTCTTCTGCGTTACATGCGAGGATGCTAACCGCTACACCACAGAGCTCGGCTCAAGGCAGAGCAAATCTTTCCTCTTCACTGATACCTACTCCCCCTATCTCACAAGTTTGTCCACCTCCCGCTATTACTCGCAAAACTTGTGAGATAGGGGGAGTGAAGAGGAAGGATTTGCACTGCCTTGAGCCGAGCTCTGTGGTATAGCGGTTAGCATCCTCGCATGTAACGCAGGAGACCCGGGTTCGACTCCCGGCGGAGCCAAATATTTTCTCTTCAAAAAATAAATTATTTATAAAAGAAATTAGTGTTTTTGTTTTTTTAAGCAAATGAAAACAAAAATAAGAAATGAATGTGGAAAAATGTGTAACTTTGAGAAGTGACAATTAACGAAACGCATTAATTTCTTTTCTAAGTAAGTTGGTAAGTGAAAGTTGTGTGTTGCGCGCATGCACCAGATTTTTATTCTTCTTACCGTTAGGGCAGGCCCGAGCAAAATGGCCTTCCTGTTTGCACGTTTAACATCTGGACTGATGGGACGATGACATTGTTAAGGGAAGATCATTCAAGCTGAGAAGTAAAAATTTCTTCGGAAGACCGGATGTACCAGCACAGAAATAATGTCAGAAATATAAACATAAATGACAAAAAAACAGGTCTAGTGGAACACATTAATAAAATCAAGCAAAGATTTGATTTTGATGGGGTTGAAGTAATACAAAGGGAGTCGAGTATGTATAGGAGAAAAATGCTAGAGGCAATGTCTATTATATATTATTATATAGCTTTGTCTATTACATAATATACTTCAAAAATCTGGTGCGTGCTCGCAACACACAACTTTCACTTACCAACTTACTTAGATTAGAAATTAATGCGTTTTTTAATTGTTACTTCTCAAATGAACAGAACGGCTTTAATTGTGAACAATGGTCTGCCATTGAAGGCGTACTCCGCATTCTTTTTTTCTCCTCTATATGTTTTCTTAATTTTCATCATATCTCATATTTAGCCAGTTCTTATTTTTAGGCGTAACCAGAGACAGTTAATTTCTCCATATAAACAAAAACAAAGGTACTTTATAGGAAACAAAAAACAAACAAACAAAAAAGGCCCCTACCCCATTTAAGCCCCCTCAGAACATTTCAATAATTATAAAGCTTACCTGATAATGAAGAACACCTAATTTTCATTAAACATGAAGAATATGATAAAAATCGTTAAATCCGTTTTTGAGCAAATAAAAAAAACAAGTGAAAATGATACAAAATTTAATAAGTAAAGTCCCCCCTCCGGTTGATCAATTTTGATGAAATTTTCACAGTCGTATCTCGGGCATATAAGTACGTCAAATACTCAGTTTAATCAAAATCGTTAGAGCCGTTTTTGAGAAAATCGAAAAAAACGTAAAAAGTTATTAAGTAAAGTACCACCTCCCTTTGAGAAGTTTTGATAAAATTTTTGCTGTAACATCGCGGGCATTTACATACACTAAATACCCAATTTGAGGTTCGCACGGTTTATAGTTTTTGAGCTAGTCTGTTCACACACACACACACACACACACACACACATACACACACACACACACACACACACACACAGACCATTTCGCGGCACTTGGTTAATTGGACTCAGGGGACCCCAAAACGTGTATTTCCGTTGAAAACCGGAAGTCGAAATTTTTCACGATCGCAATACTTCCACTTACTATATATTTCATATATAGGTAAGTGAAAGTAAAAAAAAACAAACCGTAATCTGGTGCGTGCGCGCAACACACAACTTTCACTTATTTAGATTAGATTAGAAATTAATGTGTTTTGTTAATTTCCACTACGCTAAGTTACACATTTTTCCTTATTTCTCATTTTTGGTTTCATTTGCTCAAAAAAAAAAACACTAATTTCTTTTATTATTGAATAAAAGTATTTACTTGTGGTGATTCGGCAATGCAAGCATAATACTCAAGGGCGTCTGATTTTATAATTCTCTATGTACTTGTTTAATATTTCATTTAGTTACCATGAAACAAATAATTTCTATTAAATGACCCGAACGGCTTTAATTATGAACAATGGTCTTTCATTAAAGGTGTACTCCACAACGTGTTTTATGAGTTGACGGAATATTTTTCTCCTCTATATGTTTACTTGATTTTTTCATATTTTATATTTAGCCATTTCTTATTTTTAGGCGAAACGAGAGACAGATAATTTCTCCAAATAAACATATACAAAGGCACTTTATAGGAAAACAAAAAAGGCCCCTTCCCCATTTAAGGCCCCATCAGAACATTAATAATAAATCTTACCTGATATTAGAGAACACCTAATTTTCATTAAACATGACGAATTTGATGAAAATCGTTAAAGCCGTTTTTGCGATAATCGAAAAAGAGGTAAAAAAGTTAAAAAAAAAACGGTCCCCTCCGTTTGACCAATTGAGATGAAATTTTGGCTATCAAATCTTTGGCATATACATACATCAAACACCTAGTTTGATCAAAATCGTTAAAGCCGTTTTTGATTAAATAAATAAACACGTAAGAATGATATAAAATTTATTAAGTAAAGCCCCCCCTCCGGTTGATCAATTTTGACGAAATGTTGGCTATCACATTTTTGGCATATACATACATCAAATACCCAATTTGATCAAAATCGTTAAAGCCGTTTTTGAGTAAATAAATAAAACACGTGAAAATGATACAAAATTTATTGAGTAAAGTCCCCCCTCCGGTTAATCAATTTTGATGAAATTTACACAGTCATATCTCAGGCATATTAATACATCAAATACTCAGTTTAATCAAAATCGTTAGAGCTGTTTTTGAGAAAATCGAAAAAAACCTAAAAAGTTATTAAATAAAGTACCCCCTCCCTTTGAGCAATTTTGATGAAATTTTAGCTGTCACATCGTGGGCATATCTGTACACTAAATACCCAATTTCAGGTTCGCACGGTTTATAGTTCTTGAGCTAGTCTGTTCACATACACACAAACACACACACACACACACACACACACACACACACACACACACACACACACACACACACACACACACACACACACGCGCAGACCATTTCACGGGACTTGGTCATCTCGACCCCAAAACGTGTATTTCCGTTGAAAACCGGTCGAAATTTTTCACGATCGCAATACTTCCACTTACTATATATTACATATATAGGTAAGTGAAAGTAAAAATGATATTAAAAATTTAAATAAACATTATACAGAGGTTTTATGTAAAAGAAATAATTAATTATTATAGGTTTTTTTTCTTCACTTAGTGACGAAGAGTCCTTCAATATATAGGATTTTTTACTTTCACTTACCTATATATGAAATATATAGTAAGTGGAAGTATTGCGATCGTGAAAAATTTCGACTTCCGGTTTTCAACGGAAATACACGTTTTGGGGTCCCCTGAGTCCAATTAACCAAGTGCCGCGAAATGGTCTGTGTGTGTGTGTGTGTGTGTGTGTGTGTGTGTGTGTGTGTATGTGTGTGTGTGTGTGAACAAGCTAGCTCAAGAACTATAAACCGTGCGAACCTGAAATTGGGTATTTAGTGTACAGATATGCCCGCGATGTGACAGCAAAAATTTCATCAAAATTGCTCAAAGGGAGGGGGTACTTTATTTAATAACTTTTACGTTTTATTCGATTTTCTCAAAAACGGCTCTAACGATTTTGATCAAACTGAGTATCTGATCTATTTATATGCCCAAGATATGACTGTAAAAAATTCAACAAAATTGATCAACCGGAGGGGGGACTTCAGTTAATAAATCTTGTATTATTTTCACGTTTTTTTTTTTTTTTTTTATTCACTGAAAAACGATTTTAACGATTTTGATCAAATTTGATGTATGTATATGCCAAAGATGCGATAGCCAACATTACATCAAAATTGGACAAACGTAGCGGGCACTTTACTTTTTAATTTTTTTCTAATTTTTAACTTTTTTTCGATTATCTCAAAAACGGCTTTAACGATTTTTATCAAATTCGTCATGTTTAATGAAAATTGTGTTATTTAATATCAGGTAAACTTTATCATTATTAAAATGTTCTGAGGGGGCTTTTTTGGGGGGGTTGGGGCCTTTTTTGTTTTGTTTCCTATAAAGTACCTTTCTTTTTGTTTATATGGAGAAATTAACTGTCTCTCGTTACGCCTAAAAATAGGAAATGGCTATATATGAGATATGATAAAAAATAAAGAAAACATAAAGAGAAGAAAAAAAGAAAAATATTCAGTCAACTCATAAAACTCGTTGAGCCCATGCATGCGGCGTTCGCCTTTAATGACAGACCCTTGTTCATAATTAAAGCCGTTCTGTTCATTTGAGAAGTTGCAATCAACAAAACGCATTAATTTATAATCTAAGTAAGTTGGTAAGTGAAAGTTGTGTGTTGCGCGCACGCACCAGATTTTTTAATGAAGGAGTCTCTTCCGTATGTAAAAGTTTATTTGTGTCCTAATGTTTCGAGCTATTGGCTCATCCTCTGGGGTCATCTACATACAGTACATTAATCTTTTACACTTAATTATAATAGCCATGCATGTTTTACAGTTTTTTTTTATATTGTTATTACAATTACCTTATCCTATGTGACTTCTTTTTCCACGTTAGCCATATGTCATCTTATATATTTTTTAAACCAGTATATAAGTACTTATGTCTATCCTAATTTCTTATTACATTTTCATGGCATATTACACATTTTCTAGCCTTTTTAATTCTGCTATGTATCAGGTTAAGAAATCGCCAGATATAATTATAATAGCCATTGATAAAGCCACTAACCAATTAGAGAACTCATTACGGGATCAAATAAAGTATATCTTGTTTGGTATCAAAATTTTGCATTTTTAATAAGGGATTTAAATATAAAAACAGATGATTAATATTTTAATTAATAACTAAATTAGAATAAGGACTAGGGTGCTGGTTTTAGGAGGAAACTTCATTTCCTCCCATGCCACCTTTAGTAAGATAATATGTTAAATTCGGTGCATCCTGTTGTTGTTTACCAAAGAGTACCTCTGGGCTAGGTGGGGGTAAAAAACGTTAAAAGAAATGTAGTTCGGACGCTTTTTGTTTTTTATCTATTACTTTTTTAATAATAAAAATAATCAAAATTAAAGTTTAAAGGTGTTCTCTATGGAAGAGAACCTACATATAAATCAAATTTCTTTTGATTTTTAGTCTGTTTTGAATAAATTTACAGTGTAGGAATATCTCCCCCTCCAATCTTGGGAGGAGATAGAGCTTGGGTTGTAGAGGAATTTTGTCCAGGACTTCAAAGGGTGAACATGCTTAGCTCTGAGTGTCAAATATTAGTAATGTCCCTCAAGAAAAGTTAAGTGAGTGATTTTAAGATGTCCATCAGGCTGACAATCCTTCCAGTTATTTTAATTATGTGGCGCTATCGGTGAACCAGTATATCAAAGGCTAGAAAAGGGTGATGAGAGAGGCAGTAGATCATCGCAGGAAGTTAGATGAGTACCAATCTGTACATATGTTTTATCATTTTGTAATTTTCTTTGTTTTAGTATATTATTGCATTTGTTTTTCATATCTATATATATCTATCAGATATTCTTTGTAATGATTGTGAGTTATGACAATACCGATTTTCATTTTATTTGTTTCTTTCCAAATATAATTCATATCAATTCTCATATTTGAATATACTCAAAGATTTTTATATTTCTATAAATTCTTAACTTGTACTCAATGTTTTTATATATATATTGGATACTATATCAATAAAAAATATTTCACATATTCTTTTCTTTAATAATCATTTTTGTTTATTCTTTATTTTCAATATACATACATACATATATATTATATTCATACTAGAAGCATGCAATATTATATTGCCCCACATATGCCTTTGAGAAAGGAATCCAATTTTTCAATGTTATATTCTTTTTTGATTCATAAAAAGGGGAATCATATTTTTATTGTTTATTTAATTATCAAGAGAGGAAGGTATTGCTGTAATGGGGAAAGGAAATATTAGTTTGGGCATTTCCCATCAAAATGCTCTGGCATCCCAAAGAGTCATCTATTTAATTAATTAATAAAATCCATGATAAGAAATTAATTATAAAATCATTAATTAAGTAAACCCCCCATTACATAGCAATAAAATATGGCATCCCTTGTGGGGATGGAAATGCTTGATCTGCCTTGTGGGGATGGAAATGCTTGATCTGCCTTGTGGGGATCGAAATGCTTGATCTGCCTTGTGGGGACTCGAAATGCTTAATTAGTTAAAAAAGGTTCATTAAAATTAATTATTAATTAATCAATTAAGTATTAATCAGGAATCTTAATTAGTGTAATTTTTTTTAATTATATATATGTACACATATATATGCAATTTTAGTATTAGGTATAAGTGTTCTACTTCATAATTTATTTTATAAATGGTTGAAATTTCCTGTCTGTTAAAAGATTTTATCTTCACATTGCTTTTGGTTAGTTGAGTTGTTTTGGTTGATTGTCCATACTTCTTGAATTGGTTACACCTAAATCTGGTGTTAGTCCTTTAGTTCAAAATATTTTTCTCATTGCTATCTTTGATACTCTATTCACTATAATACATCAATATGCCATTAAAGAAGGAAGGAGCTAAAAAGGGTATCCTGAAAGTATCGACCCCTGCCACCTCCGAGGGTGATAGTGGGGATGAAGAGGTTTTAACAACTAGGGGGTTTTAACAACTTAATATATAAAACCACTGAGAAGATAGTTCTAAATCAAATCCAAAATAAATAACTGATGACAATGTATTTTCAGAAAGTATGTAAAGTTTAGGATATTAAAAAGAGTCATAGCTAACAATCAAAGAAACAATGCAATAATTATTTTTTCTATTTTGAATTATATAACGTATATAGGTGAAGGGTACTTTACTGAGTGGAGGAAACAGTTCATGGAAAACAGTCACACTAAGTGTCTTCACGGAAAGCAGAGATAAATACAATGTCCGGCTGATGGAGAGTCTAGCCACTGACTTCCTATTGGAAGAGGGCAAGGTAAAACGCAGTTTTAAATGCCAGGAGACTACAGAATGACAATCCGTCAACGCCATCATTTGTTTACATAATCCATTTGTTATCAGATAGTTAAAACAATTGGGTATGATTAATAAAAAACTTAAGTGAAGAAGTGGAAGGAGTAATGAATAAATCTAATTCGTTTGTGCTAAATCGAGTGATAATGACATTCGTAAAAAATGGAGAGAAAACTTTTGTTTCAATAAAAGTTAAGTTTTAATGGATATTGGGAGCAAGTTTAGTCTAGCTCTGTGTTCAATTGAGTGAAAGTGACATTCATAAATATAAGTAACAAGACTCTCATATTAACCCAAACTGAGAGCTTGTGGATATTTTAATTTTTTATTTTTTGTTCAAGATAATATAGACATTATTCTTTTTAATTTAATTTAGTTTATTGCTTAGAATAATATAGATATTCTTCTTTTAGAATTTTTTTTATTGTTAGACCAGCATTAGTTTACATGTTTTATTATAGTTGTTAAGAAATACTGTTGTTCATGATATAAGTGTATAAAATTAAAAAACAAATTTCAATTTTCATTGTATTCCAATCTAAATTTGTTTTTTTGTCGGAAGACAAGGCAAATGCTATGTATCAGGTTAAGAAATCGCCAGATATAATTATAATAGCCATTGATAAAGCCACTAACCAATTAGAGAACTCATTACGGGATCAAATAAAGTATATCTTGTTTGGTATCAAAATTTTGCATTTTTAATAAGGGATTTAAATATAAAAACAGATGATTAATATTTTAATTAATAACTAAATTAGAAGAAGGACTAGGGTGCTGGTTTTAGGAGGAAACTTCATTTCCTCCCATGCCACCTTTAGTAAGGTAATATGTTAAATTCGGTGCATCCTGTTGTTGTTTACCAAAGAGTACCTCTGGGCTTGGTGGGGGTAAAAAACGTTAAAAGAAATGTAGTTCGGACGCTTTTTGTTTTTTATCTATTACTTTTTTAATAATAAAAATAATCAAAATTAAAGTTTAAAGGTGTTCTCTATGGAAGAGAACCTACATATAAATCAAATTTCTTTTGATTTTTAGTCTGTTTTGAATAAATTTACAGTGTAGGAATATCTCCCCCTCCAATCTTAGGAGGAGATAGAGCTTGGGTTGTAGAGGACTTTTGTCCAGGACTTCAAAGGGTGAACATGTATAGCTCTGAGTGTCAAATATTAGTAATGTCCCTCAAGAAAAGTTAAGTGAGTGATTTTAAGATGTCCATCAGGCCGACAATCCTTCCAGTTATTTTAATTATGTGGCGCTATCGGTGAACCAGTATATCAAAGGCTAGAAAAGGGTGATGAGAGAGGCAGTAGATCATCGCAGGAAGTTAGATGAGTACCAATCTGTACATATGTTTTATCATTTTGTAATTTTCTTTGTTTTAGTATATTATTGCATTTGTTTTTCATATCTATATATATCTATCAGATATTCTTTGTAATGATTGTGAGTTATGACAATACCGATTTTCATTTTATTTGTTTCTTTCCAAATATAATTCATATCAATTCTCATATTTGAATATACTCAAAGATTTTTATATTTCTATAAATTCTTAACTTGTACTCAATGTTTTTATATATATATTGGATACTATATCAATAAAAAATATTTCACATATTCTTTTCTTTAATAATCATTTTTGTTTATTCTTTATTTTCAATATACATACATACATATATATTATATTCATACTAGAAGCATGCAATATTATATTGCCCCACATATGCCTTTGAGAAAGGAATCCAATTTTTCAATGTTATATTCTTTTTTGATTCATAAAAAGGGGAATCATATTTTTATTGTTTATTTAATTATCAAGAGAGGAAGGTATTGCTGTAATGGGGAAAGGAAATATTAGTTTGGGCATTTCCCATCAAAATGCTCTGGCATCCTAAAGAGTCATCTATTTAATTAATTAATAAAATCCATGATAAGAAATTAATTATAAAATCATTAATTAAGTAAACCCCCCATTACATAGCAATTCACTGTCACATTTTTACTGGGGCTTATATGTGGACTTTGATACTTGCATTGATTAGTCTCCCACATCCTATTCTCTATGTTTGTTGATATTTTGGTTTTGTTTCTATTATTTTTTTCATATGTGTTTCAATTTTTTTATTATATGTGCGTAGTGGTTGTTAAGGTGTTTTGTAGCTTATAGTGTTTTCTATGTTTCTTGTTATGTGGATATCCTCTTCTATTTTTCTGTTTTTGTATTTTGTACTGTGCTTAGAATTTTAGTGTTATCGAAATCGAAGGTATGGTTGTTTTTTATAGTGAGTTCAGATAATGCTGTTGCTTTTATGTTTTTATATTTTTGCAATTATTTTTGTGCTGTGTTATTCTTGTTTTTAGTTTTTTAGATGTTTCTCCTATGTATTTTCTATTGCAGTTTTTACATTCTATTTCATATATTACGTTTTGTTTTTCCAGTTTTTCTATTTTGTCTTCCATATTGCTTATGTAGTTTTTTAATTTGTTTCTATTGTACATTCCTAGTTTTATGTTGTGGTGATCGTATGTGATGAATGCCTTTTTTATTTTATCTGTTATTTTTGGTACGTATTGGATTTTGTAGTATTTATTATTTGTTTTATTATAATTATCATTATCTATCCTTTTATTTTTTTCCTCTTGTTTATCTGTGTAGAAATCTGTAATCAATATTTGGTTTGGCTATTCTATTTCTTTGTTTTCGTATATTTTTGGTGGATTGGTATTATGGTTTGGTTCTCTGTTTTTAATTTTAGTATTGTTTTTTGAGTTGATTTTATTTTGTTCTATTATCATTTTATTATTGTTTTTGTTGTACCATATTTTTTATTAGTTTTTTTGGATAGAAATTTTCTTCTAAAATTTGGTATAAAACCATAATACCAATCCACCAAAAATATACAAAAACAAAGAAATAGAAAAACCAAACCAAAAATTAATTACAGATTTCTACACAAACAAACAAGAGGAAAAAAATAAAAGGATAGATAATGATAATTATAATAAAACAAATAATAAATACTACAAAATTCAATACATACCAACAACCATATCTTCGATTTCGATAACACTAAAATTCTAAGCACACTACAAAATAAAAAAATCAGAAAAATAGAAGAGGCAATCCACATAATAAGAAACATAGAAAACACTATAAACTACAAAACAGACACAAAACACCTTAACAATCACTAAGCACATATAATAAAAAAATTGAAACACATATGAAAAAATAATAGAAACGAAACCAAAACATCAACAAACATAGAGAACAGGATATGAGAGACTAATAAATGCAAGTACCAAAGTCCACATATAAGCCCCAGTAAAAATGTGACAGTGAATTAAAAAGACTAGAAACTGTGTAATATGCCATAAAAATGTAATGAGACATTAGGATAGACATAAGTATTTAAATACTGTTTTAAAAAATGTATAAGATGACATATGGCTAACGTGGAAAAAGAAGTCACGTAGGATAAGGTAATTGTAAGAACAATATAAAAAAAACTGTAAAACATGCATGGCTATTATAATTAAGTGTAAAAGATTAATGTACTGAACGTAGATAACCCCAGAAGATGAGCCAATAGCTCGAAACGTTGGGACACAAATAAACTTTTAAATACGGAAGAGACTCCTTCATTGAAAAAAACCTATTAATTATTATAGTATTATAAGGGGTTTTATTTGCATATTTAAAATTGTTTATGAATTTTTAGGTTTTTGGAAAATAAACAAACAATAAATTACAATAGAAAAAATTTTAATCATGTTTTAATTAGTATTTTTCAATTGTTTATTTAAGTAACAATGGAATTACATGTTGGAGGGGATAAGTGGATAGGTGTAATAATCCATTTGACTGTATAGCTTGAAAAGAAAAGGACTGTAGTTTTTTAATTAATAAAAACTTTTAAATTTATGACAAGGGCATTTAGACTATTTTATTAAAATATTTTGTGCTCCAAGGTGGGTGTAAATGTTTCATTATTTAATTGTTTTTAGTTTAAATTGTAATGTTGAAAAATATTAAAATTCTATTTTTAGAGGTTCATCTTGATAATGGCGTGAATTACCGAAACGTTGAACAAAATATTGTAAAAGTTGAGGTTAATAAAAGGATCATAACAAAACTTGACTAATATCTGCTTAGCCCTAAATCATTAAAGAACTATCATATGAATATACTATTAACAATTAGACTATAAATAAATGAAGGGCCAGGGGGAAAAAAGATGAAAGTCACTTTTTCGTCGATTTTGAGATATTAGCGCTATCTAGGGGCTATGAAGGAGTACTATCATCTGGGAGAACAACAAGGGGGAAAAAAGATGAGAATCGTCCGAAATGTGCATGAAAAGATTCGGGGTAAGGGGGAAAATAGATGAATGTCACAAGCGCGGATGGAAGAAAGATGAATGTCAATTTAAATGCCAGGGCTACCGGTAGAGGCCAGCAGTCTTGCGGAAACCTCCTCGCAATCAGCTTATTACTTGTTGAATCGTGTAGCGCTAAATTCATATTGTTTGTGTGGCTTATTGTTTTTCCTGAATTGTTGGTGTATAAAAAAATAATATTGGGTACCAGCATCATGGATACTCTGGATTCTGCAGAGAGTAGTGATGAGGTGGGGAAAGTTCCGACCAAACTGACAAAAAAGAGGAAACCGACTGGGAGAATGATTGAGGTTATGAATAAACTGAGGCTCTCTTCGCATGAACCAGGACCTGACTGTAAGTGTTCTCGGCTTAAATGTTTTCAAACTGTAACTGAATTTGCGAGGATGAAATTGATAAAGGAGTTCAACGAAATTAAGTCCTATGACGAACAAAGTTCCTTTCTTTCTGGACTCATTACTGTGCTATCCGTGCAGGAACATAAGAGCATGGAAGGCAGTAGTCGCGAAAAAAAGGCTTCTTACGCTTTTAGAGTGAGGGTCGATGTTGATGGGACCAACAGAGATTTACCTGTTTGTTTCAAGGCGTTCACGTCTATTTTTGGTATTACGCCTAAACGGGTTCAGACCATTCAACAGTCATTAACTTAGAAGGGTTGCAGTCCCAAAGATAATAGGGGTAAACATGCAAATCGACCTCATAAAATCACGGATCAAACTCGTGATCTTGTGACGGATTTCATAAATTCGTTGAAGGGACGGAAATCCCATTATTCTTTAAACGATTCGGACAAAATATATCTACCCGAAGATCTTAATTTGTCCAAATTGACGAAGATGTATAATGAAATTCACTAAGAGAACATCATATATTATGACACATTCCGATCAATTTTCAACAATGAATTTAATATATCGTTCGGCTATCCGAGAAAGGATACATGCAGCACGTGAGATGCCATCAAGTCTCAGAAATCAGCAATTGAATCAGGCACCGCAACCACTCTTCCAGACTCGCAAAAAATATTTGATTCCAAAAAGGAAATAAAAAAATTGGAAAATGAGCACAATTTTCACCTATCGAAAGCTGAAAAATTTTATTAAAAGGAATTTCAAAAAAATTAGTAAAAGAAATCATGCTGTTGCTGCCATTGCCATGGACTTTCAGAAGAATCTACCTACCCCCAACATAACGACCAACGACGTTTACTATAAAAGACTCAACTTTTACAGCTTCAATATCCACGTTCTGTCAACCGGAGATGCAGCTTTTTACACGTACGATGAGAGCGTTGCCCGTAAAGGATCCAACGACGTTTGCTCCATGCTCGATAATTACGTGAATTTTTTATCTGAAGAAGTTCGTAATCTCGTCATATTTTGCGATTCCTGTGCTGGGCAGAATAAAAATTATACCCTAATTCGATATCTTCATCATTTAGTGACTGAGAAGCATCGTTTCGACAGTGTTGAAGTATATTTTTCCATTCGAGGGCATTCATACCTCGAATGTGATAAAAACATGAGTTACATCAACCAGCAGACTTACGTTGAGTTGCCCGATGAATGGAGGGATGTTATAAGAAAAAGCAGCCCTTTGCTGTGATCAACTGCCAGCAAGAACTTTTCAAGACATGTACAGAATTCTTGACGCCTATGTACTTGAAAAATTGCCCCTTTCCCACTAGGCCCGTGCATTGTTTAAAGGTCATGAATGAACATCCTTCAAAAATTTTTCACCGAAACACTTTTTCTGGTTGTTACATGGACGCTGAAATCATTTGGAAGCCACCAAAAAGGGGAAAAAACGCAAGAAAACGTCCTGCTCCACGTAGACCTTTAACTAACCTGTATGGTGGACCATTGCCGATTTCTCAACCAAAGTTCAACGACTTGCAACAACTAAAAAGATTTTTAGTTAACCCTGCTGCGAAGGCGTTCTTTGGGAATTGACCCACCATCAATTCAACAGCTGTTCACGATGACAGCGAAGATGTATACCTGGATTACCCAGATGAATAAATTTTCATAAAATTTTTTGTTCATTGTCAGTCAAATATAAGTTGTTCATTAAATTCATTAAGTTTTTTTTTCACCTTCATCATTTCACCTAGGAGCTACATGGAAGTGCATATATTGATTACTAACATCTATTAGGAATTGATACACTAAAAAAAAAAGCTATGATTATGTTACAAAAGGAGTTAATAGAAATCAAACTTTGTTTTTCATTTTTCTCGAAATCACTTTTGGACACTTTCATCTTTTTTCCCCCTGGCCCTTCAAATGTTATTGCAGATATTATTATGTGATTAACTGATCAGCTCCGTTGTGTAACAAAGATATTAACCATTGATTTTTCGATAACCAATTGTCGAACTAAAAAATTAATCTAACCAAATTGATACTCTTATCAAGTGCCCATACGCATATTTTGAGTTTTCTCTGTTCCATGGTGCTTTGTATTGGGTTAAGAGGTAGTCGAAATAGTCATATATCATTGTCATAGCTGATGATAGAGCCGCTTACCAATTAGGAAACTTAATAAGTAATCAAATTTTTCATTTTTAATAAGGAGTCTAAATTTAAAATCAGCTGATCAATATTTTAATTAATAACTAAATTAGTAGAAGGACTAGGTTAGGAAACTTAATATCCTTCGAAGTTTTTTTGTTAGGAAGATAATGTGCTAAATTCAAGATATCCTGTTTTTGTTTATCAGAGAATAGCCGTTTCGACGGCTAACATAAAAGCCGTTAAAATATAATATAGTCCCCACGCTATCTCTTTTTCATTAATTACTATCTTAATAACAAGAACCATGCAAATTAAAGTTTACAGGTGTTTTCCCTGGTAGAGAACCTACAAATATATCATTTTTGTTTTCATTTAAATGCCTTTTTAATAAATTTGTCAGTGGGGGAATATTTCCCCCTCCATTCTTTAGGTGAGACAAGGGATGTTCCAGTGGGGGACTCTTGAACGTGACTCCGTACAGTTAACATGGACTCTTGAATGTGACTTCGTACTGTTAACATGTACTTTTGGTTATAACTTTGGATAGTCCTGATGTGGAGTGATAGACTGTCCCTTCAGGACTTAGAAAGTATCATTAGTGATTTTTTAATTAACATGGTAATCCATGGTGAGCTTAAGAGAGTATTTGAGGATTTCTAAGAAAGTGTTTTAAGTTAGTGCTGTAACGATGATTGTCAAGTTGACAAAACTCCAAACCACTCTCATCATTTGGCGCTATTAGTTAATTGCTCTATCGGAGCTTGCAATAGTGGAGAGAACATAGATCCTGGGAGTATCTAGATGAGTACCCAATATGTATATATGATGTTTGATTATTTTGTAATATAGTAGTTATAGTTTATTGTTGCATTTGGTTTAATCATATATGTTTTATTTGGCTAAAATATGTTCTTGTAATGGTTGTCAGCTATGACAGTGTTAATCATCAATTTAATTAAAAACTCATTTAATTCTTTTAAAGATAGATAATATAAAAAGTTTGTTACTTTGCTTTGATATTAATAAACAAATAGTTAATACTTTTTTTTATGATTAATAGTAATATTACCATAAATACATATGCAGTTTTTCTATCTATTTTAATCATATATATATATATATATATACCTATTTCTATTATAAGCATGCAACATTATATTGCCCCACATATGCCTTTGAGAGAGGAATCCAAGTATTGAAATTCTATTATCTTTTGATTCATAAAAGGGGAATCATACATTTATTTTTTTATAAAAAGGGGAAGGTATTGGATGTAATCATGGGAAGTAAATATTTTATTAGTTTGGGCATTCTCTATAAAATGCTCTGGCATCCCATTAATCACTTCTTAATTAAAACAATAATAAATTAACCCCCCACTACACAATTGTGCTGTACAATTGGTGGGAAAAGAAGTTCAGAAAAGGACTATTGTTTCCTAGATGTAATGGCCCTGGTCTTTACGATTATGAAGACGTCAGCGTTTAGGTGAGATCTGGGACTGCTTGTTAATGCTCTAAACTAACCTTTCATTTTGATTTATTATTTCCTAGGAAAAGTATTATTATCGTAAAAAATAAGGTTAAGGTTAAGATACCTAAAAAATTCTCCTTTCTTAACAGAACCATCTAGCATCAACTATGACTTATCTGTAACAGCACTAGAGTTATTTGTCTCTTCCAGCTTGAACAGTTTCCTTGGTGTACCACTTTCTCCACAGAAACCTTGAAATCCAATATTCATGAGGAACTCATTGTAGAAAAAAAAAGATCGAAACTTATAGTAGAAACTGCAACTCTTTGGGCTCCTGACTGAGTAGCAAGTAGAAGTTTTGTTCTGTGCTGCACTGCATGTTTTAGTTGGGCATTAATTATTAATTTATTTGTTCTTATTAATGCCAACTGTTTGCAAGTTGTTTTTTCTTAGCAATAAATAAGACAGTTTGTTATTTCAATTTCGATCAATTTCGACGGTGTTAACGATATGTTTTATTTCGGTGATCTGGCCATTCAAATACCTGAAGGAATGTATGATATCGATGCTATACAATCTTTTCTAAGCGACGAAATCGCTCACCGTGATCCGGGTGCTGGACTTGCACTCAGAGGAAATCCAAGTACCCTAAAGACTGAAATTTGATCGTCTAAGCAGGTTTTTTCAACTGTCAAGGCAAACCACATTCCATCGGCCCGCTATTGGGTTTTACTAGCCCCGATCAAGTCATTAACCCAGAGCATCAGTATACTGAATCAAACGACATTGTGAAAATTCTTAGTGTAAATTTCACACAATTTCGATTCATGCAAAATCGCGTCGGGGTCTTTCATGAATGGAGATCCGGATCATAGTATACATCAATTCTTTCCTGCAGTAGATCCAGGATCTAAAATCATCGAAACCCCGAATCCAGTCATTTACTATCCTACTAACGTGAGGACTGTTGACAATATTACTGTTCGTTTTGTAGATCAGAACGGCGAGCTTATTGATTTTAGAGGAGAAACAATTACTATAAGATTACATTTAAAGAAAAATGGGAATTGATTTTACCAGAGATAGTCTTGACCGGAATCTAGCTGGTTATAAAAGGAGATGTCAGACCCTATTAAGATTTAGTAAACTTAATCATCAAGGCGGTTAACACATGCAAACGCAAACTTTTTAAAACAGTGTGGTTTTCAGTTAAAAATAAAAACATGAATAATATATTAAACATAACATCAGACGTGAAATTGGCTCCACTCTTATATAGCCCGCTTGCAGTAGCGGGGGAGAGACGCGCATTCAGCACTGATTACGATGCCTTGAGCGGGTCGACGGGTCTGTTATCTGTTTAAAAGGATGCCACCCAGATATCAGCCGCGCTGATTATAAACAAGACGACAAAGAACAATTCATTAGCTTATCGAGGGTCAGTCAGCGTTTTGTAAGCCGCCCAAACATGAAGTAGTATTTTATCAATATCAGCAAATGAATCGCTATCTATTTGAAAGGATGTCGCGCCGACTATTTTATCAATGTCCAGTCGGCGGATGTATCGCACTACGTGTACGCCGCCCAGACATGAAAGAGCGGTTTCTCTGGAAATAGCTGAAGATGCATTTCCTACTGCAGGTAGAGACAAGGCGATAAAGAAGTATTTATTCATAGCGCTCAGTCAGCACTACTGCGCATATATACCCCCAGCTTCACACGTGACGAGAGCCATTGATTGCCCTACACCTACATTGAGGATAGAAGGAGTAAACGCGAGAGGTTCCTGCCCCCACTACCCCTCACCACATACATAAGCCTTTGTCATAGTCCTAGTACTGCTAAACCAGTTTATTATGGGACGACTAACAAGTAAGAATATGAGGTATGAGGCAGACCGATTGTCCATACTCGTTGGATGGAATTCAGAGTGCATTGAAGCTAGCAGCAGACGGATTTTATTATTTGAAAAACTCAGATCGGACGAGGTGTCCTTTTTGTGGAGTAATATTACATGAATGGTTAGAACATGACGATCCTCTTGTAGATCACAAGAAATGGTCTAAATATTGTCCCTTTATTGAGTACTTGGAACAACTAGAGAAGCTACCAATGATAATAGATGACGTATGTGATAAAAAAGAAGAGGAAAACAGCTGTGGGTGTTGCTGTCATGCACAAGATGTTTAAACGGTTGGTTGTGCCGCATCGATTGGAATTGGTGACCGACTACTCCATCACCACTAGCAAAATAGTGCAAGTCGGTCTTTGCGATTTTGTGCCCACTGTCGCGGTTATTGACAAGAAAACTACAGTGTATATGGATACGGAAGAATGGAGATTCATTGCCTATCAGATTCCAAGGATGTTATCTCTTTTGCAAAGCAGGCCCAAGAAATTGGAGGTTGAAGACCGAGTAAGGTTAATTAAAATTTTGCGATGGTGCTCACATATCCCTAAGAGAATATCCAGTGGCAGGCGTAAGTTAAAAAATCCGTCTTTATCGATTGAAAGAGTTTTATCGATGCCAGGTATTATCCACCCCGAATTTTCAAGATCTTTTAGTTGATTAGGTGAAAACGAAGCATAACCTTTAAGCGTTTCAGTTATTCCAGGGTTTCTGACTCTATCAACTTCAATGCCATTTAATTCGTATCTGATCTCATCAAACAAAAACGCAAACGCGTAAGTAATCAATTTTGAAGTAGTTTCTAGAGTACCGTCTTTTTTTAAAATTCGTCCTCTAATGTAAATAAAACTTAAAGACGGAAATGTATAAACATCTTGTTGATTGATCGGAATTCTGATTTCGTCAGACTTGTTAAAAGTGTTGCCTGCATACGGCTGATGCGAATGATATTGAAATTGTGTAAAGGAATCATCAAATTTCACATCTGATGCTATGTTTAGTATATTATTCATATTTTTATTTTTAACCGAAAATCACACTGTTTTAAAAAGTTTGCGTTTGCAGGTGTTAACAGCCTTTTGATTTAGGTTTACTAAATCTTAATGGGGTCTGACATCTCCTTTTATAACCAGCTAGATTCCGGTCAAGACTATCTCTGGTAAAATCAATTCCCATTTTTCTTTAAATGTAATCTTATAGTAATTGTTTCTCCTCTAAAATCAATAAGCTCGCCGTTCTGATCTACAAAACGAACAGTAATATTGTCAACAGTCCTCACGTTAGTAGGATAGTAAATGACTGGATTCGGGGTTTCGATGATTTTAGATCCTGGATCTACTGCAGGAAAGAATTGATGTATACTATGATCCGGATCTCCATTCATGAAAGACCCCGACGCGATTTTGCATGAATCGAAATTGTGAAATTTACACTAAGAATTTTCACAATGTCGTTTGATTCAGTATACTGATGCTCTGGGTTAATGACTTGATCGGGGCTAGTAAAACCCAATAGCGGGCCGATGGAATGTGGTTTGCCTTGACAGTTGAAAAAACCTGCTTAGACGATCAAATTTCAGTCTTTAGGGTACTTGGATTTCCTCTGAGTGCAAGTCCAGCACCCGGATCACGGTGAGCGATTTCGTCGCTTAGAAAAGATTGTATAGCATCGATATCATACATTCCTTCAGGTATTTGAATGGCCAGATCACCGAAATAAAACATATCGTTAACACCGTTTCTTATGTTTGGAATAGTATTATATGTGTCAAAAGATAATAACCCGATTGTACAATCCGACCCTAATTCTAGAGGAGGTAGGAGTTTGCATGAAGAACGCTAGAATTGCCTGTAAACGTTACTGTGTAGCTCTTGATTATTAATGATCAAAATTTATAAGAAACATCGGCTAAATACTTTAAGCAAAGGTGTCCACAAACCGGAGTATTCCACTTTTGATAACGACGGCGGTTATATAATACTTGACAACCTTTGAAATAATCTAACAATTGAGGAGGAGGTTTTAAATTTCCAAAAGAATCAAAGTATTTCACTACATTATCTTTTTTTACATAACAGACCCAATGAGAACCAGGTTCTGAACTTGTATTTAAATTTACAATAGCTGACTCAAGTTTTTTTGGATATTTTGGAAGATTATCAATCATAAACACTTCACGAAAATTTGAAACATTTAAAACCTTTGCTAAATGATTCAATTCCAAATCGGTAAATGGTTTATTTGGTAGTCATATTTTTCTTGGTCTTTTTTGTCGGGTTATAAAGAGACCGTAACCATTCTTCTACGGTTTCAAATAAAGTCCGTTTCCAACTTTTTGACCTTCCATGGCCAAATTATGCCTCTATTGCTCATCCAATTTTAGTTTGGCTTCTTTAGCTTCATTGATCGCCTTGGCTACACCTGCTAAAGTCCCCACAGCGGAAAGTGCCATCAATGGTACAAGAAATTGGAGAAAACCTCTCTGTTTTGGCAGCGGAAGAACTCTGGGCAGTGAAGGTTTCGCCCTACCACGTAGATGCATTTTAGCCTTTCTATATGCCGCTTTTGATGCATTGAGAATAGATGATACATCATCTACTTTTGACGATTTAACCAAATCTTTAAAACTAATCTTCTTCTTTTTCTTTCTCAGCCCTCAACCAATTTTCCTTTTTGCTTTCATGGCATTTGTAACTAACCAAGCCGTGGCTTTTTCTCCCCATGACGAATCTGGAGCTTTAACCCTATGGAACTTTAAGCATTATCAGCAAGAATCTTGTCCGCTTGTTTACGACTCTCCATATCCTTATTTATGTTAAGCTATATCTATTGCATATCTAGCTATATCCTTATTTATGCTAAGCTATCGTGTACGCTATATATCGTGTTCTTTACAAGCTTTATTAATCTCGTTTATTCCGCTTCCACCTCTAGCTAAGCGTTTTTATAGTTTCGTACCGGGACCGCAATATTGATATCCTGGGAGGTGCAATTCAATCGGCGTCATAAATCTTGTTCCTGAAATAAAATTATATGAATCCCAATTCATAAGAAATAGTGCTGCCCACTATGGAATGTAGTAACTATAGGCCAATCAGTCTACTTATTGTATAATATATAAGTATAGTATATAAGATCTACACACGCATTTTGGAAAGTAGATTGTAACAGGAAAGTATTGTTGAGGAACAGCTCGAACCAGAACAAGCAGGATTTAGGCCAGGTAAACAGACCCAGTACCACATATTTGTCATAAGAAAAGTATTGGAAGGTGCATGAGACAAGGGACAGGACATATTCCTAGCCTTTCTAGACTTAAAGGCGGCTTTCGACTCTGTTCCACATCTGGAGATATGGAATGCATTGGAGAATAAAAACGTCCCAGGGATCTTATCACTGCAATAAAATCCATCTATAAAGATGTGTGCGTGAAGGATGAAATGCGCAATGAAAAAGGTGTGGTGCGGATCAACGGGAGAGAAACAGCTGCATTCCAGGTGGATAAAGGAGTTAGGAAAGGAGACAGCCTTAGCCCTCTGTTGTTTCTAGGTTTTATGGATGAGATCCATAAAAAATGCAAAAGGAGAACATCGCCAACATTAATCGGGAGATGGAATATGCGTCCTGTCGTAGTTCAGAGCCTTCTCTACGCTGATGACATCGTTCTTCTAGCAGACTCTATGGAGAAGTTGCAGAAAGCCCTTATAGAATGGAAGGAGGAGCTCCAACGCAAGGGAATGACGATAAATATTGCTAAAAGCAAAGTGCTTGTGATGTCCAGGCATGAGCATGAAGATGTGCAACTGTTTTGCGGTGGTGAGGCTCTAGAGGTAGTGATGATGATTCCCTACCTAGGAACCATCATCAGCAGGTCTGGCAAAGTAGATGAAGAAATTAGTAATAGAATTAATAAAGCGAACCAAGTATACTACAAGATCTGCAACAGCATAGTGGGCCATCGAAATGTAGGGAAAACGACAAAGCTTCACATATACAAGGCAGTATACCTCCCAACGCTCACATATGGTAGTGAAAGCTGGGTCATGCTGGACAGGCATGTCAGCCGGATAACGGGAGCAGAAATGAGGTACCTTCGCAGCAGGTAAAACGAGAAGGGATCGCCTGCGGAATACTACCATAAGAGATCAGCTGCAAGTGCCTGAACTGAAAACTGGCATCGAAAGAAGGCAGCTCAAGTGGTTCGGCCATGTGTGCCGCATGGATGAGGAACGGCTACCGAGAAAGGTAATGGAAGCCCGCACGCTGGGCAGAAGGCCCAGGGGTCGCCCGAGAATCCAATATGGAGAGTATATCGAGAGGATAGGAGCGCGAAGAGGAAAAACCTTGGCTGTGATGAGGAGGATGTGTCGTGACCGGGAAAAATGGCTCCGATGGATCGAGGCCCCTCTACGCTGAGAAGGCACAACAGAGGGAGCAAAAGAAAAAAAAAATTATTATTACGTCTAATTCGGTATTTATATTTCCTTTCTTAATAGCACGCTGACAAAAAAAAACGTCGAACCTCCTACTTTCACAAAAATCGGTTGTCCTAGTACCATCTTGGGTTTTCTTATGTCACAATCCAGGATTAAGTATTTACACATTCTATCAAATGAATCTCAGTTCTCAGATAATTACTATATTACCAAAAAATAGATTTTTCACTATAACTTTACCAAACGAACGGTGTAATCAAATCACAATTATATGAAAACAATGTTGTACTATTCATATCTATTCTTTATTTATTAATAAGTTTTTCTTGGTTATTTTAATTACAAGCTTTAGGATTTTAGTCGAATCTATAAATGTTTCCTTTATTTAAAAGATTTATATATCTGATACTAATTCGAAATAATATTTATGGCCACTAAAGATTTTTAATTTTCCTATACGGATTTTCGGATCAATTACACCATGAGCCCCCTCAATTATCTAATAATAAAAGTTTTTACAAATTGATCAATAAAAATGTTGCCTCAGTATTCAGGGCGTACTTGAAGATTTCAGTGTCTTCTCAAAATTAATCTTAGGGATACCTGGAGGCGCTACGGCTGCTCCACATTGAGGGGTTTTCCCTTCTGGATACAAAACAATAACCCGACTTCAGGAGTGATGGGGGACCTTTGTCTACTCCAAAGTAAAAAAGTACAATAATCCAATTAGGATATACAAAAATACAAAATGGATCCACGTTATTTAAATGTTATTATTTGGTGTTGCTCATAGCTATTAAACAATTAAGGCAATTTACAATCACTATTTACTAGCAGTTTTCGGATATCGATCGTTCAACCTACGTTCAATCTAAGCAAATTTAAACTTGAACATATTGACTTTCTCATTCATAGATTATGTACCTTATATTTCACTTTGTATTAATCAATAAAATTTCAATTGGTAAATGGTTGTTTAAGATAATGTTACTTTTATTTTGAATTATTCTACTAAATGAATTTTAACATATATTTTTTTTCTTATTTTCGATCAAAAGAATTTACACTGAGATCCACTTAACCGTTTATTATTAAGTTTATGTAGCTGAAATCCAAATATTATCAATTCCTAAATTTAAAAGAGAAACTTATTTAAATAAAAATATTTACAATTATATTTACAGAGATTAGATAATCCATGGATCCAGAACGGGTTGAGTTGGCGACGGCTTCGCCAGCTCGTCAACGGAAGGGACTCTATATGGAGACCCCTTTTTATCCCCTGGACTGGGATAAAGACTAACGTGTCTTATTATAACACCGTACGCGCTTCTTATTTACATGGTTCATGACCAAATAATCCATATAAGAGTCAACTAGCAAAAAAAGGAAGGTGATTGGCTCCGTTCGCGAATCCTTAAGATAAATATATTTTCTGACTCGATAATTGTAATTTTCTTTATTTACTGGGAGTGGCTTTATAATCATACTAAGCGAGTTTGCATGATCTGCTCTTGTAGGTGACTTATAAGAATTAATTAATTTTATAAATTCCACGAGGTCTAAATAGTATCCTTCATTAGCAATCGCCATAGGTCGGTCCTTCTCTTTATCTTCTACCTTTTCACGGATCATATCAACTTCCTCACGTTCTTGGCAAGATTGAAGATTTTCTTGCCTTGAGGGATTGGTAAATTCTCTTGAATGGTTTCTTCTTGAAGATTCTTCGTTTCATCTTCAACTTTAAAGGGAACCTTCTCTTGCCCGTCGGAATTAGTCTCAATGTCACCACATTCTGATTGAGCATTAGAAACCGTTCCTTCCCTCAGAGATTCGTCACTAATAATTTCTACATTTTCCAGAGCAGTAATCTCGTTCGGTTCAGTTTCCATACAATTGGTAGCATGGGGTTCATTAATATAATTTTCCACTGTTTTATGGACATGGGTATCATGTTCTGCAAACTCATTCATATCCTCACTTTCAGCTAGTGTAGGTTTCTGTGTTTCCTCATCAGGTTTAGTAAAATGTTTTGGAGACGCTTCCAACTTCAGATTCGTTCTGTCTAAAGCTTCATTTATTTCCTGTAGGTGTTTATTCTGTTCCTCTATTATTCCCTTTAGCTCTTTATGTCTATCTTCTTGAATGAGGCGATTTTCTTCTGCTTTATCCCTGATCTGTGGCTGAGTTGGTTCTGGAATTGGGATTCCTGTTTCTTCAGCCAACCCCGTAATCGGCTGTGGTAGTTTCTAGTTTTCCACCCTCAAAGCAAAATCAAAATGTCGTGCGCGTATATTATCCCTTTAATATCTATTGAAACCTCCGCGGTAGGGTTAAACGCAAGCACTGGTTAAATATAACACAAAAAACAAGCCACGTATCATAAACCCGGTTACCAGAATTATTATCACAGCCTTCACCCCACACAGCACTAATTTAACACTGAGGAAAAAAAAAGAAAACGACTCAAGGTTTAACGCGAGATCGTGAAGCATTTTTAGATAAATTAAAGAAATGATCAAACTTTAACTATATTCACCTTAATGCGACTTTTAATAATCTAACAAACATTTTAATAATGATAAGAGCAAATTGGTAAGTACGTCCCCACAAGGGATGCCAGTTTAATTGCTACGTTCCTGGTCTCCCGCTTTTCTAAGGCGGGTGGGAGTTACCAGAAACGGCATATAACTAATTAATATATGTAATTCATGTAGTTAATATGGCTTAATGTAAATTGAATACTTTTCCAACGGTGACGTGTTTACCAATTCTATTTTATTTTAATAAACCTGTGGCGTAGGATAAATGATAATAAAGAAACAAATCTAAATTGAACTATATATTTAATTTTATTGACCAATAATGTAAATCATTTATACCCCCTTTAATATATCATATAACGATATTTTACTGACACAAATAAGTTAATGGATGCTGACTGGCAATTTAATATTACTTAATAAATACTGACCACACAATATTACAACTAGTACTGTATATGTATTAACCTTATCTGCTGGGTACATTCTGGTGTTGTCTCTGGCCTATTTGCTAGATCAGTCCCTGCCATCTCTGACGCTCTCTCAGAGTCATCACAGCATCCCATCTCGGTCTGTCTCGCTATCTAGACAGTGCCTTCGCTCCCTCACTGGACCTCCACACTCCTCGTACTCCACTCTCCCGAACTCTGTCTACCTTCCCTCTCTCTCTCCTCCGAACTCTCTTCTCTCCGAATTCTCTCTCCACTGAACTCCCCGCTCGACAAAACATAAAATAAAAGAAATAAAAGGGGAGGGGGAAGGATAATGGAATAGAGGACAGGGCTAGAGGAGAAGGGAGTTAGTGTGGGAGTAACCGTAAGGCAGGTTTATATGATAATGTTAATTGGGACCCTTACGGCCTAGCCATCTGGCTGTGAGTAAGGATGGTGTGAGAGTGCGGAATAGGGGATTGAAGGATGAGGGGAGGTTGTCAAAGAATTTAATGTGCCTACGTGATATGTGTTTTTGTATTGTGTCGAGTTGTAATGTATCGTGAATGTGATTCATGTTCCGTCTTTCTAATGTGGTGCCTCTACATATCTTCATGAGTATGCTGTTCTGATATTGCTGTAGTTTCTTCAGGGCTGTTGGGTAGAGATAGTGTAAGAGTGGTGCTCCGTGTAAAAGAGATGGTCTGAGAATAGATTTGTATATGAGTAGTTTGAGTCTGAGTGACAGCCCTGGTGAGTAGAGTAGGTGCTGTAGTTGTGTTGATGTTGATCTGACAGTGTGAATTCTGTTCTGTATGTGTGCTGTGAATGATAAGTGTGATTCGAGTTTAATACCTAGGTATGTGAGGTGTTTTTTTGTTGTGATAGTTTGGCCGTTTAATGTTGGTGTTTTATCGGGTGTTTTCTTGTATGAGAATGTGATAGCATCTGTTTTCTGCGTGTTAATGAGTATGTTGATGTCTTTTAATTGGTCTGTGATTTGTTGAGCTACTTTCTGTGCCTTGCTCATTGCATGTTTCGCATTCATGCTGGCTGTATATATTGCGATGTCATCAGCATAAGCGGCGATTGTGGTATTCTCAATCTTTGTCCCTACTACTTGGGCACTATATATGTTGAAAAGTATAGGCGCAAGGACAGAGCCCTGGGGAACTCCGCATGTATGTGTCCGGGGGGCTGAAATTTCATTTCTGACCCGGACTACAAAGTACCGGTCAGTGAGGTATGATCCTATGATGTCGACCAGTTGGTCCGGGAATTGGTAGTGTGTGAGTTTATGGATTAGGATGGGATAGGACACAGAGTCGAAAGCCTGTGTGCAGTCGAGTGAAATCATTGCTGTGGCAAGGTTTTTATGGAGATTGTTAGCTATATCGTATTGCAGCTTAGCTACGTGGTGATAGCAGCTAACTCCATGCGAGAACCCGGTCTGTTCCAGGGGTATGATGTCGTATGTATCGCAGTGTTTTCGGATGTGGATAATGAGTAGTTTCTCATATATTTTTGAGATGTGGTTGAGGAGACTAATTGGCCGGTATTCTTCCGGAACCGCTCCTCGTTTACGGGGTTTGAGGAGTGGAACGACGAAAGCATGTTTCCACTCCGTAGGGAAGTATCTGAGGCGTGAGGAGGAATTACAAATATTAAGGAGAAACATGAGGGTTTTTCGGGGGAGTTGTTTGAGAAGGACGTATGGAATATTGTCTTTCCCGGATGATTTGTTTCCCTTAGTTTTCCTCAGGATTGCAGTCAGGTCTTTATATGTAGAGAATATTGCATTCTGTGTGTTATCGGTGGAGGGGTTGTGGTTGTATGTGTTACTGTTGCGTGAGTTGTCCCTTTCTACGTAATAGTCAGAGAGAATGTCAGCCTGATCTGCGGGGGTGAGGAGCTCATCGCCTCGTTGAATTTTCACCGATTTTGATTTGGTGTTATGGCTTCTGGTAAGTTTCCAGAATTTCCTATGATCGTTATGTGTGAGGCGTAACTGTTCATGCCAGAGGGACGTTTTCCACTGCGACATTAGGGATGTGATTTGTTTTGTGAGACTGTTAATGATGGGTTTGTAGGTATGGTCTTTCGTCCTATACCAACAGTTTTTGATGTTGTTGCGTTGTTTTATGAGTGTTAGTATATGTTTAGGGGGTTTGCGTAGGTGTATCGGTGTGGAGGTGAATGTGGGGATAGATGTTTGGGCTGCTTTGTGTATGATGTTGTTTAGTGTTGCAATGGCCGTGTCGATGTCATTTGTAGTGTGTAGGGTGGTGATGTATGGTGTGTTTTCGTAAGCTATGTTTTTGTATAGTTTCCAGTCTCCGTTCCGAAATTTATATTTGTAGCCTGTATGTTGGGTTGGTGTGTTGTCTTGTCCTAGTTTGTATAAAACCGGGATGTGGTCGTTGTCGCTAAACTCGATGGTTGTACAGTCTGTGAATCTGTGGGGCTGTTGTGTGAGCAATAGATCTAGTGTGGATGTGATAGATGGGTTGGCGTGGTGTCTGTATGTGAACGCATTAGGGTGTATGATTGTGTATTTGCATTTGGTCAGGTGGTTTCCTAATGCGTTTGGTTTTGTACAGTTCCAAGTGTGGTGTTTGGCGTTTAAGTCACCTACAATAATGTGTTGTCTGTCTGTCTCAATGTTTTTCATAAAGGTCTTGAATGTGTCTAGTTTGCCTGATGGACTTCTGTAGACACATGTGATTTTGTATGAATGTTTTAGTCTTACTTGTATAGTGATGGCTGAGTGTTTGTCATCGTTTAGTGTTGTGCCGTTTATTAGTCTGGAGGGGAGGTCTGAACGCACCAGGAGTGCTACGCCGCCGTGTGTGGGTGAGTCAAGTCTATAGGTTTTATATCCGGGGAAATATACGTACCTCTGTTTGTTGAGTTGTGTGTCTGTGAGTGAAATTATGGATGGCTTATAGGAAGCCAGGAGGGTTTCTAGCTCAAGCTTACGATGCATGAGCCCTGTTATTTTATAGTTTAGGATAGTATGTCTATCCATTGATGTTTCTTTGTAAAATAATGTTTACTGTAGTCAGTAACGTAGTAAACATTTCTTTCATGTCCCTGAACATTCCCGGGAACTTCTCTCTCCTTCGTATAAGTCTTCTTTCCCCCACTCTCTCCAGACTTCCTCTGATTGGCTGGCTGCAGACTTCTCCTGATTGGTTGGTTCCAGACTTCTCCTGATTGGCTAGCTGCCTAAAATTTTTCCCAGCGGCCTCTTTGCCGGGACAAAACCAGGGTTTATGAGCACAACTGGTAAAACTGACCACCAGGTTGACCATACATACTGGCCATACAGTACTTTACATATTTTGATATTAAATTACACTGGTCAACAACAATTTCTTGGCAAAAAGTAGTTAGTATTGACCTACCATTGAAGTACATAAGCAACATTCTTAAATGTACGGCTAGTTTTCAAGATTTTTCCTTATTTTATATTTACCCTTCTTCTGTAAGATTTGTTTACTTGAATAAAAGTAATCCTATTCTTATCTTATTATTTGCATTTTTCTCACCCTACTTGGAATTAAAAAGGACAAAATGTGATTACTTAGGCAATAATAAGCTGTATTCCTGGTATAACAAGATTGAAGATAAATCGACAACATTAACAGGCAGTAGGTGTATGAGTTATATTAGATAAAACATCTGATAATGTAAGCTGTTAATGTAGGGATTATATATAGTTAGTCTGATGTTTCTAGTTATGTATAGTGTTATGTTCTGAGTGGAAGCTCATCAATAAGTGTATATGTTAGAACTAAAGGTAGTGTTCATTAGTTATACGGAACCAGACAGAAACACACAGTAGTAGTAAAAGGATCACGCTGAACTGTAAGTCGGTTTTTTATTCTATTGACAGTCTTGAAATGCCTCGTAAGCAGTGTTTAAATGGCCCAGATGCTTTTTGTTATGTGTGTGGTGAGCTGACATTTGTGCCACAACGAAGAAACATTACCCCTAAATTAAAAGAAATATATTTTTTATATTTTGGTTTAAACGTGAGTCATCAAGATAAACCTTGGGCTCCTCATGTATTTTGTTTAAAATGCGTGACGAACCTAATGAAATGGTTTTCTGGAGATAGACCTTCAATGCCATTTGCTATTCCAATGATTTGGAGAGAACAGTCAACCACTTGAACGATTGCTATTTTTGTCAGTTTCCAAATGTGTTTAAAAAAGGGTTTAATAAAAATAAGAAACACTCTGTTGTATATCCTAACGTGTCATCAGTAGATCGCCCTGTTCATCATAGTAGCAATTTGCCATTGCCAATACCATCGAAATATTTGTAACACTTTACTGGAAATGAAGATTCTGACCCAGGTGAAGCTTGCGCCTTAGAAATATGCAATCCTAAAAGTGAAGATTCTGATTTTGAAGCATCTAGTGGACCTAGTTCCCCTCACAAAACCTGCCAGGATGAACTTAATGATTTAGTTAGGGATTTGGACTTAAGCAAATCAAAGGCTGAATTACTTGCATCTCGATTAAGCCAATAGAAATGGTTGGCGCATGATGCAAAAATATCTGTTTATCGAAATAGACAAAAAGGCATAGAAGCATTTTTCGCAATGAAAGACAACTTAGTTCATTGTTCCGACATTGAGGAGCTTATGAATTTTATTAATATAAAACATATTCCAGACCACTGGAGGCTATTTATTGACGCTTCAAAATCAAGTTTAAAAGCTGTATTATTACACAATGGTAATATTTTACAGTCCATTCCTGTAGCCCATTCTGTACATGTGAAAGAGACTTACGAGAATATGAAGACAATATTAGAAAGCATTAACTACGAAAAATATAAGTGGCATATATGTGGCGATTTGAAAGTTGTGGCTATTCTCTTAATATTACAACTTGAGTACACCAAATTTTGTTGCTTCCTATGCGAATAGGATAGCCGTGCTAGGGATTTACATTACAAAAAAAGAGACTGGCCAGTTAGACAAAATTTCATACCAGGAACGAAAAATGTAAAGTATATTCCTTTGATAAAGTGATCCTTCCGTCTTTGCATATAAAATTAGGATTGATGAAAAATTTCGTCAAAGCGCTCAATCAAAACGATCTAGGTTTCTTACATCTCCGTCAACAATTTCCCCAATTAAGTGATGCAAAGGTCAAAGAAGGAATATTTGTGGGCCCACAAATCCGTAAAATGTTTAATGACAAGGATTTTGAAAGATTTTAAATGCAACTGAACAAAAAGCATGGGCAGCGTTTAAGATATTTACTCAAAACTTTTTGGGTAACTACAAAGCAAACAATTACAAAGAATTGGCTGAAAATCTTTTAGACTCTTTCAAGGAAATGGGTTGTAATATGTCACTTAAAATTCACTTTCTCCACTCACACATTGACTTTTTCCCCTCAAATTGTGGTTCAGTGAGTGATGAACATGGCGAGCGGTTTCACCAGGAAATCTCATCAATGGAAAAACGTTATCAAGGAAAGTGGACATCATCTATGTTGGCGGATTATTGCTGGACAACTCTCAGAGATTGTCCTGGTGTTCATTATAATAGAGCATTGAAGAAACGAAGCAAAACTTAAGTATTAAAGTTATTACAACCATATTTTTTTATTTTATCGTTAAGTTAATTGTTGTTGGGGCCAGGGGCGTCTCGCAATTGAAACGCCAACCTTCCCCGGTGAGATTTTAAGTCTTCCCCACTTAGCGGGAAAAGACGAGTAAGTGGACTGTATGAAATATGTGGTGGATAAGGTGGGTGCATATATACCTATAGGAATAAATTCAATAAAGGTAAAGGGAAAGTAAAAGGCCCTTCCAAATGTTAACAAATATATATATATTGAGGAAGAATAAAACTTAAAAGTAACATTAAACCCATAAAATTATAATATAACTTAATTATGAAAGTAAAGAAAAAAGTAAATTAAATAAACTTAAATTTCTAGGAATTAAAATTAAAAAAGGATAAGCAAACTTCAAAAAAATCTTATGTTATATATAAAGGGAGAATAAATAAAAAACTGTTCATCAATGAGAGAAAAAATGGTGAGTTTGTAACGAAAAATGAATAAACAAAAAAAAATTTTTTTTATTTAATAAAACTCATTAAGTAATAATCGAAGAGGGCTTAATATATTTTTGTATATAATTAAAATATGTGTTGTTTTAAAAGCTTTGTATTAGTTTTTTTATTGATATAATATTTTTTTATTTAGCTATAAAAATAATTATGTTTTATTTTAAAAGAAGAGACGGGACCGAAGTAATTAATTGAAAAACAGTTGTTATTAAGGCATTTGTTTTTTTTAACAAACAACGAAGGAAAAGAGAGGAGATGTTCGATAGCGTTCGACGAGTGATGATAAAATGAGACTGTTTTAGTGATTAACGTAGTTGTGGTCTATATCGCTAAATATCAGAGAATTGAAGAATAGTGGCGTTCACGGAAGAGATTCCGGTGACGAGAATCGCCAAGCCGAGTGGCTACTGGCAACAAAGCTACGAGAAGACAGGCGAGTTAAGAGAACAGGCTGGAGATATTTTTCTTTTAATTCCTTTGTTAAACCTTGCTTTTTTTTATTGTATAGTTATAAGTTTAAATTGTTTCTAGTTGTGTGAATAGAGTTAGATTTTTATCAGGCCTGACTACAGAAATTGTGAGTAAATTTTATTTTTAATATCGTAGTGTAAATATAGTGTTAATTAAAAGTTTTTTTATTTGAGTTTAATTTGTTTTGTTCAATTTCTTTTTAACTTACCATTAAGTAGTTCATAAGTGTAAATTGCAAATTGTATTTTATGTACAGCCCTCTCCGAGGTTTTAAGGTAATCTTCACTTATTAAATTTAAATTATTTTTTTTTATTCAGATTGCTTTAGGTTTTCGCTATTTCCTTAAAATAAATAGCGTGGCGCCCCTTAATTTATTTCAATTTTTTTTAATCACTAGTCATTTAAGAACCCGCCCGTCTCCACTGAGCTACCACCTTTTTTTGTTACGATTGTTTTATTTATTTATAACCAATTAATATTTTTTTAACGTAACAAAATAGAACTGAAGATAGAAAGAAGCCTGTAACGACCGTTAAGTCGGAGTCAGACGTTGCTGGAACTAAGTACGTGATCAGAAGAACTGAAACTCCCATAAGAGATTGGGGAATTCACTTCACAGGCGATGGGGATGGTCTCAGTGTCCATGCGTTTTTAGAGACTGTAGAGGAGTTAAGTTTGGCAAGGAATACTACTCATGAAGAACTTTTTAGGGCTGCGTACGACTTATTTAAAGGACCAGCACTGATTTGGTTTCGGGCTGTACAGAAAGAAGTAACAACGTGGGCTGAACTTATCTCAGAATTGAAAGCCGAATATACACCTTTAGACTATGAGGATCGCCTTTGGGAAGAAATAAAGAGAAGAACTCAAGGACATGCAGAGTCGATGGGTACATTCGTGGCAGTTATGAAGAATTATTTTAACCGTTTACCAACTATGCCTACGGAAGACCAAATGTTGAATATCATTAAGAAGAATTTGAACCCCCTCTACTTGGAAATAATGGCTTTGCACCAAGTAACTACATTGAAGGAGTTAGTAATAATCGGTCGGCAGATTGAAGAAGTAAAGTGGAGAATGAAGGAATATCGACCGCCACCAGATAGTAAAGGATTACTCGAACCCGACTTGGCCTATCACCCGCCAACGAGGAAACAACTCAATCAAGACGACACAGTAGCAGCATCGAAGATGGTTGTAGAAGCCGTGGCTAAACCCAATTACACATTTCGCTGTTGGAACTGTGGAGGGACCAATCATTCGTTCAAAACATGTCGCTCAGTAAAAACCAAATTCTGTATAGGTTGTGGCCTAAGGGATGCGGATAGAAAGACATGTAAACGTTGTAATGCCACCAACCAGGGAAACGATCAAGGGGGTCAGGCCTAAGTGGAAGGGAGCCTGGACAAAACCCGAATTCCACGACGAAAGCTGAGTGGGTAGAGTGGTTGTCGATTGTCGAAGAAGTTTTCGCTGGAAAGAAATGGAAAATTCTTAGACATCCAGCAAATGAACAGGATCGAAGGCCGTATTTAACGGTCAACATTCTGGGAAGACAAGAAACGGGACTGCTGGATTCTGGGGCTTCAAGGTCATTGATGAGTGAGGAATGCTGGAAACGATTTTCACGGCTGGGTGTAAAGCTACACAAAAAACCCAAAATTCAAATAAATGCTGCTGGAGGCACCGCGCTCAACGTTTTTGGAAGCGTAAACGTGCCAGTGGAGTTGGAAGGTAAAATGAGAATTACCCAATTTTTGGTAGTGTCCAACTTGGTGGATGAACTTATATTGGGCATCGACTTCTGGAATAAATTTAGATTGGTTCCAGATGTATCGAAAAATATGTGGCACTTTGCTCCAACAGAAGAATGTTTAGCTGTGTCACAGAATGGCCCTGCTGTCCTAACTAGACCTAATCTTACGCTGGAACAGGAAGAAACCTTAAACCGGCTTATCGAACATTGGCGAAATATCCAACCATCAAAGTTAGGATGTACAAGCAGGGTAGAGCACGAAATAAATACCGGTGATAGTAAGCCAGTAAAACAGCGTTACTACCCTGTTTCACCAAAGATCCAAGATATCTTAAATAAGGAGCTCGATGAAATGCTCGAAGAAGGAATTGTAGAGCCGTCACAGAGTGCTTGGTCGTCACCTGTTGTTTTAGTAAAGAAACCCGATGGATCCTACCGTTTTTGCGTGGATTATCGTCAGTTATATGCCGTGACTAAAAGAGACGCCTACCCGCTGCCCTACATTTCGAATATATTGGATAGGTTACGTGATGCCAAGATACTTTCTTCCATCGACATAAAGAGCGCATACTGGCAGATACCAATGGCTGCTGAAAGCAAGGAAAAGACAGCTTTTACTGTTCCCAACCGCGGCCTCTTCCATTTTTGTAGAATGCCTTTTGGACTGCATAATGCACCAGCGACATGGCAAAGACTGATTGACGATGTTTTGAGAGCAGATTTAGAACCAAATATCTTTGTTTACTTGGATGACATCATTGTGGTCTCATCAGACTTCGATTCCCACATAGAAACATTGGAGAAGGTCTTAGAAAGATTGAGCTCAGCCAACTTAACGGTGAATTGGGAGAAAAGTCAGTTTTGCAGAGAGGAACTAAAGTTTCTGGGATATGTGGTAAATGAGAACGGCCTACAAGTTGATCCGGGAAAGATTGAGGCGATATTAAACTACCCAGCACCTAAGAACGTAAAGCAAGTGAGGCAGTTTATAGGGCTTTCTTCCTGGTATCGCCGCTTTGTCCCTAATTTCTCGACTCTAACTTCACCGTTATCAGATCTATTGAAGAAAAACAAGAGATGGAAATGGGGACAAGAACAAGAAGAAGCGTTTAGTTTACTGAAGGAGAAGCTTGTCACAGCACCTGTGTTAGCATGTCCTGACTTCAGTAAGCGATTCTTCCTACAAACCGATGCATCTAAAACAGGATTAGGGGCTATTCTTTACCAAGAATACCCAGAAGGAGATCGGGTCATAGCTTATGCGAGCCGAAGTTTGACCACAGCCGAGAGGAAATACAGTGTAACTGAGCAAGAGTGCCTAGCAGTTCTCTGGGCAATAGAGAAGTTTCGGCCTTATTTGGAAGGGATGGATTTTACAGTTATAACTGACCACATTGCCTTAAAATGGTTGAATAGTCTTCGCGACCCTCAAGGTCGACTGGCTAGGTGGGCACTAAAACTGCAGCAACACCAATTCACTATCGTACACCGTCCTGGCAAACAAAACGCTGCAGCCGATGCGTTGTCACGGACTTACGAATTCCCGATAGCCAGAATTGATATTGGAGAACCAATAGAGGACGCGTGGTATCAGCGGATGATTAAACAAGTAGAAGAGAATCCATCGAAATATGCGGATTGAAGGATTGTTAATCAAACTCTATGGAAGCTTGTTAATTATAACCGGAAAATGGTAGGAGATAGCAACCAATGGAAATTAGTAGTTCCTAAACAAAAACGTAGGGAAGCGATCTGGGAATGTCATGATAAAGAAATTGCAGGACATTTGGGATGTTTCAAAACCTTGCAGCGGGTAAAGGAGTACTACTATTGGCCTGGCATGGCAACCGATGTAACCAGGTACGTACGGAAATGTGAAGTGTGCTTGGCGAATAAGCCATTACAGACTAAGCCTGCGGGCCTAATGGGGAAACAGCGAGTAGTTACCCAACCTTGGCAAATGGTTTCGGCAGATATAATGGGGCCGTTTCCTATGTCTTCAAACCGGAAAAGGTTCATATTAGCGTTTACCGACTGCTTCACTAAATACAGCATCATAGTACCAATTTCAAAATCGACAGCCGAAGTGGTGGCCAAAACTTTAGAAAGAGAGGTCTTTCTTAAGTTCGGGGTTCCCCAAATTATTATATGTGATAACGGCCCTCAATTCAGGAGCAATATTTTAAAAAAGAAAGCCCGAGAATATGCTGTTAAATTGTGGTTCACCCCAGTCTATCATCCACAGGCTAATCCGATGGAGCGTCCAAATCGAGTGATAAAGACACTCCTAGCTTCCTATGTGAAAGACAATCATAAGCACTGGGATAAGGATCTACACAAGTTGGCTTTTGCTATGCAGACTGCGGTACATGAGGTTACCGGTTATTCGCCAGCTTATTTGAATTTTGGACGAGAGTTACCACGTTCAGGCGACGAGTACGAGCATTCCATTGCTTCAGATAATGTTCCGGAAATGGGAGATCGAAAGGCTTACGCAAAGAAGTTCAACATGATGCCAGTAATATATGAAGAAGTGGTTGAGCGTCTACGGCAATCATACGAGAAAAGCAGGCACCATTATAATCTTCGGAGAAGGAACGTGGATCTACAAGCTGGAGATTTAGTGTGGAAGAAGACCCAAACCCTTTCGGATGCTTCAAAGAACTTTTCTAATAAATTGGCACCTCTATATGAGAAATGTAGAATCAGAGCAAAACAAGGAAATTTATTATACGTGCTAGAAGATCTACAGGGTCATCCCTTAGGAACTTGGCATGTCAAAGATCTAAAACCTCATCCGACCTAAGACTTAAGATTCAAGCATTAAAAAAAAAAAAAAAAATTTTTTTTGGTAGGGAGGGGGAGAGTTTGTAACGAAAAATGAATAAACAAAAAAAATTTTTTTTATTTAATAAAACTCATTAAGTAATAATCGAAGAGGGCTTAATATATTTTTGTATATAATTAAAATATGTGTTGTTTTAAAAGCTTTGTATTAGTTTTTTTATTGATATAATATTTTTTTATTTAGCTATAAAAATAATTATGTTTTATTTTAAAAGAAGAGACGGGACCGAAGTAATTAATTGAAAAACAGCTGTTATTAAGGCATTTGTTTTTTTTAACAAACAACGAAGGAAAAGAGAGGAGATGTTCGCTAGCGTTCGACGAGTGATGATAAAATGAGACTGTTTTAGTGATTAACGTAGTTGTGGTCTATATCGCTAAATATCAGAGAATTGAAGAATAGTGGCGTTCACGGAAGAGATTCCGGTGACGAGAATCGCCAAGCCGAGTGGCTACTGGCAACAAAGCTACGAGAAGACAGGCGAGTTAAGAGAACAGGCTGGAGATATTTTTCTTTTAATTCCTTTGTTAAACCTTGCTTTTTTTTATTGTATAGTTATAAGTTTAAATTGTTTCTAGTTGTGTGAATAGAGTTAGATTTTGATCAGGCCTGACTACAGAAATTGTGAGTAAATTTTATTTTTAATATCGTAGTGTAAATATAGTGTTAATTAAAAGTTTTTTTATTTGAGTTTAATTTGTTTTGTTCAATTTCTTTTTAACTTACCATTAAGTAGTTCATAAGTGTAAATTGCAAATTGTATTTTATGTACAGCCCTCTCCGAGGTTTTAAGGTAATCTTCACTTATTAAATTTAAATTATTTTTTTTTATTCAGATTGCTTTAGGTTTTCGCTATTTCCTTAAAATAAATAGCGTGGCGCCCCTTAATTTATTTCAATTTTTTTTAATCACTAGTCATTTAAGAACCCGCCCGTCTCCACTGAGCTACCACCTTTTTTGTTACGATTGTTTTATTTATTTATAACCAATTAATATTTTTTTAACGTAACAAGGTTCTTCTATCCTTGTAGACTCAGATGGTGAAAGTATATATATGTATATATATATTTATATATACACATATAAGGTACCTTATATCAGTATGTAGCTGAAAATCCGCCTTCTTTATATATCATCAACTGTCATCATGAGATGCATCGAAATAATAGTATTTTCCAGGCTATGGTGTTATAGTTGAGATGAGGTGGGTGAGGGAACGGTTGGTAACAGTGGTGAGTCGTTCCCCGAGCAGCTACCAAAACACTAATGACACCGGCCTATCACCGTGTTCGTTGTTCACTTGTTTTTTATTTACAGCTGATATAAATATTTTATGATTCTTGTAACCATATTTAAAAATAAAAATATGATATTTAGAATTTAATTTACATTATACATAATGTAATAACAGAGCAGGTAGGCTCTTAGCCCTAGAAATGGATTTTTGGAGACGAGCATGCGGAGTGTCCCGAATCCAAAAAATTCCCAACGAACAAATAAAACGGCGGGTTGGGAAAGAAGAAAACATCCTCCATAGTATAGAAACCATGAGGTTAAAATGGTTTGGACATGTTATGAGGATGAATGAGGGAGCATGGCCAAAAAAATTGCTGAAATGGAAACCAGAAAGAAGAAGGAAAAGAGGTCGCCCAAGAAAACTCTGGTATGACGGAGTGGAAGAAGGAATGATGAACAGAGGGATAAGAGAGGGAGACTGGGAAGACCGAAAGAAATGGAGAGCGCTTATTATTGGGGACGACATATGACTTAATGTTGTAAACAGTCGTAAATAAAAAAAAAATTATACATAATTAAAAAACGTCTTAACCTATAAAAATTATACATAAAGAAGATAAAGAAAATGCAAATTAAAGAAGAAAAAATACAATTAATAACAAATAAAAGGGCCTGGTTTAAACGGTGGAAAAATGACATAAGAGAAAAAAATAATAATACACTAGGGCTTTAACATACCGCTCACCAAAATTTGTAAAAATTTTCAAGAACGCTCTTTCTCTGGAATTGAAGGGGATAGACGGGAGACAGGTCTGATGTGTTGTGCTTAATCTGACCACCCTAACGACTCCCTATTTTCCAGAATATACTTCTGTCACCCTAGCAGAGGGCCATCGTAGGGTTGGTACTTTGGGATCCCTCAGTAATACTGCACTACCCTGATCAATAATATTGCTTGGATTTGCCCCTGCTGTTTGCTGAGTGCAGTTCAGATAATCCAGGTCCGATGGTTCAAGAAAATCAGCAACGCAGCCGGTGGTGCGACAAGAGGTGCTCTATCCAGAAAATGCCCAGGAGTGAGAACTTCGCCCCAAATAGTGTTGAGATTCCTTGGTGGGAAACGGGACCTATAAATCAATCCCAACATTGAGAAATGAACATAGTCTGCCGCCCACCCTAACAAAACCAACGGGATCCACGAAAGGGTTTAATGGCTCAAACGACTTCAGGTGGTTTAGATCGCCTAACGGAATGTGTTTTATTGCGCGCATTACATTAAAGGGAAGAACAATGGATTGAATGGAAGTCTATGGGATACATACACCTTCCGAGGGTATGTATTTTGAGTTAAAGGTTTTGGGGCTATTCTTTTTACAAAATATTTTTGCCATATGACAAGCTACATGTTTACACGGGGTTTGCAAAATGCTAAATCGACCTTGTATATATCGCATATATCGTATATACTTAAGGTCCCTGCATTAGCGTCGAATATGAATCTAGGTTTTGTAGACACGCTGTTTTTGACAACAGCATGGCGAGGAGAGGAGTCACTTTCAAATTTGTTTTCTAAAATTTTCAATTGGTGAGGATTTTTCACTGAGAAGTAACCAGCTTCATAGCGCGGGTGAGTAATTAAACAATGCTTCGCGCATTTAGCATCCACAAGGTTGCTAGAAACCTTGTTACCTTTAGAAATAGATTTTGTTGCGCTAGCGACCTTTCCGGTTTCACAAAATTTACTTAATTTTCGCGGAGGATAATCAAAATGGGACCTGGACATTGTTGAGGTATGAAGAACGGTGGAGGAACAAACTTTGTCCGGTGAGTTTTTAGTAATAGGCCCCATTACAATCCAACCGAAAATAGTTTCAACTGCACCAGGAGCACCATGCTCCGGTTTGATGTTACCTGCACAGAGTATGTGTGCAAATATATCTGCACCTAGAAGGAAGTCTACAGGTCGTGGTTGATGAAAGTATGGATCAGCTAGGTCCAGACCTCGAAAATGTTCTGCAATATTTTTCGGAACAGGGTTGGTGGGCATGTCTTCACATATCCGTTCTGTTACAACAGCCACGGTGTTTAATTTGGGAAATGAAGTCTTCCTTGGTGCTATAATGCATGGCGTTTCACATTTGACCCCAGGAATAGTTTGATTACCGAAACCAACTAATTGATTTCTGCTGCGCATAGACGTTAAATTTAACTTGCGAGCACATTCCTCAGTTATAAAGGAACGTTGCGATCCACTGTCAATCAGGATTCGCAAATCGTGCCAATGTCCCCGATAGTCCTGAATCCTAGCTAATGCGGTGTCAAGCAAGACGTTCGTCCTACCATCGGACACAGACAATATAGAGTTCCACGGTAAGGAAGTAACCGACGGTTCAGAGGGCTTCGACCTGGAGGATCAACGTTGATAATAGGGTTAGTTGCCCCTTTATCAGAGCAAGATAGCGTAGGGCTCGGGTGTGGTAACTCGGAGTTTTGAATCTTCCGAGGGAAAAAATGCAGTAGGTTATGATGTCTCCTACCGCAATGCCGGCAAGATACCTTAGATGGACATTGATTTGCGAAATGCCCGGAAGCTAAACAATTTATGCATCGTCTCAAATTCTTAATTCCGTCGGTGCATTGTTGTGGTATTAGCCATTTAAAGCTAGAGCAGTCATACACGCGGTGATCATTTTTACATACCGGGCATTTAACAGGGTTTCCTGAAGAGACAGAGGTCATCAATACTTGTCGGGGAGTTTTACTGTACCCGGGGTTGGACTGTACTGAAACCGTTTCAGAATTGGTGAGGAATGCCTCTGACTGTAGTTTGACCGACTGCCTTTGAATGAAATAAGCGAATTCTTCCCAAGAGGGAAGAAGCCATATTCCGCCTCAAAGCCTTCCCTAGTCTTGGCATCTAACAGCCTTAGAGCCAAAGTGCTCAATATAAATCCTGGAAGATCTTTAATTCCCAATTTTAGAAGTCCAGAGGCGCTTTCTATAACAACCGCTGAGAAGGTTTCGAGATTAGAAAGGTTACCCTTAGAAATAGGCCTAAAGTTTAAAATTTTCATAAGGAAAAAGGTAGCCTGAATTCGCTCGCTATCATATTTTTTGGTGAGTGATTCCCAGGCTTGTTTATAGCCCGAGGCCGATATTGAAATCGCGGAAATAATTTGCAAAGCTGACCCCTTTAAAGCTGATTTTAAATAATGAAATTTATGAATATTATCCAAATCATCCCTATTATGAACTAATGACTGAAAGGTTTCTTTGAATTCTTGCCATTTAGCTATGTCTCCAGAAAATGACGGTATATTTATAGCTGGCAATCGGTAGTGGATCTGCAGCTTGATTCGTAATAGACGGGTGAGTTCGATTTATATCGTCAGCGGGAACATTTTTGAGTGACAGTGCCTGGTAATAAGAGGACCGAATTTCATCTTTTAATTCTTTAAATCTTTCCCCAGGGACATTTAATTTCCTTGCAATAGATTTGGCCTCAAAAAGGGCTGATTCAAAGCGCTCATATGTGGAATCGATTCGCGAAAGACGAACCAAAAATAAGGGTTCGGGCGATGAATCGGTGGGCAGGCTTAATCCTATTGAAGTCGTCGTCCTAATGCCCGCGGCTAAATCGTCTATGTGGTCCTCTAAATCTTCTAAGGTAGCTCGAAGCTCCTCATTATTAATTTTTGGAGGCATAATTAGAAGAGATTTAAAAATCGTTTTAGATACAAAAATTTTAAAAATTAAATCAAATAATTCGACCGATGTGATATGAACAGCTGATTAAAAACAATGAAATAAACTTCCAATATTAACAGGTGATTGGAAACAATGAAATAAGAATATTTTGAAAGACTAAAAAATTATTTAATAGAAACGGAAAAATGCTTGATTTTTTTTTTTTTTTCACAGGAGTTTCCACCAATGGTGGGTTTCCTTAGCCTATATATTGTCTATTGCCTCCTTCCAGACTTTTCCGTCAAAGGCCCATTCTTCTCGTAGAAGAATGCCCATCAAGGAATCTTCTACTTCGTTATCCCATGTTTTCCTTGGTCTACCTCGTCTTCTCCTTCCATCTATTTTCCACGAATGGACAACTTTTGGCATTCTTTCCTCGGGCATCCTTTTCAGATGACCAAACCATTTCAGCCATTTTTTTTTCCATTTCTTCCAGAATGTTTTTTTCAACTTCCATTTTTTCTCTAATGGTTTCGTTTCTCACCTTTTCCATCCTGGATCTTCCTGCCGCTCGGCGCCAGTAGTCCATTTCGGTGGCCAGGAATTTCTTCCGAAGACTGCCCTTTATGGTCCAGGTTTCTGATCCATATGTCATTATACTTAATACAATACTTTTATAAATATTTTTTTTTGTTTTAGGGATGATATTTTTGTTCCACAGTATTTAATTAAGCATCGATATGGTCCTTTTCCCATCCGAAATTCCCCTCTTGATTTCTTTATCACACGAGCCGTCCAATCATAGACCCAAGATATTTAAAATGTTTGACTCTTTTCAGAGCCTGTCCTGGGTGCAGTTCTATGTCCTCATTACTGGATGACATGAATTCTGTCTTCTCAGCATTAATGGTTAGTCCCCATTTTTTATATTCTTCATAAAGCTTTCTTCACATGTATACAGCATCTTCTGTATCCTGAGCAATGATGTCTTGGTCGTCCGCAAATGATAAATTATAGAGGGATACATCTTCTTTCAACTGGAGCCCCATCGGTTTACATTTTTCCCTCCACTGTTTCAGACATATTTCAAGAAAAATCTTGAATAGGGAGGGAGATGCACAGCATCCCTGGAGTAACCCTTTACTTGCTAAGAAAGGCTCAGAAAGGTAAGGTCCAATTTTGACTTGGCAGGTGTTTTCTTTATACATTTCTTTTATAATGTCTATTAGATCTGTATTAATGCCTGCATTTTGGAGAGCTTGCCATAACAATTTTCGTGTGACACTGCATCCAATGCAATGTGATGGGTAAGGTGGGTGCCTATATACCTATAGGAATAAATTCAATAAAGGTAAAGGGAAAGTAAAAGGCCCTTCCAAATGTTAACAAATATATATATATTGAGGAAGAATAAAACTTAAAAGTAACATTAAACCCATAAAATTATAATATAACTTAATTATGAAAATAAAGAAAAAAGTAAATTAAATAAACTTAAATTTCTAGGAATTACTTCAAAAAAAATCTTATGTTACATATAAAGGGAGAATAAATAAAAAACTGTTCATCAATGAGAGAAAAAATGGTGAGGTTCTTCTATCCTTGTAGACTCAGATGGTGAAAGTATATATATATATATATACATATAAGGTACCTTATATCAGTATGTAGCTGAAAATCCGCCTTCTTTATATATCATCAACTGTCATCATGAGATGCATCGAAATAATAGTATTTTCCAGGCTATGGTGTTATAGTTGAGATAAGGTGGGTGAGGGAACGGTTGGTAACAGTGGTGAGTCGTTCCCCGAGCAGCTACCAAAACACTAATGACACCGGCCTATCACCGTGTTCGTTGTTCACTTGTTTTTTATTTACAGCTGATATAAATATTTTATGATTCTTGTAACCATATTTAAAAATAAAAATATGATATTTAGAATTTAATTTACATTATACATAAGTAAAAGACGTCTTAACCTATAAAAATTATACGTAAAGAAGATAAAGAAAATGCAAATTAAAGAAGAAAAAATACAATTAATAACAAACAAAAGGGCCTGGTTTAAACAGTGGAAAATTGACATAAGAGAAAAAAATAATAATACACTAGGGCTTTAACATTAATTTTATCTTTAATGTTTTAATATAGATCTGAAAATCTAGCGCTAAGTTTGTATGGAAAACTAGACCTAATTAAATGTTTTGAATATATAAATCAGTTTTAGCAGTCATTATGTTTGTCCCAAAAAAAATTGTGATTTTGTTGACCAGTGTTATCAATTCAATTTACTTTCCTTATCATGGCAGCAACCACAATACATAGCAGTACTAAAGTTCAAAGATGAAACTAATGGCGAACCCATCTCTGAATTTGTGGGCCTCCTAGCAAAAATGTATGCTTTACGGGTTCGGGGGCAAGAAATGAATAGAGCAAAAGGGATAAAGAGGGCGGCCGTTGAGAAAGAAAATAACTTTTGATGAATATGTGACTGCCCCATTCCTTGTAAACGTTGCTAATTTTTTTATAAAAGCTATAAAAATGAAGTGAATATTAAGAATTTGCACGAAATTTGTTAAAATCTTATAAAATTCTATTTAAAAAAAAAAGATGAAATACAAAAGAAAACTATTAGAACGAAGAAGTAAAAAATATGTTGATACTTGAAGAATCACTTCAGTTCAACAATATGACAACACATATATGAAATTACAATTATATAATAGTTAAATTTATATAAAAGTTGTAAAAATGTAGAAAATGCATTAGAATTTTTACGAAAATTGTTAAAATCTAACAAAATGACAGGACTAATACGAAATTAAAAGAAAAATATCATTACGAAGAAGTAAGATATAAAGAAATTATATGTTTATTTGTTATAAAAATCTGGTGTGTGCGCGCAACACACAACTTTCGCTTACCAACTTATGTAGATTAGAAAGTAATGCGTTTTGTTAATTGCGACTTCTCAAATGAACAGAACGGCTTTAATTATTAACAATGGTCTGTCATTAAAGGCGTAATCCGCAAGCGTGGGCTCAACGAATTTTATGAGTTGACTGAGTATTTTTCTTTTTTTCTCCTCTTTATGTTTACTTTATTTTATCTTTGTGAGTGTCATCAAATAGGAAGAAAGATATTACAGACTGTAAACGTGGTTCCAAGGTGTATTGAGACCGCTACAGCTTGAATTTCCGTGTCGATTTCTATTTCTTCAGAATAAATCGGTCTATCGACTGCTATGATGACTCCACCACATCCACGTTCCACATTAGGTCCATCTTTTCGATAAATTTTAAAATGTTTTAACGTGAAGTTCTGATGAGATTTCAAGTGTGTCGCCTGCAAACACAGACATGAAGGGCTTTGTTCTTGAATTAGTATCTTCAAGTCATTAAAATGCCTATTCACCCCATTGCAATTCCAATGTAACAAGGCCATGGTAAATTAAAAGAGGAAGGGAGGAAGGACGAAAAAGCTCTCAATGGGTAGTCCTCTTGAATCTACAAAGAAACGTAGCCAACGTTTACAGTGATTGCCTAAATTTATCAATAATTCAAAGTAGTTATATATGTCCGGTTAAGCAGGAGCACGAAGGAAATGACCTTGAGCGTGCTGTAGCAGAGCTATCTGTGACCTTGAGGGTCATTGACCGACCTTGTGAGGGCGAAGGGGGTGTTGTTCTAGGGTGAGGGGGGGGTGTCCTTGAGGTGTTTTATGAGGTTTTGGTTGACCTTGAAGGGGTCAACGGATGTGAGATGCCCAACATGGCAACGCTGGATAGTAGATGTGGCAACAGTGCGTGCTTGAGCCGTGCTGTAGCTTAGCACCTGTTCCTGGGCGCAGGTGTGCGCGGTGCCGGGGGTTTGGTCGCAGTTGCATGATTTAATCAGTTTACTCAGCTGTTTCATTCATAATTCATCAATTGAATTCATTGATCAAGCTTAGTAAAAGCGGGAGGTTTCTCCCCCCACCACATACATAAGCCTTCGTCATAGTCCTAGTACTGATAAACCAGTTTACTGATGCATGACTCAGCTGTTTCATTCATAATCCAAGCCTATTAGAATTATGCATGACCCAGCTGTTTCATTCATAATAGATAAACGACTTGAAAAACCAGATATCGATGTATGAAAAAAAGAGAATCAAAATAACTCAACTAATAAAAAAAATAGAAAAACTTCATCTTTCTCTCCTCCTCTATATTGAACCTTTTAGTCTCAACGTTGAAGCCTTGGAAGATGGTTGTGCCGCGTCGATTGGAACTGGTGACCGACTACCCCATCACCTCTAGCAAAGTAGTGCGAGTCGGTCTTTGCGATTTTGTGCCCACTTTCGCGATCATCGACAAGAAAACTACATTGTATATGAATACGGAAGAATGGAGATTCATCGCCGATCAGATTCCAAGGATGTTATCTCTTTCGCAAAGCAGGCCCAAGAAAGTGGAGGTTGAAGACCGAGTAAGGTGTGTATTTTACACTTTCCAAGAGGGGAAGGAACAGAGTTATGAAAATAGAACAGGTTGTTATTTCTTTTTCAATGTTTAATCAGAGTTCGCCAACCCTTCAGATCGATTCACCTTCGACATGTTTTAGCAGAAATGAAACGGCAAAGCTTTGTAAAGACGTTAAGAACATCATCAACTCATAGGGATTGATAACCAAAATGGCTGAACTATATAAGAAATATGAAGAAGGTCAACTGACTAAACCTGTAGAACCAACATCAATGGACTTTAACATTAATACTGAGACTCATTATAATTTGTTAAATGAACTCAAGAAAATACCCTTATGAGTTGTAATTTATGCAATAAATAATATTTCTGTATATACTTTTTATTTCTTGAACCCTTCCCTAAGTAAAAATGAGAATTAAGGTAAATAAATAAAAAAAAATTAATTTACATAGTTTCTTTGAAATAATACATGGAATAAATTACAAATATAATAGTACAATTAATAATTAATATATTCATTGATATATCATTGAGATAGGAAAGTTTTCGCTTGTGGATAAATTCCTCGTCCTCTTGCCACTCCTCAGGTAAATTGTCCCAGATGTAGTCTAATGTATAGTCGAAAAGGTACAAAAGTAATGATCGAGGTAAAGCTCTCAATTCTTCTTCCTCTTCCGTTTCGATTCCTTCCTCTCTCAAACGACGTATTGCTGACTCCATTTTATCCATCATACTGATAAGGTACTTCCTAGGAGGAGTATAAATACTCCTCCTGGAACCAAAAACACTGTGGACTATTTTTTTTATGGTATCTGAGAGGGTTGACTAATGATGTGCTGTCGAATACCAGTCCACAGTATACACATTCAACTCTATCCTTGATTCCTCGAATAAATCCAGCATGTGAGAGTAGATGATGAGGTGTACCAATATTCTTAAATGTTTGTATTCTTATCTCTTCTTTTTTTAAATTTACAGCTTCAGAATTTTTTCTGACCCATTGGCCAAACGATAGGCTTGGTTTAATGAGCTAACAAGGGAAGTGTTCAAATGGAAATGACAAGCTATCTGTTCATTATTCAACTGTTTCAAGTTTGGACAGCCGAAATCATGAAGATCATAGACTGGAATCTATCGATGAGTTCTTCTATAAACTTGCACTATTGCATTCCCTTTCCCCTTAATATGTCATAGTCTTCTGTAACATATACTAATAAATTCTTCATATCTTCATATTCTATATCGCCATTGGTCCAGTTCAATCCGTGAATATTTTTCATTACCCAGATGTTCGTCCGTGCTTTAGCCAGTTCTTCACTGGCACCCTGAGGCGGTTTAAAAAACCAATGCCATGATGAGCCATGACACATAGAGACTACAGGTAGTTCTTTAACGATTAATGGGTTGGAGGCTGATCGATAGCCTTGAAAATCAATGACGGCTGAATGCACATGTGTGTCACAGTCAAAGTCCTGCAGTGGAGTGATTTCGTTTAGGTTTTAAATAATGAATATATGCAACCAAACGTGTGCAGAGGTTCCGTACATTTTGTAGACTAAAGCGGTTCACACTTCGTATTCCACTATATTATCATGAAGAATGAGGCAGTATGCCTTAGTATTAGGGGGAAAGTTCTCACTCGCCTCTAGTTGAACGCGAATATCAATAGTCGTACTTTTTATTGCTTCAGATTGTTTAGAACAGTCTATAACGACTATAGGTGCGAGGGTCTCAAAATCGGATCGTGATAGCAGAGGTTGAGAATGTCTATTACCATAATAGCTCGTTTGAAACTCATTATACATTTCGTAGAGAAGGGCGACTTTTCCTCGTGCAAAATCTAAATTCAAATCATCATAAGGATAATGTGTAGTTGCTGAACGCTACTATTTTTCTAATCTTTTTTTCTTCATTTAATCATTTGCTTCTTATTGTCATGTTTCATTAGGCTTTGTTTTGTTTTATTGAAGTTTGTTTATTTTTTTTTTTTAAATCTTATTATTTGTATAAAACTATAATATAAGTACGTCTCATGTAACATGTGTCGTTGTTGATGCTGCAGAGGTCTATGCACCAGTATCGCTGGAGGTGGGCCCCTGGAGTACCACCGGCGACACAACTAACATGTACATCGTATACAGAAATGTATGGTATGTACAGTATACAAAATAAACTCCCTTCTGGCATGGTTACTGTTAGAAGGAAAATATTAAAAGGATAATGTTCACTATTCAGATAGAGTTTCAAGTTTTTCAATTTACAACTATCAAGCTGACTGTTATCTTTGGTTCCGTTTCTTGTTAGATCAGTCTGGAATGCGGTAATAACATACTGCGGCTTTTCTAAATTTGTTGATGTTTTGACAGTCCAATTTTCTTGCTGCGAAGTAGGTAAATTTGGGTATTCGTAAAGATCCCATGATGTGAACGGTATAGTAATTATCTTGTTTTTCTCTACCATTTTCAACAACCTCAGTCGTTTTTGATCGGAAACACGAACATGTGGCATCCTCCAGACCACTTTATCTAATTTTATTTGTACGTCATTGCTACCCTTTATGCAGTTCAAGTCCGTACTCGATCTGATCAAAACGAGTTCTTTAAGATTAATTAAAATTTTGCGATAGTCCTCACATATGCCTAAGAGAATATCCAGCGGCAGGCATAAGCTAAAAAATCCGTCTTTATCGATTGAAAGAGTTTTATCGATGCAAGGTATTATCCACCCCGAATTTTCGAGACCTTTTACTTGATTAATTGATTAAGTGAAAACGAAGCATAACCTTTAAGCGTTGCAGTTATTCCAGGGTTTCTGACTCTATCAACTTCAATGCCATTTAATTCGTATCTGATCTCATCAAACAAAAACGCAAACGCGTTATTAGTCAATTTTGAAGTAGTTCCTGGATTACCGTCTTTTTTTTAAAATTCGTCCTTCAATGTAAATAAAACTTAGAGAAGAAATTGTATGAACATCTTGTTGATGGATCGGAATTCTGATTTCATCAGACTTGTTAAAAGTGTTGCCTGCATACGGCTGATGGCAATGATATTAAAATTGTGTAAGGGAGTCATCAAATTTCACGTCTGATGTTATGTTTAATATATTATTCATGTTTTTATTTTTAACTGAAAACCACACTGTTTTAAAAAGTTTGCGTTTGCATGTGTTAACCGCCTTGATGATTAAGTTTACTAAATCTTAATAGGGTCTGACATCTCCTTTTATAACCAGCTAGATTCCGGTCTCTGGTAATGGTCTTTATCTCTGGTAAAATCGATCCCCATTTTTCTTTAAATGTAATCTTATAGTAATTGTTTCTCCTCTAAAATCAATAAGCTCGCCGTTCTGATCTACTAAATGAACAGTAATATTGTCAACAGTCCTCACGTTAGCAGGATAGTTAATGACTGGATTCGGGGTTTCGATGATTTTATATCCTGGTTCTACTGCAGGAAAGAATTGATGTATACTATGATCCGGATCTCCATTCATGAAAGATCCCGACGCGATGTTACAATCAATCGAAATAGTATTTACACTAAGAATTTTCACAATGTCGTTTGATTCAGTATACTGATGCTCTGGGTTAATGACTTTTTCGGGGCTAGTAAAACCCAATAGCGGGCATATGGAATGTGGTTTGCCTTGGCACTTGAAAAAAACCTGCTTAGACGATCTAATTTGAGTCTTTAGGGTACTTGGATTTCATCTGAGTACAAGTCTAGCACCCGGGTCACAGTGAGCGATTTCATCGCTTAGAAAAGATTGTATAGCATCGATATCATACGATCCTTCAGGTATTTGAATGGCCAGATTACTGAAATAAAACGTATCGTTAACACCCTTTCTTATGTATGGAATAGTATTATATGTGTCAAAAGATAATAACCCGATTGTACAATCCGACCCTAATTCTAGAGGAGGTAGGAAGTTTGCATGAAGAACGCTAGAATTGCCTGTAAACGTTACTGTGTAGCTCATGATTATTAATGACCAAAATGTATGAGAAACATCGGCTAAATACTTTAAGCAAAGGTGTCTACAAACCGGAGTATTCCAATTTTGATAACGATGGCGGTTATATAATACTTGACAACCTTTGAAATAATCTAACAATTGAGGAGGAGGTTTTAAATTTCCAAAAGAATCAAAGTATTTCACTACATTATCTTTTTTTCCATAACAGACCCAATGACAACCAGGTTCTGAACTTGTATTTAAAGTTACAATAGCTGACTCGAATTTTTTTGAATATTTTGGAAGATTATCAATCATAAACACTCCACGAAAATTTGGAACATTTAAAACTTTTGCTAAATGATTCAATTCCAAATCGGTCAATGGTTTATTTGGTAGTCATATTTTTCTTAGTCTTTTTTGTCGGGTTTTAAATAGACCGTAACCATTCTTATACGGTTTCAAATAAAGTCCGTTTCCAACTTTTTGACCTTCTATGGTCAAATTATGCATCTTCTGCTCATCCAATTTTAGTTTGGCTTCTTTAGCTTCATTGATCGCCTTGGCTAAACTCGCGGCTCCACCTGCTAGAGACCCCACAGCGGAAAGTGCTGCCATCAATGGTACAAGAAATTGGAGAAAACCTCCCTGTTTTGGCAGCGGAAGAACTCTGGGCGGTGAAGGTTTCGCCTTACTACGTAGATGCATTTTAGTCTTTTTATATGCTACTTTTGATGCATTGAGAATAGATGATACATCATCTACTTCTGACGATTTAACCAAATCTTTAAAACTAATCTTCTTCTTTACCAACTTTTCCCCAGTTAAAGGACAATCGGAGGAGAGACATAGTTCATTATTACCAAACACTATCCGAGCCTCGATATGTGGTCCGAGCGGATGTGGAAAGACCAATATTATGATTGGATTGCTATTAAAGCCTAACGGCTTAAAATTTAAAAATGCGTATCTGTTTGGAAAAACTTTACATCAATCTAAATACCAGTATTTAAAAAGCGTCATAAATCTTGTTCCTGAAATAAAACTATATGAATTTGAAGATGCAAAGGAATTGCCTCAAAAAGTCGAATCAAATTCGGTCTGCATATTTGATGATGTCACCATGGAAGATCAGGATATAATTAAACGATACTTTAGTTATGGCCGAGTTTTTCCTCAAGATGAATTAAATTTAAAACATATTTATGATGAACACGTAAGCATGCCAGATTGAAGTTTTACTCTTTTTAAAGACATGTGCTCGTTATGCTGGAAAGCACCGTTTGGCTATCTCGTTATTGATAAAAGTAGGAGTATAAACGATGGACGTTTTAGAAAAGGAATCGACACATACATTGTAGATATATAAAGAGCGATTTCGGCAGTAATTATCATTAACAATCATGGACCCGAAAGTCACTCGTGAAATAATAAAAACAAGTGAGATTTTGAAAAACAAATTTCGAGCATTGAAGCGTAACCTCCAGGATATTGAAACGGGTCGTCAAGAATTTTTTACACCTGTGCTTCAACCTTTAGAAGACATTAAACAATCATTAAAATCCAAACCGGAACTGATTTCCTGAGAAGGTGTTAATGAGCGGGAAGAATCGCCAGATATAAACGAGTCTGCTAGTATTTACCGAAAATCAACTATATTGCCGAAAACAACGCCTCACTACAAAAGAGCTAGACCGTTATCTACTATTTCCTTTCCCGTATTATCATCTGAAGAATGTGAGGACGAGAATGTGACTGACGAACCACTATCAGAGCTAGTCAAAGAATACGCTAAAACTCTACAAGGAGAAGCCGAATTGAAGGAACATCTCGCCGAATTTGGAATTCTGCAAAGGGAATACTTGGATAAGATTTAAAAAAAAGATGATGAGGCATATGACGATCGTTATGGAATTAGAGTCATGCCTTTAGGGGGATTAGCTATTGGAGATTCGACTAACGTTCGGCTGTTACCAAAGAGCGACGATATTTCTATAAACGACATAGAGTATGAAGGAATTCCCGGATTATTGCAGCTACTCTACTTAAAAAAACCACAAGATTATACCGAGACCGACTTTGAAAATTATAAGAATACTTTAATCTCGACCAATGCACACAGGAGAGGCTATAGCGAAGAACAAGGGGTATTTAGAAACAGATCTGAGAAATATAGAAATGAATTATCCAAATTATTTCCACCGGGAACCTTAAAACTCTATCCCCCTTCCTCAGCTCCGAGAATGAAGCTCCGTTCTCACAAACAGGGCACTGGTCTTATGAGAGCCGATAAACCTCTGTATGAGTATTGGAACGATCCAAATGAGCTAGTAATTCATCTAAAGCTGTTAATGGCTTCCGATCATGCTGGTCATGAAGGACACCATAACGAAATAGAATCAATAATTGAAGAGCTACGAGAAGAAAATATTATATATTAAAGACTATATATAGCTAGGTTTAATATAAACATGACGATAAACAAGTTCGGATCTCACATGTCATTAAAGCACTCCAAGTATAAAAAACGCTATTTTCCGTTTAGCATATTGAAGTCTGTAAAGGACATCGATGCACGCAATTCACGAATAATCAATGTTGCCAACCCAATCACAGCTCATGACGCTGCTAATAAAGTGTATTGTGATACGTTAGCGGCTACGTACACTGATTTAAACAATTGGCCTGGTAATTGGATTGATGGAAAAAGGAAAAGACTTGTCAACTTTGCGCCACCTATAAATAAACAGGATGTTGTTACCATAGAATTTTTAAACAGCGTTGCTTTAACCTTAGTTGAAGGTATATATGACTCTCTTGATAAGAGAATAACAAACGTAGCTGAACCTGAGAAGGAATCTGATGTGGTCACACTTGGTTACCTAAACAAAGTACTTGAGAAGAAGTAGATGGATTCATCAATAATTAAAAGAACTGTTGTAGATGAATTACATAAGTCAGCTCGCAAGAAATATCCTAGAAGAAAGACAGTTTTGAAAGGAATAAATGACTAGACAAATTCCAAAAAATATTCAAAGTGATCAGGGATAGGAGTTTTACAATTCCAAGTTTAAATCTCCAATGAAAAAATATTGTATTAACCATTATTCCACCTTTTCTAATATGAAAGCTTCCATTGTAGAAAGGTTTAATAGAAAATTAAAAGGGAAAATGTGGAAAGCCTTCAGTATGCAAGGAAATTACAAATTTTTAGATATCCTACCTCAGATTCTACATGAATATAACACACTTTGGTTTACGGGTAAATCAATACCACGCCAGTGACCAGCAAACAAATATTGGGTTACGGGTAAATCAATACCTCGCCAGTGACCATACACATACACATATAATCGGAAAATCAATTTTTTTTTTTTCACTTTATAATGTTTTTCATAGTGTAGATTTAGAAAGGCGCTTTGAATAATGAACATTACAATATTTTAACTGAAATATTTTTTTTTTCTATATGTGTTAATGAAAAAACAAAAAAAAAAAAAAACTTGTAATATAAAAAACTACTTTTATGTACAACCTTATAAAACAAAAAAATATTTATATTATAAGTCTTTTACAGTATTGGGAGAAAGATTTCAGAAGGAGAAATTAATTCCCCACAACTCATCTATACATCCCGTATGGAATAATGTCCATGAGCAAGCGTATGTACATGATCTACAAGATGGCGTTTGTCGTCGTACGGTGAAAGCGAAACTTTTTTCTGTTCGACAGAAAATATTTTATGCTTTTCGACAAGATCGTTCGAAAAGTTGTGATAAATTCTTTTTCAAACAGAGTAATTACATAATCATCAAAAGTTATTTTTTTCTCAACGGCTGCCCTCTTTATCCCTTTTGCTCGTTTCATATCTTGTCCTCTAACCCGTAAAGCATACATTTTGGCTCGGATGCCTACAAATTCAGAGATCCATATACATATTTACTTGAAGATCTAAAAGGTCAACCTATCAATGGCTCTTTTTATGCTGAAGAGCTTCAAAAAGTAAAATATCCAGATGTATAACTTGTATAAAAAGTTTTAAAAAAAAGAGGAAATAAATTGTATGTAAAGTGGCTGGGATTAGATGAACGCAGTTGGATTGACATAAAGGATATTGCATAATGTATTAAAAGAAAAAACACTTACTGTTATAATATACATTTATTAATTTTTTTACAAAAACTGTGTATTTTATATATGTATTGTACCTCTACATTTAAAATATATTTATTTCTCACAAACTGTTGTTTTTCTTTAAACTTACTAAATAGTACAAGTGCTAATGTTACAAATAGACATTAAATTGTCTTCTATTATCATTTTGACATATTAAATTTAATGGCTGTTTTTTTTATTCATCAAGACTATAGTGACCATAAGGGAGTGTTTGCACTCCATCGCTTAATGTACGCCTTTTTGTCATTTGTCATCCAATGAGCATAATGACTTTTTATTTATTAGTGAGGTTGTAACGTTATGTTTTTTAGATTGAATTATATAAAACGAAGAATATACACTTTTACTCTCTTTAAGTGTGTTTAAATAATCATTAAAAGTAAATTCGCTAACAGCTGATTTTTTTATTCCCTTTGACTTTTTAACCGTTATATCATTGTTTGTTATGTAAGAATACATTTTAGGTCTCAACCCAACAAATTCAACAATAGGATCTCCAAAGGTTTCATCTTTCAACAGACCGACTACTTTTTTTATTTTTTCATTATAACAGAAATGAGAAGTGGGAAAATTGCTTGTATCAAAATATTTTTGTAACTCTCCAGACATATCAGAATAAATATCTTCAGTCCTAATATTGTATAAAAATGAATCGGTATCGGTATAACCTAAAGTAACATTTTCTATACCATATTTTTTCAAGAAAACATTGTAATGGTAATGATACATCAAAACTTTACTCAACTCTAACACTGAGAATCCTACGTACAAAGGTTTACCAAAAATAATGCTTTCTTTTTCCAAGTGAACCGCTGTAACATTATCTGCAAATATAATCCTGCCTTTCAAATTTGGTTTATTAACTTGACGGTATAATGATTTTTCAATTGTTACTATTTTTAAATCAATTCTGTTACGCACGTTTTCCATAAATTTGCCGAAGCAACTATTATTCATTAATTTATAAAAATCATACTCGAATGTATTTTTTGCTGATGCTCTCATCTTTGAATTAATATTTATATATGGTGCCAACCAATTCTTTTGTTTAACTTTAATACCCTGTGAATTTTTGTAATTTTTACCCCCAGTTGTGAAGCTTGTTTTAAATTCACATAATGTACTATATAACGTGTTTTGGGTAGCAAAGACGTTAATAATTTATCAGTTTTAGTATTAGGTGGCTTATTTTTTTCAGGTAACAAAGGTATTCAATTTTTCATCAGTCCACTCAAATTCGGCATATGGTAGAGAAAGGTTCATAGCGTAACCATAAAGATTGTTAACGTCTACATATAATAAGTAATTACTAGGTTTTGTGGAATCATACTCATTTAAATATTTATTGTTAGCTTTAGCATCCCGGCAAACGACTTGGCAAATACCTCCCCTTATCCCCTTTTCAAAAAACTGTACTATATCAATATCTTTTATTACATCTAATTTTATTTTTGTATATTTTAACATTGCATTCCAAGACAACTGCGGTAAAGTAAAAAACCATGCGGGATCAAGTTGATAATGTTGTTGACAGAGAAGTCGGAAGGTTTCGAAAACTTCGCACAACAGAATTACATCAGTTTTTACATAAAATTCTGCATAATCTTTTAATGTTTGGATTTTAAACGTTTCCCAGACATTTTTTGCATGATCATAATCTACATCGCTAATGGATTTTTTTGTTAAATCATTGAAAAATGAATTTTTAAAAAGTAGTTTTGTTTCATTTAGGCATTCAAACGAACTAAAATAATTATATGGAAATACACCTTTCCTTGTCAGCAATTTAACGTTGTTTTCATCATTAATAATACTAGCCATATTTGGAAATATTTCACTAATTGATTGTGATTGATTTTTTAAATTGTTTACTAATGTATCCAAACTTGATGAAAGAAATTTTAACGAGTCAACAAATCGTATTTTGGTTCTACACCCTTTAAATTTTATGCTAAAACTTATATATTTTTCAGTATTACTGGGGATTACAAAAACATTTTCACAACGGTCTAAGAAAGGGATTATAAAATGAGAATCATAGCCTTGCAAGTTGTGCATGAAAACGGGTATAAAATCAGGCTTTTTTGCCCTTAAATTGCAGGCATTATGTGCTGGTCCAATAAATTTTCCTGTAAAAACGACGCACGCGATCGTGTTCATCTAAAGGATATTGACATAATATACAGTCTTTAGCAGAATAAAAGGCTGACTCTTCACTCATTTCTTCCATCGGAAGCGGATTAGCATATATATTATCCGCTTCAACAGCTATTTGTTCAAGTTCTTCTAAAAAAACTTGCATACAGTTCTCTCCTGTATAAGCAAATGGTTTAGACTTGACCAGAAGTGAAACAGAAAAGGCTCGATGCTCGTGTATAGCTTTTTTCCAAGGTGTTGACGGATTCGGACAAGCCCCAGAAATTGGCATTAAAAGAGATTCTATATCCGCATAAACTGCAATTGGAATGTGTATATTCCACATGTTTAAATTCAATTTTATCTTCTTTCGGAAAATCAGATTGAATTGGTTTATGATTACGACAAAATAATTCATGTTCTCGCTTCCGCTCATCGCCATTTTTCCCAAACTTGTTTACATACGTCTTTGGAAATGTGGTCAGACATCTACGACATATAGTATATGCATCTTTCAACGATATAATCGTGAAAGATTCGTAATCAAACAATAGTGAAAATTTTCCAAATTTTGTAAAAACAACAAATCGAAAATTTTATTATAATTTTCCCTTTTATTAATTCTAATTGGATACACATTATTTTCTTGTCTAAGCCAAAAACATTTATAGACACATTATTTAAATTTTCAAATCGCTTTACCTCCTTTATTGGAGGTATCGGGATATGATATCGGGAACGATATCGAATCAAAGGAATATGTGGTTTGAATATTTTCGTATTCATTAAATTTATTTGATCTAATATCATCACTAAGTATAGCTAAACGGAAGCAATCATTAGTATTATTTTTTACATTTATAACACAACGTTTATCCTTAATTTTTTTAGGTAAATCAATATACTGGGATCCTCTAAAAGGTCTATATTTTGTTAAATGTAAGCATATGTAGTTTGATGAAATATACATCCAATCAGAACATTTTTTTTCAAACTCGTCCTGTTCCGCTAACATTTTTTCAAAAGTTGTTTCTACATTTATACTAACATCTATCGTATTTCTTTTCGATTTAAAATTAAAATCCGTTCTTTCACTAATAGTGTTTCCGTTTTTCTTAATATATTTACATTCTAACATTATATTTATTTTATAAGATTTCCAATCTTCAACATAAGAATTTAATAAATTTACTAAGAGTTCTTTTTTATTCTTTAAAAATTCGGTAGCTACTTTTTTTTTATTATCGTTAGGAATGTATACGTCCTCAACCGAATTTCCTAAAGAAGCTCTAATGATCCCGTTTTCTTCAGCAATCGCCTTCTCTCGCATCTGTCTATCAAACATGCTATATTTTCTTTTTTTTATTCGGTATTTCCATTGTGCTTACGTTGAACGTATTATTACTACTAACTCCACTAACAACTTGACAGTTTATTTTATGACGTTCAAAATTGAACTTTCTATTAAATTCTTTCCCACAGCTTTGACAATAAAAAAAACAACCATTTACATCTGTGCCGTCTATTTGCTCACACAAATAATTGTTTTTATTATTCATTTTATTAAATCCTTAAATTAAATTAAAAATTAAATTAAACAAAAATTATTACTAGGTCTTAGCATCTAAAACTAGTAATATTTACATAAACGTTAATTCATATGAATTTTTCTTTTTCCCACAATATTTAAATTTTAGCTGACCTAAAAACATAAAACATCAATTAGCTAAGTATAGTAATGTTTTTACAACTTTATTAAGTATTTTAATAATAATTACCATCATACTGTGTTATATCTTCATCAGTTATAACGATCTTTTTGGGCAAATATGTTCTTATCTGCCCCTCGTCAACTAACAAGTTCTCAATAATGGCTTCAATGCTTAAGCCATATTCTGTCTCTTTTTTTGTTAATTTGTTAATTTTATATGTTTGTCCTATAGTCAGTTCCCCAATGTTTTTGTAAATGGGTTTTGTTTCATTCAATTTTTTAAGGAGAGACATCTGTAATATTTACAAAAATTAACAATTTTTTGTTATCTTTAAGCAAGTATTTGTTCAAAAAAGTTAAAATGACTCACCTTTAGGCAAAACTGCACAATACTCCAGGTAATCAATTATTAAAATTGGAAAATTTTATTTATATCCTCACGCGGCGGCTGATGTCTGGGCGGCGTCCTTTCAAACAGATAACAGACCCGTCGCGAGCTAGCTCAAGGCTTTGATGATAAATATCAGCGGCGGCACTCTTTCATGTCTGGGCAGCATCCTTTCAAGTAGATAACAAGTAGCGAACGACATCTCCCCACCACTGCAAGCGGGCTCTATAACAGCGATGCCAACAGGACGGCAAGGGTTTGATACTGACCGTTATTCCTCCGACATCATTGCTTCGTAACGACAATTATGAATGAGCTTGAATGAAACAGCTGTCATGCACCAGTAAACTGATTAAATCACACACCTGCAGCCACCGCTTTTACTAAGTTTAGTCAATGAATTCAAATGATGAATTATGAAGGAAACGGCTGAGTCATGCATCAGTTAGCTGGTTTATCAGTAATAGGACTATGACTAAGGCTTATGTATGTGGTGGGGGGAGAAACCTCCCGCTTTTACTAAGCTTCATTAATGAATTCAATTGACGAATTATGAATGAAACAGCTGAGTAAACTGATTAAATCATGCAACTGCGACCACACCCCCGGCACCCTGCACACCTGCACCCAGGAACAGGTGCGACGCTACAGCACGGCTCAAGCACGCGCTGTTGCCACATCTACTTTTTTTTTTTTTTTTTTTTCCCCCTTGCCGTTTCCGGCATACGGGGTTCGGTAGCGGTGGGTTGATACGTACGCCCACCGCTACCAATAAAACACTCTTTATTATTAATTATCTTATTATACATTTTTCAAGGATTTTTAATTTGGGAACAATATTTGGGGTCCGCTACTATGGTGCAGCCCAGTGCACGGTTGTGCACCTTAAGATGGGGCTGCACCTTGTCTTCTTCGCCGGGTGGGTGTCCAGCCCTCCTGGTACTCTCCATCCGGCTATTCCTCTCCATCCGTCCGGTCCTGTCCAGCGCTCCCGGTCAGCATCCGTCCGGATGGTCCCTCCTCCTTCTCGTCTGGCTGGTCCAGCCTTGGTGCTCTCCTTCCTTAGTCTTCTGGTGTCTTGCCGAGACCGGGTGGCGGGCCTCTTCCGATATTGAAGTGCGTGGGACCCACCACCTGTTTCCACCCGTAGATGAATTCCTTAAAGGCGGGGTACACGTCTTCATCTACGAGGCGTGGGAGGTCGGTCTCGGCGAGGGCGAACAACCCGATCCTCCTCGACAACCTGGCACGGTGTCCATCCATGGCAGTGCAATCTACAACGACGTGCTCAGCGGTCTCGGGTACGCCACACGTGGGGCACCGGGGGTCAATATTCTTTCCATGACTTTGTAGCTTCCCCCGGAACCCACCGTGTCCCGTCAGGATCTGTGAGACCCAATAGTCCGGGAGGACCCACTTTGCCTTTAGTCTTGACTGGACGGTGGGGAAGAACTTCCTCAACGTGGAGCCTTTTTGGCTATTAACCCACCGTCCGTTCCATTCATCTATGAGGTCCTCCCTCAGCATCTTCTTCCAGGCGTTGGGGGTCTCACCGATCCTCCGCCGCAGCCCGTCAGGGAGCGCATCTAGCCCCTGCCTCTTCACATCATATCTCATAACGTCTTCTTTATAAATGAGGTCCAGGGGCATCGCTCCCGCCAGCACCTGCACTGCCTCATGAGACACCGTCCTGTATGCCTTAGTGACCCTCAGCAGAGCCCTCCTCTGTATGGTGGCCAGCCTCCTCTTCTGTTGCTGCGTGAGGTTACGGCTCCACGCCGGGGATGCATACCTCAGGATACCCAGCACCACTCCTTTGTATATCGTCATCGTAGCGGGGTACCTGAGGCCCCAGAATGCACCCCCGATCCTACTCAACCCGTTTATGGTCAGGGTCACCCTATCTTCTAGGTACGCTAGGTGAGGGGTTACGTCGAACCCTTTCCTGAATCTTACTCCAAGATAAGTCACCTCCTCACCTAAACGTACCCTTTCTCCTTGGATCTGCAGTGTTATAGGGTGAGCCCTGTCAGTGGAGCCTCTGATGAGCATGGCCTGGGTCTTAGCTGCTGCCATGCTCAACTTCTTCCTCACGCACCATGCTGCAACGAGACTGGCGCACCTCTCGGCTTCCGTCTTCACTCTGGCTCTGCTGTTCGCGGCCACTATAACTGCCAGGTCGTCGACGTAGGCCGTGGCAAGGAACCCTCTGTCTTCTAGCTCCCCCAGCAACTGGTCGAAAACTAACTTCCACAGGGCCGGGCCAAGTACCGAACCCTGTGGACATCCTCTCTGAATATTATTCTCTACCTCGTAGTAGCTACCCCTTATCTTGACTTTTCTTCCACTGAGGTAGCTACTCACGAGGCAGTACAGGTTGCTGGGGGTGTCGAACTCTTGCAACCGCTGGAGTACGGAGGGCCACCAAACGCTATCGAAGGCGGAGGATATGTCGAACAATATTAGCATTACATATTTCTCCGCCCTCTCCTCTACATCCCTCCGCACTCTCAGCAGCGCATCTCCGGTTCCCTTGCCACGGGTCGAGCCGAACTGCCGTGGATGGCTAGCTGCATCGAGGACCGGTCTTAGTCTTGATACCATCAGGCACTCCAGGACCTTACTCGTCACTGGGAGGAGGCAGATTGGTCGATAGGCCTTAGGACTCTCCTTGTCCTTGCCCCCTCCCTTGTAGAGCAGTCTCAGGTCTGCAATCCTCCAGTTGCTTGGGAAGCACCCCTTATCCAGGCATTCGTTGAAGATGTCCAGAAGTTCTTCCTCAATATAAGGGGTGCTCCTCTTGAGGATTGCAGCATCTATTGCATCTAGTCCTGGAGCCCTACCAGTCCTCTGCCTATCCACGGCCAGACGCAGGTCCCATATGTCCCATGGTGGGCACAGGTCGGTACCCGGCGGGTACACCGTGGTGCGTCTAACCACTTCATCTTCCTCGTTATCCTGGGACGGATCATCCCTGGGGTAAGTATATTCGATGTACATTCTTGCAGCTTCGTCCAGGGTGGCTGCCTGGGAAGTTCCTATTTTGATAGCCGCCATTGTTTGTAGCGGCTTTACCTTTCCCAGTGCCACCCTATACGGGATTCCCCAGGGATTCTTCTCAGTTTCTTCTACTATGAAGTTGTCCCAGGACCTCTTCTTGTGGTGACGCACTCCGTTTCGGTATACCCTGTACCTGTGCTTGGCCTCTTCACGGAGTGCAGGCCTCCTCTCCTCGTCCCTGCACTCCTGGTACCTACGCCGAGCCCTGTAATAATCCTTCTTTAGCTGTGTGAGGGCTGGCGTCCACCATGGGACCAGACGTGCTCTCGCCCTTCGGCGCTGGAGGGTGAGGTCCGCCGCTTGGGTGATGGCGCCCGTCAGCATTGCTATTCTACTATCAATGTCTGACTCGCCTTCCATCGGCGCCATCTCATCCCACTCCTTATCGACCATCATCCCCTCCAGTTCACTGGAGAAAGCTCTCCAGTCCGCCGTTCGGGTCACAAATCCCCTCTCAATGGGTCGGGGAATGCCTTCCTCCTTGCCCACACTGAAGGCTATGACCCTGTGGTCGGAGCTCGTGTCAGACCGTAAGGTCCAGCCCGCAATTCTTTTCGCCATGGTGGCCGTGGCGAGTGTCACATCTATCCAACTCTGGCCCCTTGCTCCCACAAACGTGGGGCCAGAGTGCTCGTTCATGACCACTAGTTGACACCTCGCCACGCCATCCTCAACCACTCTTCCTCTGGCATCTGTGCGGACTGAACCCCAGGCCGTGCTCCACGAATTGGTGTCGGAGCAAACTATCGCATTCCGGTAGCTTCTTGCGACAGCCTCCACAGCAGCCATGTTCTCATCTATTTTCTGTTTCGGCGGCATGTATGATGATGCTAGGGCGAATGTCATTTCACCCCATCTGACGTAACATGCCGACTGGTCTGCCGTGGTGAATTGCTTCAACTCCATAACGTCAAGGTTCGGGTTGACTATCACTATAGCCGCTCTAGGCCTCCTCTCACCACTGCCTGCTGCGACAACCCTTGACGTTACACCAAATCCTGCGACCACATTACCGTGGCACCATGGCTCCTGGACCGCCATGATGTCAACTGTTCGGGCGAGAGCTCTCAATTCGTCCGCTACCACGCGTCTTCGGCCCATATTGACCTGCAGTACATGCAGCCTACGCATATCGGGTTTTTTTTCGCCTGCCTGACCATCATCTCCAGGTGCAACGGGCACTCCCTGCTTCCCGCGCATTGCCTGGCTTCCTTCCCCTCTCTGCCTCTCTGGGAACAATTCTTGCAGCATGGTGGCGCACCTTTCCTCTGCTCCGGACACTCCTTGACCTTGTGACCGGTTGCTGTGCACCACCTGCAGGCCACCTCCTTCGTGCATGACTTAGCTGGGTGGCCGTATTCCTGGCATTTGAGACAGAGTAGGGGGTCGAGGTAATCTCTGATGGTCAGGCAAAACCATCCTGTAGTCAGTTGATCCTGTGACAGTCCCATCAGCGTCTGCCTCACGGTCTGGTGCACCTCAACAACCCAGTTGACCGTGAGGCCTCCTCTGGACGGAGTGGAAAAGCAGGGCCTGATCCACTCCCTCTTCTTTTCTTCCGTGCTGGGGGCCTCCCCGCATTTGCCCCACAGGTACCTCTCAAATGTTCCCCCATCCCAGTGCTTGGCACGCCTCTAACCTCGAGCCGTGGTCTTCTTGCCGAGGCCAACTTGGCTTCGAGGCCTCCTTCCTGGAGTTTAGTCCACTCTAGGAGTCGCCTTGCTTGGTCTGCACCTTCTGTTCTTACCAACACCGCTTTGCCGGTGCCAGTTACCCTTACCATTTTGGCGACGACTCCTAGTTTCCTCAGCTCTTCCTGGGATGGGAGCTGCTCATGTATTCTGCTGGGAGACCAACCTTCCGTCTTCCCAGTCAATGTAACGTACGTAGGGGTCTCCTCGGCCTTCGATGGTACCTGTGGGACGCTAGCCAGTACCCCAGCGAAGGTAAGCCTCTTCTCCTGGTTTTTATTTTTCTGCTCCGGGACCTCCTTTTCCTCCTCCACGGTCTTCTTCTTCTTCCTCCTCCTCGTTCTCACGGCCGTGAAGGGCTCTTCCTCAGTGTCCGTCCCGGAGTTCATATTTTTCCCCCTGCAGAGAGGGGTGCTGCTCACCTTTCGTTGGGGCATGGAAGCGGGTTGTATTCCCTGATACTTGTGATTCTGCCCGCTGGGTCCGGGCACAGGTTCAGGGTTGCTTCTCGGTTCTTCTGGTGGTGGGGTGGGAATATTTTGTCCACCCTTTTTCCTCTTCGCCTCGAGGCAGGAGGCCATCCTGGCAAGGGCGGGGGAATTCTCTTCTCCTTCAGCTACAAATTCGGCCATCGTTGCCTCTATGGCCTCTCCGATCCCCGACGCTACCACCGGGGCAACTAATTCTGCAACCTTTGTTGCAATAATGTCATACAGTTGCCCCGTGCACAGCATTTCTTTTGTCACATGCTTGACTATGTCGGGGATCAATTTCCTTTCTGCCTCGAGGGTCACAATCAGATCTCTTAGGTCCATAATCCTCGCATTAATGTGGTTCTGCCTCTCCTTGGATATTTTCGCCCGCTCTAGGTATCCCTTCATTCTCTCCATTATTCGGGTGGCCACTTCTGAAGGACTACCTACTATCTCAGCATCCTCCTCTCTAGCCCTCTTACTACGCCTTCTCGGGCTAGTTTGCCTTTCTTCTGCACCCTCAGTGGTGTCTGTATACTCCATCTCACTTCCCGTATCAGAGATTACCTTTTTTACGTCTTGCCCCAGCGTTGAAACCATTGGATGGGCCATCGAGGGACCTTTACTGTCTTGCCCCCACGTTAAAGTCTCCAATGGGGCTGATGGCGCTTTTACACCATATTCCATCGTTAAAATCTCCTTTTGGTCCATGGAGGGACATTTTACATTCTGACCACCCATTAAAGTGTCCTTCGGGACCAACGATGGCTGGTTTACGCTCTCTACCACCGTTAAAGTCTCCGGACCTTCTTTACTATTTCCCGGTTTTGAACCGGAAGTTGGCTTTCCTTTGGTATTTCCATCTTCTTCCTTGGTGGGAAGTTGTTTTGGGCCTTCCGGGACATTTTCCTTAGGTTTCCTGGCTTCCGCCTCCTTGTCCGACATACTTCCGTTTTAATTACGTAATTTACGTAAAAATTTATTAACTTCTTTATTATTGTGTGTATTATATTTATATCCCAGGGTATAAATTTATTTCCCCTAAGACTATTATTAACACACTAAGATATTAATAAAACTTCTTTATTAACGCACTTCCGCGTGTTTCAATTTTCAAAAAAAGTTCCACAATTTTGGTTTTTCAAAATTTCTTTTGATTACACCTTTCTCTATTAGGTATTTAACTAATTTCTGTGTAAGAAAATTTTAAAAATGTCTATCCGTTTAAAAGTTTTTACGTGCTTTAATTTTCAAAAAAACTTTTTTGGGTTCAACTTTTCTTGGGTTTTTTCCTTCTTAAGTTCAGCACAGCACTATTTAACTATACACTATTTACAAAACACCTGTCCTCCGGTCATTAAAATAGCAAAATAAACAAAACCTTCTATTAAAAAAAACAAAACAAAAAAAAACCCAAAAGGTACCACTTAATAACAAAATAAAAGGGGGTTACTTACTTTCTCCTGTCCTGGTGGGAGTCCCGAATCGCCTCTAAGTGTCCCTCGGGTCTCAACCACCGTCACTACCACTACACATACACTTTTCCGAAGACTCCTCCAAAAACACGTCCACCCTCTGCCGTGTCCTGGGGTTGACTGACCAAATCAGCGTCCTGGATGGGGATAATCCTCAGGAGCAATTTGCCGTGCGTCCTTCCTCCTCAACTGCCGGAGCAAGACTTGTTGCCACATCTACTATCCAGCGTTGCCATGTTGGGCATCTCACATCCGTTGACCCCTCAAGGTCAACCAAAACCTCATAACACACCTCAAGGACACCCCCTCACCCTAGAACAACACCCCCCTCACCCTCACAAAGTCGGACAATGACCCTCAAGGTCACAGATAGCTCTGCTACAGCACGCTCAAGGTCATTTCCTTCGTGCTCCTGCTCAACCGGACTACTACTATTCAATCGAGACTTTAAAACATAATATCATGAAAAAGGAAGAAAAAAATAACAATATATATAGATGAACAGAATATTTTATGAACATATGATCACAACGTGATTTACTGGTATTATTTCGCTTAGTTTTCTCGCAGAACTTATTTAGGTAATTATTGGTATTAATAATAGAGAATATTTTTTTTATAAGAGTCCGTAGTTTATTGTATTGATCCATAAGAAAAAAAAAAATAATAAAATAAATAAATAAATGCTAAAGTGCTGCGCTAAGTGTATATATTCCTTTATATAATTACGATTTCTTTTTGTCGTTTTTTTTTTTTTTTTTGGACCCTAATAAAACCCTTTTTTTTTATTTGGTTTTCATATCTTTTATATAACTTTATAGGATTTTAACAAATTTCGTACAAATTCTAATACATTTTCTTCATGTTTTACAACTTTTATAACAAATCAATATATATTATAAAGCAAAGTGTACAATGTGCGTGCCGAAAAGGCTCAGAAACGACTCGACATACGATTAAGAGATTTATGTCAGCGTGTAACTGTATGTTCCCTAACGGAGAAGAAGGTTTCCGTTTTTCTCTTAAGGGTGTGAAATTGAAGAGAAAAGGACTGGAATTTTAAGCCTCTCGCAACATGTAATTAGCCTACCTGAGAATGACATACGAGTTTATGAATGAAAAATTTAGTTCGAGCTGCAGACCACCAGGAAGCGCTAGGGTGTGTTTCACTCAATGTTTATTGTTCATTCATTCCGTTATATTTGTAAAGGTTATATATTTTGTCAGCTGTCTTTTTTAAATTATTTAAAAATCAAGCGAAAATAATTAGTTTCACCTTTTCTTTTAAAATAAATTAATGATTTTACATTTCTGCAATCAATTGGAAAACCGACTGGATACTTTACAAAATTAATTTTCTCATAAGAAGATTAATTGATAAACACAATACAATTAATCAATATCTAACATATACTTAAGTAAATTTAATGCAATATGAGTGAGTGAATAAAAACAGACATAAAAAGAGCTGAATAACTAATTATAAATGATATGGTATGATGAGCATTCCAGTTGACAAAATGATGAATTGACTCCAATAAAACAATTTTTACTTTCACTTATCTATATTTAAAATATATAGTAAGTGGAAGTATTGCGATCGTGAAAATTTTCGACTTCCGGTTTTCAACGGAAATACACGTTTTGGGACCCCCTGAGTCGAAATAACCAAGTCCCGCGAAATGGTCTGTGTGTGTGTGTGTGTGTGTGTGTGTGTGTGTGTGTGTGTGTGTGTGTGTGTGTGTGTGTGTGTGTGTGTGTGTGTGTGTATGTGAACAGACTAGCTCAAAAACTATAAACCGTAGGAACCTGAAATTGGGTATTTAGTGTAGGTATATGCCCGCAATGTGACAGCAAAACTTTCATCAAGATTGCTCAAAGGGAGGGGGTACTTTATTTAGTAACTTTTTACGTTTTTTTCGATTTTCTCAAAAACGGCTCTAACGATTTTGATTAAACTGAGTATTTGATCGATTTATATGCCCGTAATATGACTGTAAAAATTTCATCAAAATTGATTAACCGGAGGGGGGACTTTACTTAATAAATTTTGTATCATTTTCACGTGTTTTTTTTTATTTACTCAAAAACGGTTTTAACGATTTTGATCAAACTTGGTATTTGAGGTATTTATATGCCCGAGATGTGACTGTAAAAATTTCATTAAAATTGATCTACGGGAGGGGGGACTTTACTTAATAAATTTTGTACCATTTTCACATGTTTTTTTTTATTTACTCAAAAACGGTTTAAACGATTTTGATCAAACTTGGTATTTGATGTATTTATATGCCCGAGATATGACTGTAAAAATTTCATCAAAATTGATCTACGGGAGGGGGGACTTTACTTAATAAATTTTGTACCATTTTCACATGTTTTTTTTTATTTACTCAAAAACGGTTATAACGATTTTGATCAAACTTGGTATTTGATGTATTTATATGCCCGAGATATGACTGTAAAAATTTCATCAAAATTGATCTACGGGAGGGGGGACTTTACTTATTAAATTTTGTATCATTTTCACGGGTTTTTTTATTTACTCAAAAACGGTTTTAACGATTTTGATCAAACTTGGTATTTGATGTATTTATATGCCCGAGATATGAATGTAAAAATTTCATCAAAATTGATCTACGGGAGGGGGGACTTTACTTAATAAATTTTGTACCATTTTCACATGTTTTTTTTTATTTACTGAAAAACGGTTATAACGATTTTGATCAAACTTGGTATTTGATGTATTTATATGCCCGAGATATGACTGTAAAAATTTCATCAAAATTGATCTACGGGAGGGGGGACTTTACTTATTAAATTTTGTATCATTTTCACGGGTTTTTTTATTTACTCAAAAACGGCTTTAACGATTAACAAAAATAAGATATGAATGTAGAAAAATGTGTGACTTTGGGAAATGATAATTAGCAAAACACGTCAATTTCTAATCTAAGTAAGTTGGTAAGTGAAAGTTGTGTGTTGCGCGCACGCACCAGATTTTTTTCAAAAAGCTTTTATCACCGCTCATAGTTCAGGATAAAAAGAAATATGATGAAAAAATTGTCCCCTTATGATATTTTGGTTTTCACTTAGTAACAGTAGTAAGATTTGAGAAGTGCAGAGTTCGGCCAAATTAGGGTGGGGCGGGGTATATATTAAGGGAGGTTGAACTGGAAGAAAGGTCTTACAAAAAAAGCTTCTATGAATCTTCGGTATTTTCTAAACTTCTGGATCTAATGGGACCATCACAGTAGTCGGCGCTTAAGTTGTACTCCAAATATAGTTATTTAACTAATAATCTAATAACTTATTATCTGCTGACTGCTTAGATTGGGCTTATAGCGTTCATAATCACAGAAACCATCAAAAATGATGCATGACTCGACAAAGTTGCAGCAAAATGAATTGTTCATCCACCATTTTCAACACCCTATGAAGTATATAGGGTTCCTTATTTGGGCGGACACTGCAGATATCGAATCTTAATATTAATATAATGTTAAAATTTTCAAGAAAGTGCTAATTTTGTTCTATATTTCCTTTAATTTTAAAGTTTTTCTGTTATTAAAACTGCCACACAACTACCGGAGCGAAGCCGGGCACCCTAGCTAGTAAATATATAATATCTTTATATCTTACTTCTTCGCACTGATATTTTTCTTTTAATTTAGTATTTGTCCTGTCATTTTGTTAGATTTTAACAATTTTCGTACAAATTCTAATGCATTTTCTACATTTTTACAACTTTTATATAAATTTAACTATTATATAATTGTAATTTCGTATATGTGTTGTCATTTTGTTGAACTGAAGTGATTCGTCAAGTATCAACATATTTTTTACTTCTTCGTTCTGATATTTTTCTTTTGTATTTCATCTTTTTTTTTTATTTTATAGAATTTTATAAGATTTTAACAAATTCCTTACAAATTCTTTATATTCTCATCATTTTTACAGTTTTTATAAAAAAAATTAACAACGCTTACAAGGAATAACCATTTATACTTTCTTTCTTCCTTACTTCTCCATTCCGGTATTTTTATAAAAAAATTCATATCTTATTTAAAGGTTTCATTTTATTTTAGAGTTGAAGAACTTGTACGAGGGACCAGACATAGTTGCCACCATAAAGAAGAGGATAAGTTGGCTAGGCCACGTACAGAGGATAAGGATAAGATGGCTAGGCGATGGTACAGAGGATGAGCAGCGAACGCCTTCCAAAAATGATAATGGAAGGGAACCCAGGTGGAAGAAGGGAGAGAGGTAGGCGATATTTCGTTGGATGCAGGACGTAGAAGATGATCTTAGGACTCTCGGCGTTTTCAAATGGAAAAGGCAGCAGAGGACAGGTCTGTGTGGAGAAGAATAGTGGCGGAGGGCAAGGTTCTGCAAGGACCATAGCGCCATTAGATGATGATGATCATCATTTTATAAGATTTAAAACACATCTGTACAAATTCTCATTCATTTCCTACATTTTTTACAAATTTTATATAAACTTAACAAAGTTTATGTCAAATTACCATATATTTTCTTTAATTCATACTTCTTCATTCCGGCATGTTTCTTTGGATTTCATGCTTTTCTTATAATTTTGTAAGATTTTAAAATTTTTTTTACAAATCCCGTCTTTCCTTAGAGTTGCTCTCCCTCTTTCAATATCAATACCTAACAATCAAAACAAAAATATGAAGACAACTGCAAATTATACCTTTAAAATAACCATTATAAACCCAAAATTTCATTCATATTTTGATTCTTTAGGTTTGTAAAATATCACTCATATATAGATATAAGTGGGAGGAATCGCCGGTTCTGGCCACCGGCAAAGCCAAATTGGACTTTGGACTGGCTTGCCCAGCTTTAACCACCACGTGTTCCAGGGCCAAACCAACCTTAACCACCACGTGGTCTTAATCCCTAATCCCCTAATTAATACTTAATCCTCTAATTAATCCCTAATCCCTAATTAATCCCTAATCCCTAAAATATATTATTTTGAAACCTTTTCGGACATGTTTGAACTTGTCGAGTGCATGTCGGAACTTGTCGAACATATATATTTATTTTATCTAAATCTTCAAATGCCACAGCCATCTTGATAATTTTCCGAAGTATATTTTCGAATAAGCACTGCCATCTATATAATTTATCGAAATATATTTTCGAATAAGCACTACCATCTATGTAATCTATCGAAATATTTTCGAATAGTTATTGCCATCTTGATAATTTATCGAAATATTTTCGAATAGTTACCGCCATCTTGATAATTTTTCAAGATATATTTTCGAATAAGCACTACCATCTATATAATTTATTGAAATATTTTCGAATAAGCATAGCCATCTAATTAATTTATCGAAATATTTTCGAATAGTTACTGCCATCTTGATAATTTTTCGAAATATTTTCGAATAGTTACTGCCATCTTGATAATTTTGCGAAATATATACCTCGAAATATATAACAGATGATCGACATAACCTTACATGATAACCACATTAGCTGTTACCTTATGATCTTAATATATTTTCGAATAAGCACTGCCATCTATATAATTTATCGAAATATATTTTCGATTAAGCAGTATCATCTTAATAATTTTTCGAAATATATACCTTGAAATATATAACATATAATCCCTAATCCCCTAATTAATCCCTAATCCCCTAATTAATCCCTAATCCCTAATTAATCCCTAATCCTTAAAATATATTATTTTTAATCTTTTTCGGACATGTTCGAACTTGTCGAGTGCATGTCGGAACTTGTCGAACATATACATTTATTTTTTCTAAATATTCAAATGCCACTGCCACCTTGATATTTTTCGAAATATATTTTCGAATAAGCACTGCTATCGTGATAATTTATCGAAATATTTTTTACAATAAGCACAGTCATATGGTTAAAGGTCGCTGATTTCGAATTTAATGTCGGATGAGCGATGCAAGTTATCTGTACTTTTATAGTTTTCAAATTTTGTATATGTATATATTTCACGATGATCGGTCGAATAATTTTCGATGGTGCAGTGTGTGTGTGTGTGTGTGTGTGTGTGTGTGTGTGTGTGTGTGTGTGTGTGTGTGTGTGTGTGTGTGTGTGTGTGTGTGTGTGTGTAATGTATATCGCGTATGTATAGTATATATTGCGTATGTATGCGTTTATAACGTATTTTATGTATTTATGTGTGTTTAATGTATGTTGTCCAAGTTATGAGTATATTGTGTAAGTATGTAAAATGTATAAATTTATGTATCGTGTATAAATGATGCATAGTGAATATTTAAATTACACAGTGTGTAATTCCTTTGAAAGTTAAAAAATATAAGTTAATCATATGATCAAATAAAAAAAAAACAACAATATTAAAACTGGTTATTATTCTCTGATATATCTATCATTGAGATGAAAATAAATTTACTTAAATAACTATCTTGTGGATATATGTATTAGTTGTTCCGTGAAAATATTTCGCATGCAGTATTAAACAGTTATCTAATATGAGAATAATAATACTATTATGGAGATGATTATTTTACTCAACGTACACAAAAAGAAATGAAAAAGGCTATAAGTTTGTAAGTAATTGTACTATTTCCATAATTTTTCTTTCTTTTCATAATAAATGCAGAGATTTTTTCAATTTACATAATCGAATAAAATCGAAAGTTTTCGGCATTGGGGGAAAGGAAAATCTTCGAAATAATGCTTCAAGTACCAAAATTCATGAAATTCGATGAAAATACAGTAAATTTCGAACTAAAATTGATAAAAACTTATAAAATGATGAAAGAAATATGAAATAAAAACAAAAAACAAATATCAGAATGAGTATGAAAGAGAGTATTATTTGTTGTAAATGCGGTTTGTGTGTATTGAAGGTTATTATGTAACCATGAAAATGCAGCAGATTTTATCCTAAAATCGTTAAAATTAAAACGGAAATATGAAATTAAAATAAACCAAAAATATCGGTAGGAAAAAGTAAGAAAATATATGGTCATTAGTTATAAACTTAGTTAAATTTATATAAAAGCTGTAAAAATGTTCAAGATGCATAAGAATTTGAAAGAAAATTGTTAAAATCTTATAAAATTATAAGAAAAGATATGAAAACCAAGAAAAATATCCGTGCGAAGAAGTAAGAAATAAAGAAATTATATGTTTATTTGTAATAAATGTAGAAGATGCATAAGAATTTGCAAGAAAATTGTTAAAATCTTATAAAATTATAAGAAAAGATATGAAAACCAAGAAAAATATCCGTGCGAAGAAGTAAGAAATAAAGAAATTATATGTTTATTTGTAATAAATGTAGAAGATGCATAAGAATTTGCAAGAAAATTGTTAAAATCTTATAAAATTATAAGAAAAGATATGAAAACCAAGAAAAATATTGGATCGAAGAAGTAGGAAAATATATGGTCATTTGCTATAACATTTGTAATAAATATAGAAAATGCAAAAGAATTAGCAAGAAAATTGTTAAAATCTTATAAAATTATAAGAAAAGATACGATAACCAAGAAAAATATTGGATCGAAGAAGTAAGAAAATATATGGTAATTTGTTATAAACTTAGTTAAATTTATATAAAAGCTGTAAAAATGTTGAAAATGCAAAAACCTTACAAATGATATGAAATATTGATAACATGATATGAAATTAAAAAAAAAAAAAAATACCGGAATGAAGAAGTAAGAAAGAAAGAAATTGTCATGAAACGAAAATCGTTAAAATTATACTAAAAAAAAGATGAAATTTAAAAAAAATTACGGGAATGAAGAAGTAAGAAAGAAAGAAATTATATGTTTATTTGTTATAAACTTTGTCATTTGTTATAAAAGTAGAAAAAAATGAACAAAGAGCAGCAGAATACATCCTAAGAATGTTTAAAAACTTATAAAATAACAACAGAAATATGAAATTACAATAAGAATACCAGAACGATGAAGAAAGAAATATATTGATACTATACGTCTATACGTTATTTACTTGAATAATGACAGTTGTAAATCACCAAAGAAAGAAATAAAAAGGAACAAGGCTCTGGAATTATTGATTGCACTCATCTTAGTTTTTATTCTAAATATTATTTAGAAATAAGCCTTCCCACCGCGTCAAAGTGTGAGTGCATCGGGAAGGTCAGTTGATATAATACTGTTGCTAATATTTTTTTTTTTTTCAACACACTTTGGTTTACGGGTAAATCAATACCACGCCAGTGACCAGCAAACAAATATATGGTTACGGGTAAATCAATACCTCGCCAGTGACCATACACATACACATATAATCGGAAAATCAATTTTTTTTTTTCACTTTATAATGTTTTTCATAGTGTAGATTTAGAAAGGCGCTTTGAATAATGAACATTACAATATTTTAACTGAAATATTCTTTTTTTCTATATGTGTTAATGAAAAAACAAAAAAAAAAAAAACTTGTAATATAAAAAACTACTTTTATGTACAACCTTATAAAACAAAAAAAATATTTATATTATAAGTCTTTTACAGTATTGGGAGAAAGATTTCAGAAGGAGAAATTAATTCCCCACAACTCATCTATACATCCCGTATGGAATAATGTCCATGAGCAAGCGTATGTACATGATCTACAAGATGGCGTTTGTCGTCGTACGGTGAAAGCGAAACTTTTTTCTGTTAGACAGAAAATATTTTATGCTTTTCGACAAGATCGTTCGAAAAGTTGTGATAAATTCTTGTTCAAACAGAGTAATTACATAATCATCAAAAGTTATTTTTTTCTCAACGGCTGCCCTCTTTATCCCTTTTGCTCGTTTCATATCTTGTCCTCTAACCCGTAAAGCATACATTTTGGCTCGGAGGCCTACAAATTCAGAGATGGGTTCGCCTTGGGTTTCATCTTTGAATTGCCCCAACACTTTTTTGTTTCTATTGCTGGGGCAAGGGTGGGTTTTGGGATAATCGGATGTGTCCGGTTCGTCCAACATAGTTGTCAGGTCCATTTAAAGTCGTCAGTTTTTATCTCATAAATAAAACTGTCTGTGTCGGTATACAGTAATTTCAGTTTGTCAGGCCCGTACTTTTTTTAACATTGTCTAATAGTGGAACTCATACATCCTGACTTTGGACAGATCGAGAATGGCCATTCCTACATAAATAGGTTTGTTCATTGTGATCTGTTCTTTGTCGAGGTGTACAGCTACTAAAGTTTCACTGTATACTGCCCTGTCCTTAAAAGTGGGTTCGGCAATGAGTTTTTGAAATCTCTTATTGTCAGTAACCACTTCTATTTTTATACGTGTTCTTCCATCTTCCATAAATTTTCCGAATACGGCGTTATTCATAAGTTTGAAAAAATCTTTGTCAAAATCGTTAGTCGATTGCTGTCTCATTCGGGTGTTGAGTTCGATATATGAACTTAGCCAACGGGGCTGCCTGAACCGTAGCGCTCGATGTACGTGTACTAAACGGAGACCAAGGCTAATCGCTTGTTTTAAGTTGGCAAAGTGTACGACATATATTCCCTTTAAGACAAAGGAGCTAATAATTTCTTATTGGTACCTTTTGGAGGGACCATATTCTCTGGAAGAAGAGGGAAATCATTGTGAACATCATGTAACTCTTCGGGGGTAGTCAATGTCCGCTTCAACAATGTAGCCGTATGGACCGTCTTCTCGTATATTTTCCCATTTTAGAGCATTGGGATCTTCAACCCATTCAAAACTGCCATAAGGAAGGGGGTTTGGCATTGCCCATCCGTATAAATTATTCGCATCAAGGTAGGCGATGTACTTCGATTCATTATGAGGCTCATGGTTTGGGTTAAGATTCCTGTTATCAGCTTTGCTATAACGTTGACTACATTGGCATATACCTCCCCTGATTCGATCATAAGTAACTGATTATAATCAGTCAAGAGATCAAGATGTATACCAGTATACTTGAGCATAGCATCCCATGCCAGGCCAGGAGCCGTGAAGTACCAAGCAGGGTCTAAACAATATGCTCCCATACAGACATCCCTGAAATTTTCAAATATGTCACATAGGAGCATAACATCTACTTTAAGGTAGAGCTCACTGTACTCGCCTAGGGTCTTTACTTCAAATGCATTCCAGACTGACTGGACATGATGGTAATCTTCGTCTGAGATATCACATTCGTTAAGGGTACTATAGGTGGTAGAACGGTTTCCTTTAGTTTCTCAAATGAATCTGTATAATCATAGGGATACACTCCTTTACGTATTACTAGATCCATTTTGTCAGCAGGGAAGAATTTAGCTGTGTCGATGAACTTATGGCTTGGAAGGTTTTTCGATAATTTATCTAGGCTAAATGCCATGAACCTAAATGTATCCACGAATCTAACCATTAGCTGCCCAACCTGTTTACTAAAGGAAATATATTTTTCTTCACTGTTAGGTATGACGTTAATACGACTGTTATCATAGCCCAATTCCCGAACTATAAAATGTGAATCGTAACCACTCAGAGTGTGGAGAAAGACAAGGAGAAATCGGGGAGACAAGTATAGAATATTACACTGCGAGTGAGCTGCACCACGATAAAGACCAGTGATGTGATCATGGTCTTCCACTTTTCTGTTGGAGGAAACAAAAGGCTTGGAACAAAGATAGCAATGCTTGGATTTTGAAAATTCTTCTAGTTGAGATGGTGTAAAGGGTAGCATAGGCTGTTTCATCGAGTATACTTGTGACACTTTTTCTGCTACGGACTTAATGTATTTAATGAATTTCTCTGCTGCATCCTCGCCTGTATAAATGTAGGGCTCCACGGGGAATTCAGGGGGTAGGCACTGACGACGAATGTCTTCTGCAACCTTGATATAGGTGTAGAAGCTCATAGGAAGGTGGCGTTGGTAGGGAGTTGTCTGGGAGATAACCACAATCTGAGTGGTTACGATTCACATTTTATAGTCGAGAATTGGGCTATGATAACAGAAAAAGTGTCACAAGTATACTCGATGAAACAGCCTATGCTTCCCTTTACACCATCTCAACTAGAAGAATTTTCAAAATCCAAGCATTGCTATCTTTGTTCCAAGCCTTTTGTTTCCTCCAACAGAAAAGTGGCAAACGATGATCACATCGCTGGTCTTTATCGTGGTGCAGCTCACTCGCAGTGTAATATTCTATACCGGTCTCCCCGATTTCTCCTTGTCTTTCTCCACAATCTGAGTGGTTACGATTCACATTTTATAGTTCGGGAATTGGGCTATGATAACAGTCGTATTAACGTCATACCTAACAGTGAAGAAAAATATATTTCCTTTATTAAACAGGTTGGGCCGCTAATGGTTAGATTCGTGGATACATTTAGGTTCATGGCATTTAGCCTAGATAAATTATCGAAAAACCTTCCAAGCCATAAGTTCATCGACACAGCTAAATTCTTCCCTGCTGACAAAATGGATCTAGTAATACGTAAAGGAGTGTATCCCTATGATTATACAGATTCATTTGAGAAACTATAGGAAACCGTTCTACCACCTATAGTACCCTTAACGAATGTGATATCTCAGACGAAGATTACCATCATGTCCAGTCAGTCTGGAATGCATTTGAAGTAAAGACCCTAGGCGAGTACAGTGAGCTCTACCTTAAAGTAGATGTTATGCTTCTATGTGACATATTTGAAAATTTCAGGGATGTCTGTATGGGAGCATATTGTTTAGACCCTGCTTGGTACTTCACGGCTCCTGGCCTGGCATGAGATGCCATGCTCAAGTATACTGGTATACATCTTGATCTCTTGACTAATTATAATCAGTTACTTATGATCGAACGCGGAATCAGGGGAGGTATATGCCAATGTAGTCAACGTTATAGCAAAGCTGATAACAGGAATCTTAACCCAAACCATGAGCCTCATAATGAATCGAAGTACATCGCCTACCTTGATGCGAATAATTTATACGGATGGGCAATGCCAAACCCCCTTCCTAGTACACGTACATCGAGCGCTACGGTTCAGGCAGCCCCGTTGGCTAAGTTCATATATCGAACTCAAAAACTACAAAAATTCATTGCCAAACCCACTTTTAAGGACAGGATAATATACAGTGAAACTTTAGTAGCTGTACATCTCGACAAAGAACAGATCACAATGAACAAACCTATTTATGTAGGAATGGCCATTCTCGATCTGTCCAAAGTCAGGATGTATGAGTTCCACTATTAGACAATGTAAAAAAAAGTACGGGCCTGACAAACTGAAATTACTGTATACCGACACAGACAGTTTTATTTATGAGATAAAAACTGACGACTTTAAATGGACCTGACAACTATGTTGGACGAATCGGACACATCCGATTATCCCAAAACCCGCCCTTGCCCCAGCAATAGAAACAAAAAAGTGTTGGGGCAATTCAAAGATGAAACCAAAGGCGAACCCATCTCTGAATTTGTAGGCCTCCGAGCCAAAATGTTTGCTTTACGGGTTAGAGGACAAGATATGAAACGAGCAAAAGGGATAAAGAGGGCAGCCGTTGAGAAAAAAATAACTTTTGATGATTATGTAATTACTCTGTTTGAAAAAGAATTTATCACAACTTTTCGAACGATCTTGTCGAAAAGCATAAAATATTTTCTGTCGAACAGAAAAAGTTTCGCTTTCACCGTACGACGACAAACGCCATCTTGTAGATCATGTACATACGCTTGCTCATGGACATTATTCCATACGGGATGTATAGATGAGTTGTGGGGAATTAATTTCTCCTTCTGAAATCTTTCTCCCAATACTGTAAAAGACTTATAATATAAATATTTTTTTGTTTTATAAGGTTGTACATAAAAGTAGTTTTTTATATTACAAGTTTTTTTTTTTTTTTTTTTTTTTTTCATTAACACATATAGAAAAAAAGAATATTTCAGTTAAAATATTGTAATGTTCATTATTCAAAGCGCCTTTCTAAATCTACACTATGAAAAACATTATAAAGTGAAAAAAAAAAATTGATTTTCCGATTATATGTGTATGTGTATGGTCACTGGCGAGGTATTGATTTACCCGTAACCCAATATTTGTTTGCTGGTCACTGGTGTGGTATTGATTTACCCGTAAACCAAAGTGTGTTGAAAAAAAAAAAAATATTAGCAACAGTATTATATCAACTGACCTTCCCGATGCACTCACACTTTGACGCGGTGGGAAGGCTTATTTCTAAATAATATTTAGAATAAAAACTAAGATGAGTGCAATCAATAAATCCAGAGCCTTGTTCCTTTTTATTTCTTTCTTTGGTGATTTACCACTGTCATTATTCAAGTAAATAACGTATAGACGTATATTATCAATATATTTCTTTCTTCATCGTTCTGGTATTCTTATTGTAATTTCATATTTCTGTTGTTATTTTATAAGATTTTAAACATTCTTAGGATGTATTCTGCTGCTCTTTGTTCATTTTTTTCTACTTTTATAACAAATGACAAAGTTTATAACAAATAAACATATAATTTCTTTTTTTCTTACTTCTTCATTCCCGTAATTTTTTTTAAATTTCATCTTTTTTTTAGTATAATTTTAACGATTTTCGTTTCATGACAATTTCTTTCTTTCTTACTTCTTCATTCCGGTATTTTTTTTTTTTTTTTTTAATTTCATATCATGTTATCAATATTTCATATCATTTGTAAGGTTTTTGCATTTTCAACATTTTTACAGCTTTTATATAAATTTAACTAAGTTTATAACAAATTACCATATATTTTCTTACTTCTTCGATCCAATATTTTTCTTGGTTATCGTATCTTTTCTTATAATTTTATAAGATTTTAAGAATTTTCTTGCTAATTCTTTTGCATTTTCTACATTTATTACAAATGTTATAACAAATAAACATATAATTTCTTTATTTCTTACTTCTTGGATCCAATATTTTTCTTGGTTTTCGTATCTTTTCTTATAATTTTATAAGATTTTAACAATTTTCTTGTGAATTCTTATGTATTTTCTACATTTATTACAAATAAACATATAATTTCTTTATTTCTTACTTCTTCGCACCGATATTTTTCTTGGTTTTCATATAATTTTATAAGATTTTAACAATTTTCTTGCAAATTCTTATGCAACTTCTACCTTTATTACAAAGTTTATAGCAAATGACCATATATTTTCCTACTTCTTCGATCCAATATTTTTCTTGGTTTTCATATCTTTTCTTATAATTTTATAAGATTTTAACAATTTTCTTGCAAATTCTTATGCATCTTCTACATTTATTACAAATAAACATATAATTTCTTTATTTCTTACTTCTTCGCACGGATATTTTTCTTGGTTTTCATATCTTTTCTTATAATTTTATAAGATTTTAACAATTTTCTTTCAAATTCTTATGCATCTTGAACATTTTTACAGCTTTTATATAAATTTAACTAAGTTTATAACTAATGACCATATATTTTCTTACTTTTTCCTACCGATATTTTTGGTTTATTTTAATTTCATATTTCCGTTTTAATTTTAACGATTTTAGGATAAAATCTGCTGCATTTTCATGGTTACATAATAACCTTCAATACACACAAACCGCATTTACAACAAATAATACTCTCTTTCATACTCATTCTGATATTTGTTTTTTGTTTTTATTTCATATTTCTTTCATCATTTTATAAGTTTTTATCAATTTTAGTTCGAAATTTACTGTATTTTCATCGAATTTCATGAATTTTGGTACTTGAAGCATTATTTCGAAGATTTTCCTTTCCCCCAATGCCGAAAACTTTCGATTTTATTCGATTATGTAAATTGAAAAAATCTCTGCATTTATTATGAAAAGAAAGAAAAATTATGGAAATAGTACAATTACTTACAAACGTATAGCCTTTTTCATTTCTTTTTGTGTACGTTGAGTAAAATAATCATCTCCATAATAGTATTATTATTCTCATATTAGATAACTGTTTAATACTGCATGCGAAATATTTTCACGGAACAACTAATACATATATCCACAAGATAGTTATTTAAGTAAATTTATTTTCATCTCAATGATAGATGATATCAGAGAATAATAACCAGTTTTAATATTGTTGTTTTTTTTTTTATTTGATCATATGATTAACTTATATTTTTTAACTTTCAAAGGAATTACACACGTTGTAATTTAAATATTCACTATGCATCATTTATACACGATACATAAATTTATACATTTTACACACTTACACAATATACTCATAACTTGGACAACATACATTAAACACACATAAATACATAAAATACGTTATAAACGCATACAAACGCAATATATACTATACATACGCGATATACATTACACACACACACACACACACACACACACACACACGCACGCACACACACACACACACACACACACACACACACACACACAAACACACACACACACACACACACACACACACACTGCACCATCGAAAATTATTCGACCGATCATCGTGAAACATATACATATACAAAATTTGAAAACTATAAAAGTACAGATAACTTGCATCGCTCATCCGACATTAAATTCGAAATCAACGACCTTTAACCATATGACTGTGCTTATTTTAAAAAATATTTCGATAAATTATCACGATAGCAGTGCTTATTCGAAAATATATTTCGAAAAATATCAAGATTGCAGTGGCATTTGAATATTTAGAAGAAATAAATGTATATGTTCGACAAGTTCCGACATGCACTCGACAAGTTCGAACATGTCCGAAAAAGATTAAAAATAATATATTTTAAGGATTAGGGATTAATTAGGGATTAGGGATTAATTAGGGATTAGGGATTAATTAGGGGATTAGGGATTAATTAGGGGATTAGGGATTATATGTTATATATTTCAAGGTATATATTTCGAAAAATTATTAAGATGGTACTGCTTAATCGAAAATATATTTCGATAAATTATATAGATGGCAGTGCTTATTCGAAAATATATTAGGATCATAAGGTAACAGCTAATGTGGTTATCATGTAAGGTTATGTCGATCATCTGTTATATATTTCAAGGTATATATTTCGCAAAATTATCAAGATGGCAGTAACTATTCGAAAATATTTCGAAAAATTATCAAGATGGCAGTAACTATTCGAAAATATTTCGATAAATTATATAGATGGCTATGCTTATTCGAAAATATATTTCGAAAAATTATCAAGATGGCTGTGGCATTTGAATATTTAGATAAAATAAATAAATATGTTCAACAAGTTCCGACATGCACTCGACAAGTTCAAACATGTCCGAAAAAGTTTCAAAATAATATATTTTGGGATTAGGGATTAATTAGGGATTAGGGATTAATTAGGGGATTAAGGATTAATTAGGGGAGTAGGGATTAAGACCACGTGGTGGTTAAGGTTGGTATGGCCCTGGACCACGTGGTGGTTAAGGCTGGGCAAGCCCAGGGTCCAAAGTCCAATTTGGCTCCGCAAATTTAGGTCCCAGAACCAGCAATTCCTCCCTACTGATATACAAAATACGTTATTATTATCTATATTTTTATGTTTTATGGTATAGGTACGTATAATTTTTTAGATATAATAAAACAATGTGATAATAATAATTCCGCTTATAAGTTAAAAAAAAAATACACATGTTTTTTCTGTATTATTATTTATTTATTGATATGGGAAGGGAACTGTACAATAACTTCTTGAGTGGTAAGCAGCTGAAATTATTTATCAGGCTCATATTTTCTATATTTTAACGTACGATTGATTAAAATAGATACTAGCAGTATACTCGTATCTGGTATTCTGGTGGTGAGATATAGTTCTGCTATTACCAGAAGTATAATAATAGCTTTTATACGATAATAATTTATAAACTTTTATGATTAAATTAGCAATATAATAATTTTAAATAACCAATATTCGATTAAACTATAATTTTCTGCATTAAGTATTAATATTTCATTTTTAACCGACTTCGAACGAAAGTGTAGATTACTCAATTCGATACGTATGTGCCTTTTTTTTTTTGTGCTTTTTTTTTCTATGTATGTTCACCGATTACTCAGAGATGGATTGACCATCTCATCATTACAACCTTTTTTGGGTTCTTAATTTCTTTAAGAAGTTATCGGGAAAAAACATGAAAATAATTGTTTAATTATCGCTCAAAATGTTTACTAATTGGAAAAACATGTGGCATATATAACATAAGGTATGCTCCAACAAGGTATTAAAACTAATTGATAACTAGCAAATCTCCTTATTGTTTTACTGCTGGATGAATAAAATGGGAAAACCAACCAATCAAATTCAGAATCAAAAGAGTGGGGGGAGAACATGAGCAGTCTGTTGGTTATCGATGTGATTTAAGTGCTTGTTGGAACAAACCTATACATAACCTTAACTAATTTTTTAACAATAGATTTAAATATCAGCAGAATATAATATTGCTGTCGTTGTCTGTATCGATATTAGCATAAATTTTAGATAGATATATATTCACCGAAAACAGTAAACTTCCTGAATTTAGATCTAATCGACGGTTGGACACCATAATCATAAGACCACAAAATTCGTGGAATCCCAAGAAAGACTGAGTAATGATAACCGTTTTAAAGCATAATTTAAAACTTCTTCAAGTTCCCGAAGGTTCGTTTAAATTTAAAATCGTCGCCATTATTAAGTTAAATTAGATTTTGATTTCTGCCTTTCACTCGCTATGCACATTAAAAAGGTATGCACTAATTCCTGGAAAAGCTTAAAGTTGACTTAACAAAGGAATCAAATAGCTCTGTCTTCTTCCGGATACACTCAATCACTGTTGAATATCTTGTCGGAGATCTTGTGCCAATTCTTCATGGGTGACACTTCTGTTATGTTATCCGCATTACTATTATCGGTTTTTAATTTTGTTTCTGCAACTATTGAGGCTTTTGCTGATGCTCATCCATCAATAAAAAATTTTAAATAAAACTTGATATCTCCCAGAAATCAACCTCATTGTATGAAATGGTTTAGTTTTGATAAATCAGATGTATACTTTTAGGCATGAAATTTCAACAGTTGTTTTCAATATTGTTCAAGTGATAGTGGTGTTTTGATAACAATTTTAGCACTCATCTTTATATATTAATTCTAATTTTCTTAGTAATTTTTGACTAGCTAATATCAATACCTTTACTAATTTAGAGTTAATAAGGATTAACATGGATCCTCATAATGATTATATGCACCGGTTTTTGGGTAATCTTATAATTTCCCACAATTTGCTGAAACTACAGCAAATTAATAATTATTTAATAAGTTTTCTAACATCATTTCAACCAAACGGTGAGTATTACTTTGTTTTATTAATATTGTTATTGTTGGGAGTTATTATAAATTTTGAATGGTATATACCATACATATATATCAATGGTGTATACATACAAACATACTTATTAATAATAATTTTACAATCATATTAATTTATTTTATACATGTTCTTTATTCCTTCATAATTAATGTATGTAAATGGATATTCATTGATAGCCATAAGTAGCTATCAATTTAGTATTCAGTCAATTGATAAGATATTACAAAGATGCTTTTTTCGTGGTTTCATATAATTTACTTCAAACTCTCTTAGATTTTATTTAAAAATTTAAAGGTTTTAGGGAAAAAGACGGATACATATATAATGATGCTAACCTCATCTGTGATCTGGCATATTTCTATGATATATCAGTTGTGTTTAATTTATACATTTTCCAACATAATCTAGTTTTCAATAATAGCCGAACGAACTGCCTTGGCATTTACAGATCTGCCTCCTATCTTTATAGGCCTAGGGTTTGATACAAGTTATTTTTTATTTTTTTTTATAAATTAGTGCCTGACATAAAATAATATTATATCCCACAAATTAAATTTATTTATTTTTTTATTTAGATTTTTGAGATGGAAATGGTTGGGGGTGCGGTCAAATGAAAACACTATATGTGAAATAACATATATATTGTGCCGACGTTTCGACCCGATATTCAGGTCTTCTTCAGGGCTAAATATAAAACAAGATAGCAACCAATAAATATGAAGAAAAGAAAAAATAACAAATAAATAAAATAATGAGTAATATATGTATCTATATACATATATATGCATGAAAAAATGAAAATGAGTAAATAATTGCATAATAGAATAATATAATTTTTTTTTTTTTTAAATATAATTTTTGTGTGTGGAATTAGATATTTAACAAAAGAATATGAATAAAATTTTTGGATTTTAAGTAATACAATTGTCAAATATGGAAAGCTATATAATAAAAAATATGTCTATAGTATACTAAAGAATAACAATATTAAATGGGATACGGAATAGATGTAACGAGGAAGCGGAAGGAATATGTGCGAAGTGAAAATAGAAAAAGATGGGTAAAAGTCTAAAGATATATGTAGCATATAATAGAAAAGGAGATCTAAAAATATATGTAACAAGAAATAAAACGTACCTGTCGAGTGAGCTGTCGGTGATCGACTGCCATCGGAAGAAGGAGGGGGTTATGTTTGTTTACCAAACCATCCGGTGTAACTGCCGAGTGCTTTAACGTATTTTAAATTATAGCGAAATTTATTTTAATATTAAGGAGTAATGATTAAATAGCGATTGCATGAAATTGTTAGAATATTAGTATATAATTTAATTAATTAAGAGAAAAAATAAATACAAAAAAATAAATTTTTTTTTAATTCATTATATTCATAATAATTAATTTTTTTCTCCTAATTAATTAAATTATATACTAATATTCTAACAATTTCATTCAATCGCTATTTAATCATTACTCCTTAATATTAAAATAAATTTCGCTATAATTTAAAATACGTTAAAGCACTCGGCAGATAAACCGGATGGTTTGGTAAACAAACATAACCCCCTTCTTCTTCCGATGGCAGTCGATCACCGACAGCTCACTCTACAGGTACGTTTTATTTCTTGTTACATATATTTTTAGACTTCTACCCATCTCTTTTTCTATTTTTATTACTATCTCCTTTTCTATTATATGCTACATATATCTTTAGACTTTTACCCATCTTTTTCTATTTTCACTTCGCACATATTCCTTCCGCTTCCTCGTTACATCTATTCCGTATCCCATTTAATATTGTTATTCTTTAGTATATTATAGACATATTTTTTATTGTATAGCTTTCCATATTTGACAATTGTATTACTTAAAATCCAAAAATTTTATTCATATTCTTTTGTTAAATATCTAATTCCACACACACACAAAAAAAAAAAAAAAAAAAAAAAAAAAAAAAAAAAAAAAAAAAAAGAATTATATCATTCTATTATGCAATTATTTACTCATTTTCATTTTTTCATGCATATATATGTATATAGATACATATATTACTCATTATTTTATTTATTTGTTATTTTTTCTTTTCTTCATATTTATTGTTTGTTTTATATTTAGCCCTGAAAAAGACCTGAATATCGCGTCGAAACGTCGGCACAATATATATGTTATTTCACATATAGTGTTTTCATTTGACCGCACCCCCAACCATTTCCATCTCATATTCTTCTACGGTCAACGAATTTCCTTCATTATTTAGATTTTTATTCTTTGTTGGGTGGAATTGGTTTAAATGACAAACATTCCTAATAACTGTGTATATTTTGAACAGATGAGGAAATCAATGATCAGAGGATGCATAACTGCCAGGATTGCATCGAGGCCTATTATTCTGATCCTGCTATAGTCAATCACCAGCAGGAAGTTATATGAGAGTTCTGTAAGAGAAGTGATCGACCTGACTCTGGATGAGGATACTCAGTAATTACATACCTGTCTTAAAAAGAATGTATATAATATTACAAATAAAGACATTATTTTAGTCTATTCAATTTATTTATGAACCCTTGTAGAAAGCTTGTATTGGAACAGATGAAATGATCTTAATATTTATTAAATATAATATAGATTTTAGAATTTAATGTAATGTTTCACTGGAAAGGCTTTTGTAAAAATCTAATTATTAGTAAATAGTAACTAATCTCAGCTAACGGTCAAGAGACCAAGCCGTAGTTTTGTTCACAAAACAACCTGTTTTAAAAAAAATGTATATGTTATAACATTATTCTATTCTGATGAATGTATGACTCTTGTAAAAAGCTTGTACAGGAACAGATCAAATAATCTTAATATATATTAAATATTTATTAAATATAATATAGATTAAAGAATTTAATGTAATGTTTCACTGGAAAGGCTTTGTAAAATTCTAATTATTAGTAAATAGTAACCAATCTCAGCTATGGGTCAAGAGACCGAGCCCTAATTATGTTCACAAAACAACCTGTTTTAAAAAGGATGTATATAATATTATAAATAAAGACATTATTTTAATCTATTCTATTCTGATTTATTTATCAAATTAGGTGGTTAAGATATAGTAGTACTCTAAATTGTCTAATGGTGAAAGTATGACAAGCTTAAGGAGTAGAGGGAAGCACAAAGAAAACAGGATTAAGAAGAGGTAAACATTGGAGAGTTGTAAGAATAACATAACCTTACATCTTCCTATTAAAAAAGTAACAAACTGTTGGGATGCTGGAACTGTAAGACTAACGAAATAACTTAAACAAAATGAAAATAAAATAAAATTTTTCTTTTAAAAGATAATTACAAAAATAAATAAATGGGTTTTTTTATGTATAAAAAATGAAATAATTTCTTCTTTAATTGTCTGTTCTGATTCACCGACTTTCGTTCGTACTAGGTAGTAGCGGTCGGGAATATAGCCTTCAATTAATAATAAACTCACGCGATGTTATTCGATGCTGCTGATTCCCCACGGATGTCCTTCAATCAATTCTGGGATGAGAAGTAATGGTGAAACCGACACCAACATCTCTGCAGTTAATCTTACGTAACCTTACACCTACAGGGTAATAGTCAGGGAGGTTGCCACCAAAGTAGCCACCAACCGCCCAAGGACACAAATACCCCCCATCGGGTTACAAGCTCGTTGTGACGTACCGACTTTGCAAGAATAACATAACCTTACACATATTGGATAACAGTCAGGGAGGTTGCCACCAAAGTGAGCCAGAATCGGCATTTACTCCCTACTATCGAACCACCCAGCTGCTGAAACGATCGCAAAAAATCTGGTGCGTGCGCGCAACACACAACTTTCACTTACCAACATACTTAGATTAGAAATTGACGTGTTTTGCTAATTATCATTTCCTAAAGTCACACATTTTTCTACATTCATATCTTATTTTTGTTAATCGTTAAAGCCGTTTTTGAGTAAATAAAAAAAAAACCGTGAAAATGATACAAAATTTATTAAGTAAAGTCCCCCCTCCCGTAGATCAATTTTGATGAAATTTTTACAGTCATATCTCGGGCATATAAATACATCAAATACCAAGTTTGATCAAAATCGTTAAAACCGTTTTTGAGTAAATAAAAAAAACATGTGAAAATGATACAAAATTTATTAAGTAAAGTCCCCCCTCCCGTAGATCAATTTTGATGAAATTTTTACAGTCATATCTCGGGCATATAAATACATCAAATACCAAGTTTGATCAAAATCGTTAAAACCGTTTTTGAGTAAATTAAAAAAACACGTGAAAATGATACAAAATTTATTAAGTAAAGTCCCCCCTCCGGTTAATCAATTTTGATGAAATTTTTACAGTCATATTTCGGGCATATAAATAGATCAAATACTCAGTTTAATCAAAATCGTTAGAGCCGTTTTTGAGAAAATCGAAAAAAACGTAAAAAGTTATTAAATAAAGTACCCCCTCCCTTTGAGCAATTTTGATGAAATTTTTGCTGTCACATCGCGGGCATATACCTACACTAAATACCCAATTTCAGGTACCCACGGTTTATAGTTTTTGAGCTAGTCTGTTCACATACACACACACACACACACACACACACACACACACACACACACACACACACACACACACACACACACACACAGACAGACCATTTCGCGGGACTTGGTTATTTCGACTCAGGGGGTCCCAAAACGTGTATTTCCGTTGAAAACCGGAAGTCGAAAATTTTTACGATCGCAATACTTCCACTTACTATATATTTCATATATAGGTAAGTGAAAGTAAAAATGAGAAGGGCCCTGGTCTCCAAGCCGCTGATCCTCAGTAGTCTTCTAATTCTTGTATTTTCAGATTCCCTAAAACCTTTCATTAACCTGGCCTTTAATATCTCAAAGGGAGTCTCATTTAGAGCTTGCCTAACTAAGTCTATTACTTCCCTCACAGCTTTACTGTTCAACTGAGAGACTTCTTCTTCTTCTTCTTCCTTGGCTATACAAACCGCGAGGGATCAAGGCCGCCTGAACTAAGGTCCGCCACTCGTTCCGGTTTTGTGCAGCCGATCTCCAGTTCCGGATCCCCAGAAGGCTGCGTGCATCCTTAGTCACCCCGTCCACCCAGCGAAGCCTCGGTCGTCCACGTCTTCTGGTTGAGTGAATTTCCTCTTCTAAGAGCCTCCTGGGAGTTAGCACTCATTCTGGCTACATGGCCAGCCCACCTGAGCCGACCAACCCTGATGAATCTCACCACATCGCAGTCACTGTACATATCTGATATCTCGGCATATCAGATCAACTGAGAGACGAGATACCTAAAACGATTAACAGAACTTACAATACGGTAGAGGTTGAAAATATTCTCAATATTGTAGAAATAAAACCTCAGTGTCGTTCTTCGAAAAAGGAGGAAGATGGGTCTTAACAGTAGCTGCTGAGGCCGCTTCTACTGGCTGGGTAATAAACGCCGCAGAATTGCCATCTTCTTTGTCACTCCATGATAATTAGAAAAGGATAGGCCAAGCCAACTCCACAGAAAAATTAAATCTTTTGCAGAGGCAGAAATTACTGACAAGGTCCTGAAAACACTATTGATGAATAAACTACCAAGTAATGTGCGAATTAATGAGCTGACAACAGTGAAGCTTACTTTTTTTTTTTTTTTTTTTTTTTTTTTTTTTTTTTTTTTTTTTTTTTTTTTTTTTTTTTTTTTTTGTTCGGTACCCCTACCTGGCCATGTGTGGCATACGGGGGGTTACTCTACAGGTGTAACCAACCTATTCTAACCATGGTGGGAGGGTCGAGATTTATTCCGTGGGGCCTCCACGAAATAAAAGTCAACCCTCCCAGGGCGGATTCGAACCGCCGCCAACAACTTATACTTATACTTAGAGTTTACCAACTAGAATTGCTTATTACTAAGTTTACAGGCCCTTATATATCTTAAGAGCAGAAGTGGGGATGAGGACATTTTGTGAGGAGAGGGGATAGAATCTTAGTCCGTGTCTCCTGGTATGCCGGCGGGGGGCGGCCGTTGGACATCAAGATAAATGATACCATAAATAAGCCATATAAATGATACAATGAATGAGTCATATTTATGATACCATAAATAAAGATAAATTAGGACCCGTAAATCTGAGGAGACAGCAGGATGCAGCTGGGGCAAGTGTTCTAGGAAAAAGGGTTGGGCTGGACCATTGGAAGAAGGACCTAAGGTGCTGCAACTCAATGCAAGTAGGCGTGGGAACTAGCAATAATACAAGTTTTAACAATAGCTGTCTTTTATCTCCTCCGTTTCTACAAGTGCGAAGTCTCGTGAAGCACACTTTTAATTACATTGATTTTTTGCCCGTTGGATTTCATCAAACCATGCTTGGGCCCTTCCATCAAATTCGGGTGGATAACTAGGTTGAGTAGGATGGATAGGTTCCATGGGTATATGGGTTACAATTTCCTTTGTTCTACAATTTTTTAAGATTAATTTACATTTTTTGTATATATAAATAAGTAATAAGAATATAACCGTAATTGTTATTATATACAACCAAATATCATTAGTACTTAAATTATAATTTTCTAATTGTTCTATATTTACAGGAGCAAGTGTTATCTTATCTAATGATTTAAGGGTAACATTACTAGTAATTGTTATAGTTGGAATATCCTCAGAGAGGAATGGTAAACATACAATATGTTTATATACAATGGGAAGGTTAGAGTAGTTTGTAAATGTTTCCCCTTCTTCTAAGTTTATTAATGAAGTGGAATATAGGTGAAACATTTGAGCAATATTGTCTTTCTTAACTTCTATTTGTGGTATTTTATATGATAAATATTGACCAGTTTCTTTTATATAAAGGAACATAGGTTCAACATTCGTTTTTAACAATTTACAATCACTTAACTTGGTGTTGAAAGCTACTTCTAACATACATTCATCCATAACCTTTTCTATTTTAGTACAATAATATTCTTCGTCATAATTGATACAATTATTAGGTATATATAAGTTTGTTTTGTCCTTAATCACAATTGATTTCTCAGCATTTAACACATAAGTATTATTATTTTTAATGAATGGGTATGGCATATTCAAATAAGACATGAGAGCAGTTGTATTTAAAGGGAGTTGTACAAAATAATAAATTATTCCTTTATCAGAAATAGAGCATGTGCTTTTCCCTATTAGCCAGTTCAATTCGGTATCTCGAGTTAAGATCTGGTCTTGCGTTTCGTATATGTTTTTAAATTCTTTTGGTTTAATAATGCTAGGGTGTAGTTGTCCTTTAGTGCAATACTCAATAGACTCTTCGATTTCCCTAACTTTCTCATTAAGTAAGGTCAAAATAGCAAGTAAATCGTGATGGTTTAGTTTTTGTAAAGAAATGTCAATGATGTGATTTGTATTTTTAATTTGTTTTTTATAATAATTCAATATGACTATATCTTTGTTTAATTCAGATGACAGTTGCCTATTTAAGCTTAGTCTGGCCTCTTCATTGTGTTCGATATGATACATATTCTGTTCAACTTTTTGTAAAATCGAATCATATCTATCTTTATCATTAGCGTCCATATTTCCTGTTATCCAGCTAATAACTGATCCTAACCCGTTAATTAGACCTCGCTTAATTCTTTTTTGTTTGATTAAGTGATTTATCTTACTTAAGAGGTTTTCATAACGGTATGTCAGAATAGAATGTAATACTTTGTATTCCGGTTCAATCTTAAGGTTTCTAATATTTATTTCTAAGTTTTGTATTTCTTTATACAATAGTGATAAATTCCTATAATCTAAAAACGAGTAATACTTCTCTAATATATAAGTTTTATGTAAAGGAATAACCATTATCCCTGGTCCAGTCGTTAATTTTTGGATTTTCAGATCAGCGACCATCGTCAGAAGCATCAGTAGCGACAAAATTCTGACAATGTGTCCCTCCATAGTCATCTGGAACAATAGAAACGCAACGTTTACGTTGGAGTTCCAGAATATTTTCTTCAATATTTTCATTCATTAAGTTATCCAGTTCCAGCTGGATTTTCTTTTCTTTTTTTGATTTATTTTGTTTATACCTTTTTGGTCGTTTTATATTTTTCGGGTGTATCTTTTTACTTGTGTTCCCCTTTTTATCCATAAGTCTCTTATTTTTAATTCTACCTATTTCATACCTTTTATTTATTTTAGTTCGGGTACCTGCTGTTTTTTTTATAACGACACTCCCCGATGAAGCTACGCTTAGGTCATCTCTGTCTGCATTTGCTTTATATATGTATTTCTTTTTATTTTCGATTGTTTTTCTCCTTACTGATTCTTTAATTATTTTTAAGTTTTTGTGGTATTCGCTTACAAGATACTCCTGAATTATATTGTGTTCATTATATAGACCTGATGATATTCCGAATACTATCTCATTGGGTGTCATTTTTAGTTTGCTCATTTGCGAGTTGTTATATATTATGACTGCTAAAGCTAGTTTTTCTTCAAATGGTTTCTCAGGGTGCGTTATATTTAATACTCGCAATTGTTCAATGAGTGTAGAACTTGCTCTATTTAAAGTTCCTAATGAATTGGCATTATGTGGTGTAGTTTCATGATTTTCTATATTCAAGTATTGCAATAGTTCTTTAAATGTGTGATTATCAAACTCTCTTCCATTATCAGTAGTTATCATCTTCGGCTTCGGAAAAAATGTTAAGTAAGCCATCAATGCTTTTGCAGCTTGTAATTGATTGTTTTCCTTTGCCAAAAATGTAAAAACCTTTTTGGAAAATACGTCGATAATCAAGTAGACATATTGGTTGTTTATGTGAACCGTATCCATCATTATTTCTTGATAAGGTGTTTCAGGTGTGGGGGTTAGTTTAAATTTAGGCTTTGCTGGATGTCTGTCGTATTTCGCTTGAGCACATACTTTACATCCATTAAATCCAGCTTCTTATTTCTCTTGCCATATTTGGCCAATAGTATTTAGTTTTAATCTTATCAAATGTTTCTTCAGCCGCTCTATGATAAGTTTTACCTATGTGATAGTCTGAAATAATTTCCTTCTGTTGTTCCTTTTCCGAGACATCTAGTACCTTTTTAAAATATCTTTTTAACCGGTTTGTTTGAAATTTTTCTCTAAATAACTTACTTATTTTATAGTACGCCTGATCATACAATTCATTTTCTGATTCTATCCTCATTGAGCTAGAACAGTAAATACCGTATGTAATATTAGGTTCTATTATACTTAGGAGTTCCTTTTCGAAATCTTCTTCTTCCTCATGTCCATGAAATGATAATTCATGCCTGGTTTTTCCCGGGAAGGGATGAGACATCGTAGTGGCTTTGTACCCTTTTGATAATATGATCTGATGCTTCTCGATATTCAGGGGTTTTTCTTTATCTTCCACTAACATGATTCTGTTGTCGGCTGACGATTCAGCAGAATGCACAGTCTCTACATCGTCACTGCAAGAGTCAATATGTAATTGTTCTTGTTTTTCGATCGGGGTCCTAGACAAATAGTCGGCTACCTTGTTAGCTTTTCCTTCAATATGTTTGATATCAAGGTCAAAGTCTTCAAGCATAATTTTCCATCGAATGAGTCTTGTATTTTGAGTTTTACAAGTTTTCATATATTGCAAAGGTTTGTGGTCTGTATTTATATAAAATTTTCGCCCATAAAGGTAGGGTTTAAAATGGTTACAGGACCAAACAATTGCTAAGCATTCCTTCTCAATGGTGGAGTAATTTTCTTCGGCCTTATTAAGAGTGCGCGAAGCGAAACAGACCGGCAATTCTTTTCCGTGTTTTCGTTGGGCTAATACAGATCCGATCGCGTGATCACTCGCATCTGTTGTTAAATAAAAATCTTCATTAAAATCCGGCGTTTGGAGAATAGGATTACTGCATATTAATTGTTTGAGTGTTTCAAACGCTTCTTTATAGCTTTCCGGATTTATAGTTTTATCCTTCCTTAGCGACTTCGTCAACGGTGACGCTATCCTGGCATAATTGGGGATCCTGAAATTGAATCTTTATGCATCCTAATTTGATGAAAACCAGAGCACAAATCCAGAGCCGAAAAAATTGTAGCTCTACCTAATTTTCCAAGTAGATCTTCTATGTTCGGAAGAGGATATTTATCAGGAATAGTAATTTGATTTAATTTTCTATAATCAATTACCATTCTTACTTTCCTTTCTCCTGACGCGTCAATTTTCTTTGGAACAATCCAAACGGGTGAATTATACGGCGAATTACTCGGTCGTATGATTTTATTCTCAAGTAATTTTGTAATCTCTTCCTTAATACTTTGTTTAAATTGATGAGGGTAACGGTAGTTCTTAGAATATATTGGTTCTTCGGATTTTGTTTTTATATGATGTTCCAAAATATTGCACGCCGATAATTGATCTTCTTCAGTCTTAAAGATTGAAGGATATTTTTTTAAGAGAAAAATTAGATTTTCTTTGTCATTTTTGCTCATATGGTCGGCACGAATTAATTCTGGAATCTTATCAGTTATGATTCCAGGAGGTGGAATCGTCTCCTCTACTTCATCATTCAATAAATCTTGAAAATTCAATTCGAATTCCCTATCATCCTGACTGATAATAGTTATTTCGTCCTGATAAATCCCAGCTGGTATCTCAATATTTTCATCTTTATAATTTATATAGTATATACCATCGTAAGGTATTTTTATTGTATTATGTCCTCCATTTAAACTCACTATTTTTTTATTATCTTGTAAAATAAAACTAAAAGTGTTGTACTTTGTTTTTATTGTTTTCTCTTTGAAATCGATTTTCGTCTCCATGTCTTTCATGGTTTCGTTCCCGAGTAATACATCATAATTAGGACTGAATTTGTGAACGTAAAATTTAATTTTGTTTGGGTTTTTCAAAAAATTTCTATCACAATAAACATATATAACTTCAGAACCTTTTTGTTCTCCCACAGCCGTCTTAATTATAAAATTTTCTTTAATTGTTTTAACCCCTTTCGGAATAATTTCTGGATTTATATAGTTATTTTTTAAGCCGGTATCGATTAGCCATTTCCGATTCGCATGGTCATTTACATAAGGCAGTTGTTTGAAATTATTAGTTTGTAATTCGAAGGTTATGTTGGGTCTTCCTGGTTTTGGCCGGACCCTAAAAAATGCTCTAATTTTTGTTCCAATTCTTTAATTTTTGCGTCGCGAGGATCTTCTGTTTCATATTCGATTTCATACATCGGCTGCCTGTTTTGTTGTTGTGAGTTGACGGTTCTCATTGAAACAGTTTGTCCGGTTGTTCCGTTGTACGGCTGTTGCCTAAAGTTATTGTACTGTCTTTGGAAATTTTGTCTTTGATAGCCAGACGGCGGATTAAAGAATCTGTGTTGGTCTTGACCGTTCCATTCCCTATTATGCATGGAGGGTTGCTGGTTATAATTGTTATAATTTTGAAATGCACGGTTTTGGTGGCGGTTAAAAAAATGTTTTTTGTGATCATTTCTTTTATGAGGAAATTTATTTTTAACATAATTTTCTTCGTTCAGCTTTTCTCCTGCCCTATTCATCGATCCGGAAGAAATCAAGTCATCGAAAAGTAAATGATTTTAATTTTGAATTAGGTTTCTTAGATCGTCTAAATTTTTCAACCGGTCAACTTTAGTCATGAGGTAAGTCCTAATATGTAGTGGCATGTTTGTAAAAAAATGATAGAGTAATTGGCTTTCTAATTGGGAAATTACTGTTTCCTTATTAGTAGTTTTATCAATACGGTGCAGTGAAATTATCAAGGTTCTGTTTTTGTCAATACGTTGTAGATAGTCTAAGGGATGTTCTTTGTGCCTGATTTTTGTGTTAAATAATTCAAATGTGAGTTGTTCTACCGACCTGGAGTCCCTAAAAGTCCTTTCTAAATAACCTAATAGTTCTTCTATCGTTTCAAATTCGCAAGTTGTGTTTATGTAATCGGCATCAGCCGTTAGTCTCGCGAGTACTTTGCTTAATAAACGTTTTTCGTTCAATTCCCTAAAAGAATTATTTTGTGCACATACTATATTTTTTGCTTGTCGGACTACATTTACAAATTTTAATAAATTATGAGGATTCCCATCGAATTCAGGAATATGATCATAGTCCGCACTTTTTATTTGAAATGATGCCATATCTGATATTTGTCTTAATTCATTCATTGTTCAATTTGACTAGTTATTATATTGATTGCCGGGTCTGGCATCAAAATACAAAATACAATTATATATAAATATAACATAAATTATTATAAAGTCTGATGAAAGCTTACTGTTGATATTCAGTCTTCTTCTTCCGGTACCTGGTAACAGTGAGCCAAGGAGAAGACAGCCAGTGCAGAATACATCGCAAGAGTGATTTTCTGTGACTGGATGTACCTGGGACTTCTGAAGAATATTGGTACCTCGGGTAGAGTGGGCCAATCAATCAACCAGTAGATACCTCGCAAGAGTGGGTCTAAAAGTTGAAGTTCTTCAGGGATCTAGTTCTGACAGTGATTATCACACGGGAATACCTATTAGTAATAGTGAGTTCCCGATAAATACCGTCTGATGTTCGGACGCCAATTAATGAACTGACAACAGTGAAGCTTACTAAAAAGACTTTTATTTAGTACAGAATTATTACATGAACATTATACTTAGAGTTTACCAACTAGAATTGCTTATTACTAAGTTTACAGGCCCTTATATATCTAAAGAGCAGAAGTGGGGATGAGGACATTTTGTGAGGAGAGGGGATAGAATCTTGGTCCGTGTCTCCTGGTATGCCGGCGGGGGGCGGCCGTTGGACATCAAGATAAATGATACCATAAATAAGCCATATAAATGATACAATGAATGAGTCATATTTATGATACCATAAATAAAGATAAATTAGGACCCGTAAATCTGAGGAGACAGCAGGATGCAGCTGGGGCAAGTGTTCTAGGAAAAAGGGTTGGGCTGGACCATTGGAAGAAGGACCAAAGGTGCTGCAACTCAATGCAAGTAGGCGTGGGAACTAACAATAATACAAGTTTTAACAATAGCTGTCTTTTATCTTGCGGAACATTCTGGTAATCAGCAACGGAGATCTAGAGAAACTACCCGAAATGGCTGATAAAAACTTTGAAATGAGCCCACATTCAACAACATATTCTGTCTCAGCTCATCAAGAAAGAAGCCTTTCAAAGGAATCAGCGGAACTTCGCAGAGTGATCGAATCTATGCAAACGCGGGGTCAATCTGATGGCGGAAGAAAGAACAGATCAAGGAGCCGAAACCGTAGTCGCAGTAGAGGTAAATATGACCCTAAAGGTAAATATTGCTTTTATCATTTCCGATTCGGTAGTAAATGTAGAAACGATAAATGTAAGAGCCTAACAGTGGAAAGCCCAAAAGTCGGAAAACTTGGACCAGCAGTCGAAGTAACGGCAGCTTCGATGATCGTGATCGATGATCGAAAAACCTGACTGCGGGGCTTCCTTGTTTGACAGTGGGGCCGAAGTATCAATTATATCACCTCTTCAAAAACCTAAAACAGATGACAATTACAAACTGTACGCGCCATATAACACCGAATTCCCTACTTATGGAAGCAAGATCTTATTGTTAGACCTAGGACTTCGAAGACAATTTCATTGGCCATTCATCATTGCAAAAGTTCGACAAGGAATCTTGGTAGCGATTTTCTCGACAAATTCAATCTCCTGGTCGACCTTAGACGAAAGTTTTTAATCGATAGTACGCAAAACTCAATATGGAGGGTGAACTCAACGCCATCACAGCAGAAGATATGATCAGCTCTGTAAGAAGCAATTTTAAATATCAAACTTTATTAGCATCATACCCAAATATAGCGACACCCAGATTGACACCTTTGGCGATCAAACATAATACAGTACACTATATCGAAACGAAAGGTGATCCAGTGTTCAGCCGCCCAAGGCTGGATTCAAGAAGACTTAGTGTAGCTAAAAACGAATTTAAATTCATTAGATAATAATATTATCGTTAGATAATAATATTATCGTTAGATAATAATATTATCTGTCCTTCAAAGTCATCATGGGCTAGTCCGTTACACATGGTAAACAAAAAATATGGAACATTTCAACCATATTATAGACGACAAAACGTTCTAACAGTGCCAGATCGATTCACAATCCCTCAAATCGACGATTTCCATCACATCCTTCACCTTCCGCTGGGCGCTAAGAGTTTTGTAACACCACTGGGCGCTAGCCGTTTTTTGGGCGGCGTACAACTTTTGTTCTATTTCAATTTCCAAGTGACTCTTAATGATGATTTTATTTACTATAATTGTAAGATTGTTTATTTATAGTTAAAAAAAAGTATAAATTAATAAACATTATATGAATTTATTTATAATAAGATTAAAAATTTAAAAACAAGATTCTGATTTACAATTAACTAAATCAATATTTCGTACCCAAATGGGGTCATATTTTAATCTTTAACAAAAAAAAATTAAAAATAATCTAATTAAAAAAAAAATGATTGAATTCAAATGAGATATGACATCAATTGGAAACAATATAATATGTTATGTATTATTGCTATTACTAATAAAAGTTTCTAGTATCAAAATACTATACTATTACTGTGAGCAAATATAACATATTTTTATTACACTACATATATATATTACATTATAGATTATATATTTTACGTAATATATTAGATCGCAAAATGTATTACGAACTGCCTTCGCTAACACCTTCAATGGCATTCAAGCAATCTTCACATATTATTTTGGAATGTTCGTCGCACAGAAACGCTGAACACTTTTCACATGTTTTTGTATTGTGTGATTTCCGTGATTTACATTGTTTACACGAAACTCTTGGCAAACTCCAATTCCTACTTAAATTTTTTTGAAAATGTCTATTACACCAGTGGGCGTTAGACGTACTACGGACGACAGCTGAAATTTTGCACTTCAATGCTCGCTAATCACCGTACCCTTAGCGACTGAGATCCACTTACCCTTTTATTGTAGGGGATGAATAGCAGGTAGAATAACTTGAACTCATAAAGTCATTGAAAATTCCCATTTCCTAATAATAGCCAAAACACCTGCGTGTCGTCCAACGGACGGCATAGCGCCCGCTGGAGGTTTAAGGACAAAACTATTTTCTCTAAAACTTACATTTATTGTTATGTATTTATTTAAAGCCTATTACCCAAATTCCAGTCGTCGAGGAAGACAAAGAAAAACCGCATTTATAACCCCTTTCGGTCTTTATGAGTTCAACATCATGAGTTTTGGTTTGCGTAATGCCCCTTCAACATTCCAGCGGTTTGTGAATGAAGCATCCCATGGCTTAGACTCCATATTTCTCTACTTGGACGATGTATTGGTAGCATCAGCTTCCGCGGAATAACATGTTTTTGAAAGATTTAACTCTTAAGGCTTAAGAATTAACATGTCTAAATATGTTTTGGGTGTGGAAGATCTTGACTTTTTGGGCTACCACATTTCAAAACATGGATCAAAGCCGACATCGGACAGAATAGATGTCATCCGTAATTACAAACTTCCCGAAACTGTACAAGGTCTTCGAAACTGATACAGGCTCCACTTCATGACTACCTTAAAGGAGCAAGAAAGAAAGACAGGAGAAAAATAGCCTGGACTGAGGAAGCGACAGCCTGTTTCGAGAAATGTAAACAAAATCTCGCCTGCAATTACCCCCATGCTTGTTTTTCCTGATGCAAAATATTGACGGATCATAAACCTTTGACACTGTCAAGCAAAAAGATGATAAAGCATCTCCAAGGTAACAGCAGCATCTTCAGTACATATCTCAGTTTAGTACCAAAATTCAACACATATTTGGACATGAGAATACAGCTGCTGATAAGCTCTCACGATTAGAAGAACTACATTTGCTGGACTATGATTTAATCGCAACTGCCAAATTGCTTGATGAAGAACTGAAAAAATTGTTGCAGGATGAAAATTCTCGTCTTGAATTCAAAAAGCAACAATTATCATCTGGTAAATTTCATTGGTGTGACTTATCGACTGCTAACATCCGTCCATTTCTTCCAGAAAATTATAGAATGGCTGTTTTTCATCAAATCCATGACCTTGCTCATGCTGGTGTTAAATCAACATTCAAACATGTAACATCACAGCTTATTTGGCCTATTATTAAAAATGATGTTAGAAAATAGACCCGTGCTTGCATCACCTGTCAAAGAAACAAAATCAACAAACATACCAAGTCTGAAGTCAGCAGATATAGCGAGCCGGATGAGAGAGTAGTGAGTATATGCCAATTCTGGCTCAATTTGGAGGCAATTCCCTGACTGTTATCCTGTATGTTTAAGGTTATGTTACTCTTACAAAGCAGTACGTCACAAAGAGGTAAGTTTGTTACTCTTTTAAAACAGCAGGTATAAGGTTATGTTACTGCTCACACACACACACACACACACACACACACACGCGCGCGCGCGCGCGCGCGCACACACACACACACACACTCACACACACACACACACCACACACACACACACACACCACACACACACACACACACACACACACACACACACACACACACACACATAAACCATATATACCACCACACAGATATATAAACCAAAAAAAAAAAGTTTTACACCCTTAGCTTAATATTAGTATTTGTTACTTTTTTGAGCAGACGCTCATCATATTTATTTCATTTCTTGACGTTCTATGTTTAATAAGTTTTTGATACTTCGAAATAGTGTTATACTGAACTATTAACTTTCCAGAAACATGTATAATTGATTCATCAGAAACAAACTCACCATTTCCTATTACATTATGCGAAATTCCAAGATATATGGTTGGAATCAAAAATGCTGAGTCCGTTGGTTGTTGCATTCTAAAACATTAAATGTTTTAATATCACTTTATGAGTTTCAAATAGATGTGAATGATTCCAATTAACTGGTTGCTCTAGTAATGAAAAACGAATTACGGATCTATATAAAATTTAATAATTAAGTTCCAAATAGATCAAATCTGAAATACAAGAGTATGATTTTTTTTTTTTTTTTCAAAAACGCCTCTTACGTTTTCTAGTTTTAAGAACTTGAATGTTTACGTATTATCGACAATAGGCAAGGATCAGCCCAATGGAAGTTAATATTTGACGAGTTACTAAAGGGGATTGTTGAGAACCCAGCCTCTATTCATAAACTATCGATAGAAGCGACTTACAACATGCCGATATAATACTACCAACCTTTTATGAATATTATAGTGAAGTCAGTTGTTAGCAACAGCTGGTGGAATAATACTACCGTAACAGCTGTGCTATATTTTTAGCAATACATTTTTCGTACTTAATTCCACACCACGTATAACCAATATAACCGTTCTGTTGCTGCCTAATTGCTAGTTCGCAAGTAGACCAGTTGGGAAGTTCAGTGACCAGAAAAATAGAAGGGTGAGACATTATTTGTTAAGTTTTTTTTAGGGCTAAGTAGAAGTGGCGACGTATTACGCTTTGAATAAAAAACTTTTATTATTTATTTTTGTACCAATTAAAGGATTTGTTATATTTTAATATAACATATAATATTTCAAGTTAAGATCATTTAGCCATACATATTAACATTGGTGACCCCTGATGGTGAACAATCTCTCGATAGTTTCCTCTATAGGCACCATGTCGGACCAAACTTCAGCGCAATCCATTGAAACATCTTTGTCGCTCAAATCAAATCAAGATCCTACGCATCCAAGCCCGCCGGAGATGTGGGCATTCCTATTGTCTTCTGCAACAATTCCGCAGTTCTGGAAGACGAATCCGGTCTAATAGTTCGTGATGGCTGAAGCCGTATTCGCGACTGCAGTATCTTAGAAGTATCTTCGCTTGCGGAGACCTACGATATTCGAGACATTTCAGACCCTCACACGATCAAGTCTTCAGGCACTATCACTTCATCAACAATATCTACATGCAGGTGCGAACACCGTTCCGATGACATCCGAGCTCTTCGCCGCGATGTGGACATTATCCTACGGGTCCAAGGTGATGAACCGTGGAAGAAGCGCCAACAGAGGACAGAACCAAGATGGCAACTCCAGGTCTCAATCTCGAGAGAAAAGAATAATAATAGAACGAAACCTATTATCAGAGATTCCGAGAGAAAGCTCGACGCAGCACAACATCTTGCAATTGGAAATCCGGCATTCGGTAGACGTGAAATTCGTAGCGGAAACTCACCCCTATTCCTGACGGGACGTACTAACGGCCAACATTTCATTGTTGATACACGTGCGTCCATATCTCTCCTTCCAGTCCCCAAAGGAGACGCAAGACTCCATCTGATTTCACCATAGCAGCCAACAACTCGACGATTGCGACCATCGGTGAAATCATTCGTGTAGTCGACTTAGGCCTCAAGAAATCCCTCAGGTGAACATTTATCCTTGCCTACGTCAGTAAGGCCATATGAGGTGCGGATTTCCTCTATTGGCATCAGCTCACGGTGTACGTCAGGAACCAACGGCTGATTGACCAGCACTCTGGACGCAGCAACACCGGCACTATATCCTCGGTAGAAATAATCCATCTTTCCGACTGACAACAGGTTTGCCCGCATTCTGGACGAGTTTCCGACCATTACTAAAGTCACTCCCATCCGTGGACCATCCAAAGTGACCGTGGAGCACCATATTGAGACCCATGGGCGCCTTGTTAATGCTAAATGCTGCCGGTTGCCACCAGGAACTTACCAGGACCCACAGTGCTTCAATCAATGGACAAAATCTAAAAATCAAGTTTTTATTTTTTTCTTGCATTTATATTTAAAATGTTCCTAAAGTATGTATGATGTAAATCATCATTAACAATATTTACATCTATTTGTTAATTCAATTGCTATTAAAATTGAAAAATGTTTCGAAAAAAATAGTATTCGTGAACATTTACTAACTCGTATTAGCTTAGAAGGGATTTTATATCGAAGGTGAATACTAGATGTAAACATTGGCTTTGCCGTATTCTTTCCATTTAGTCTTCTTTCTGTTTAGAAAAGGTATACTGTGACCTTTATTTTAAATGAAAATCGAAATTATTCTGTAAAATATGGCCAAGGGTAACAAAATTTTTTTTACCCACTTGATGTTTTACTAAGTTTAAAGTCAAATATTACAAAATGTCCGCAAAACACCCCTTTCATTTTTTTTAATATTTGCAGTCTAACTAATTTAGAATAAAAATCTATTAAGATCATCTGCGATAACCTGCGTTTGACATTTTTTTATCAAATGAAATCAGGCACTCAGCGCATGCTTGAAAACCAATTCGCATCTACAACAATTAGATTAGCCTTTCTAATTAGATACATTTTTACACTTAAATCCACAGAAAGTATTAATTTTTACCAAAGTAAATTGACCAATATCAATAATTTTAAGCAGTGTCTTAAATCATATTTTAATTTTAAAAAATCAATGTACCTCCTATTTTTATTTACACATATATAATTTGTGTTTGGAAATTGTAAAAAAAAAAAAAAAAAAAAAAAATACTGCATTACACTATAAAAATAATATTTACTTTTCAACCAAAAACAACTCTCATGGAACTGAATTTTCTATGAAAAAATGATTGTTTTTAGGTCTTAAAAATCGAGACAAAAAAGTATATTTCTATGCCCTTTAAAAATGTTTTTCTATGCCCCAGCTGTAAAAAAGATGCCATTTTGTCTCATTGATTAGAAAACAATTTAGAATTGAAGACTGCTATTAAAGATTGTGATATATAATATTATTATATCGCATTATCGATGCATTTCCAGATAGATGTATCATCATTGGTGCGGATACTAGCTGTCGATCCAGATTGTGGTATGATTGCATGACAAATAATCGTGGTAGGTCTCTTGAAAATTTCATCATAAATAATGATATAAATATTTGTAATATAGATTCTAGTTTACCAACATTTTTCACTTCTCGAGGCCAAAGCAATATTGACTTAACCTTTACAAACAGGCTTTCTATTAATAAAATAAATTGCTGGCGTATAATAGAAGATGAAAATTTCTCCGATCATTCCACGATTCAATTTTCATTTGATTTACACCCATTCTTTATTATCCGAAATTATGGGAAACTATATAAAACTAAACGAGCAGATTAGGAAAAATTTGTTGATAACTTAAAATTTACGAAAATTTAGACGATCAATTAAATTTAAAATTATCTGATATATCCTCTAAATCGTTCATAAACAAGTTTTTTCAGCTTTTGACAAAAACATGCAACAAATCATTCAAAATTATTAATAGTAACACTTTGAAAATAACTTCGACCCATAGATTAAATCCATGGTGGAATGATAAGCTGGAAATTCTGCGGAAATCTACCAACAGAGCCCGTAGAATTTACCAGAAAACCAAATCGGATGATATTACTAGAGCCAATAAGCGTTTTGAGTACTTAACACTCAAACGTCAATATTCTAAATCTATACGGGCGAGTAAAATGGAATCGGGGAAGGAATACTGTGACACTATTTCTACCAGGAATCCATGGAAATGGCCTTATAAATATGCTCCCGGGAAAATGCCTCAGCAACTTAATTTAAACACTTTAAAGAAGTCATACGGAACATACCCTAAATCCTTGAAAGAAACTTATTCCTATATTCTAATTCTTTACTCAGACAAGATGACCTATCCACAGATTCAGCAGAACATGCCATCATGCGACAGTCTGTGGAGATTTTACCCGATACTGACGACGACATCCCTCTGAATGAGTTAGAATTATCAGATGTAATCAATGACATCAATGATAGAAAAGCTCCAGGCTTTGACGCATTACCTCTTTGATATATAAAAAGTTATACGATACTTTTCCACGAACCAGGTACAAAATATACGAAACCTGTTTCAGGCAAGGGTTATTTCCTAGTATTTGGAAACAATCTAAACTAGTTCTCATTAACAAACCAGGAAAAAAAATGCAGGATATAAACTCACTCAGGCCTATCTGTCTTATTCCAACTGGAGGCAAAGTTATGGAAAAAATAATTCACAGTAGGTTGTTCTATTATCTCCACAGTAAAAAACTTCTTAGTGAGAACCAATTCGGGTTCACTCCGCAAAAAAGCGCTACCCATGTACTGTACAAAGTCAATCATATAGTTCAAAATGCATTAAATAATAACCAGCACAGTGTACTAATATCATTTGATATCAGTGGAGCATTTGAAAGTGCATGGTGGCCGTCAATATGGAGTGCCCTTAAACGATTTCAATGTCCTAAAAACATTTACAGGATTCTGAGAGATTATCTGAGCGATAGATCTGTTTGTCTAGTTTCAAAAAACTATACAATGATACGGAATCAATCAATTGGAACACCCCAGGGCTCATGCTGTTCTCCGCTCCTATGGAACATAATAGTTGACTCACTACTGAAAGAAAGATTACCACCTAATTTAACTCTTTTGGCTTTCGCAGGTGACATACTTGTTATTATAACTTCTGAATATTTCCAACACTTACAAACATTAATCGAAATCGTATCACACAAAATAAACAATTGGGCACACTCACACAAACTGACATTCACCACAAACAAATCAAATTATATGGTTATAACTAGGAAAAGGCAAATCCCACAACTTCAAGTAAAGATACAACATTCTGAACTTCGCAATGTATCTTCTATAAAATACCTCGGTATAACCATTGACAGAAAACTTTCATGGAACACCCACGTAGACATACTACAAAACAAACTCATAAAACTAATAAATTCCCTTTCTATAGCGGCAAGAGCGACCTGGGGGTTAAGAACGGAGGCTCTGGATATTCTGTATAGGGGCGCAATTTTACCCATCCTCGCCTATGGCATCGAAATTTGGTACCCTGCGTTAAAGAAAATGTACAACATTAGAAAATTGGAAAGGGTCCAAAGGCTGATGGCACTTAAAATCGCTAAAGGCTTTCGAACCCTCTCCGATGAAGCCGCCTTCGTCTTAGCCAAAATGGTTCCCATAAGTATATTAGCTGACTTTTATGTAAGTAAATTCCATTTATTAGATAGATAGATAGATAGATAAACATGTTTATTTGAACGAACAATATACAAACATATGTAAACAAACATAATTACAGCATGGGTCACCGCCCGTCTGCTGGTGAGGCGGCCAACAGAAATATTAATTATAATATAGAATAATATATGTACATAATTCAAAATATATAAATAAAAGAAAACAGTAATCTTAGCTATAGGGTCTCAACAGATTACAAATAATAATACAACTGGCTGAGCAATCACAATAATAAATAACAATGCTGGTAACTGAAACTTATCTATATATACACACATTTACATATATCCACGCACACACACATATCTACACATTATCACACATATATCTAGATATTAACATATCTATATCGCTACACACTTACATACATACATGTATGCCAATCAAAATCTATATACATTCTCTTTTACTACCGTTATTATCATTCTAGGAGTTTTATTCTTTTATTAACTGCTTTCTATAGTTCCCAGCCGTTCTTAGGTATAGATAGAGGTTGTCCCACTGTTTTCCATTCAGTAAATTTAAGAATTCATTATAAGCCAAATGTATTTTCCCAAAGTATCTCACCCTGAACTCATTTAAAATTGGGCATACACCTACAAAATGGTAGCAGTCTTCGACCAATCTTAAATTACACAATGTACACATTAGTTGTTCTTCTGCTCTATCGATCGCATAATTCAAACCCAGCATCTCCCCTCTAGCTCTCATAATTAATCCCATATAGTGCAGTTTTTTCCCGCCTGAGATATAGTGGCAATTCTTAATATCGTGGTTTAAATCCTTGTAAATATGATAGAATTTCGAGTTTAATGCTTTATTTTTGTATATGTTTACATAGTGGCTATTTAAATTTTCGAGGCATTTCTTTATTTGTTTATTGGAATAGTTAAAGTCTGCGCTATTATAATTAAAGCTGTTTAACGTTTGGATATTACATATTCGGCAAGAATTTTCGGGTAACGTCCATTTTCGAGAGTTTTTAATTTGCTTATATACTGTAAGTGTAATTTTAGTGTGTGATTAAAAAGAGGTAGTTTAGTGGTCTCTAGATATAACATGTAATCCGGATAGTTTTTCGGAAGACTGAACATTTTTTTCAAGAATAATTTTTGCAGTTTTTCGACGTTGTGGTAGGGATTATAACCCCATGTTTGGCATGCGTAGCTTATAATGGCTTTAGCTACCGAGTTAAAAATTTTATATTTAGTTGTGAGTGGTACCTCATTATTTTTTATGAATTTATTCCAATTTGAAAATAATGCAAATTTGGCTGCTGTCAGTTTTTCTACAAAATGTTGTTCAAATGATAACTGTGGCGTTACTGTTACTCCTAGATATTTGTACTTTTTTACAATTTCTATTTTCCAGTCGCCAAACGTCCATCTATCTTTTATAGAGAGTTTTCCACCTTTTCGAAATACCATAATCTTCGTTTTATCGATATTGAGCCTTAAATTCCAATTATTGCAGTATAACTGTAACCTATTTATCATATATTGTAAAGTTGAGCGATTATTTGCAATAAGTGCTAAGTCATCCGCGAACATTAAACAGTTTATTTTGGTAGCAGCTACTATGACACCCCCACCAATGAATTCCGGCAGATCGTTTATAAACAGACTGAAAAGTAGGGGGGACAAGAGGCAACCTTGCCTCAAGCCTGACTTGGTCTCGAAACTCTCCGTTCTCCCTTCCTTCGTCCACACACATGTAGTTGTGTTTGTATACAAAGATTCTATTGCCCTAACGATTTTCGTTGACTCCTATTGTTTTCAATTTATGAAATATATCACTTCTTGCCGGAGAATCAAAGGCCGAAGAAAAATCAACAAAAAGACAATATAATTTACCCCTCTTTTTTTCCAGATTGATTTTTACAATATTCAGGAGATTGAATATATTATCTACAGTACTATATCCCTTCCTAAAACCCGCTTAGTGTTCAGTTAGAATGTTATTATCGTTCACCCAATTTTCTAATCTTAACAGTAATAGTCCACTGTATAGCTTTGATATTGTATTCAAAAATGTAATACCCCGATAATTTTTCACTTCATTAATTGCTCCTTTTTTATAAAGCGGAAAAATAATAGATTCTTTCCAAGATAGCGGTATGTTTCCTGTATTAAATATTTCATTGAAAAATTCCAATAGTCTAATATGAAATTCTGGAGGACTATTTTTATAGAACTCATATGGCACGCTGTCTAAGCCCGGCGCTTTACCTGTTTTAGCTTTATTTAATACGTATTCTAGTTCACTTAGGACAAAATATGTGTCAGAAGATTCTATTTCTATTAACATTTGTGCATATAAAGTTATTTTTACATTTTCATTTGGATTTAGTAGTTTTTCAAAATATGATAACCATTCAACGGGTTTTATTGCCTCACTGGCGATAAATTTAGTACAGTTTTTTAACTGATTAGCTAATTTCCAGAAATCTTTAGCATTATTTGCTTCCTGAAACTTATTACCAATATCTACATAATATTCCGTTTTTTTTCGCTTACAAATATCTTTGTACATTGTTCTAGTTCTGCAATATTTTTCTTTATCCGCACAACTATTAGTTTGCCTGAAAATATTTAATTGTACGAAAACTTTATTGCGCTCGCGGCGGCATTCAGAATCAAACCATCGATTTTTTACTATCGGTTTTTTGGTTAGTTTTTTATTTGCCCATGCACATTCCCTTAACATTTGAACTATGAATTCCCCTTTATCCAAGTTAATCATGTTGGCGTCGTCATAAACTCTCAATTTTTGTTTTATTTTATGTCTGAAATTTCTGTCATCATTTCTCGACCAATTCAATTTCGGTAACAGCGGGAGGGTATCCGATACCGTGTGTTGCTTATTAGGAAGGCTTAGGCACAAACTAAGAGGCATGTGATCGCTGTATATTTGGTCTAGTACCATAAAATCTTCAAAATATTCTAATAGATTTACAGAAATTGAACATATATCATTAACCGAACATCCCTGGCCCCCTAAATATGTAAAATTACCGGTGATATCCCCCTCAGTTCTCCCATTAAGGATTATCATATTATTACATACATACATACATCAGCGGCCCGACAACTCATCTCTGAGTCTTGGCCTCCTGGATCAGCCTTCGCCAAGTGTCCCTGTCCAGTGCAGCCGCCCTCCAGTTGCGAACTCCGAGTAGGGTCCGAGCGTCATGTGCCACACCGTCCTGCCATCTTAATCTGGGTCTTCCTTTCTTCCTCGTCCCGAAGATCTTGCCCAGGAACACCTTCTTGGGAATCGCATGCTCGTCCATCCTCACCAAATGACCAGCCCATCGCAGTCTGCCGAGACGAACGAATTGGGAGATATCAGGCTCTTGGTATAAGGTGTATAATTCCTGGTTTGTCCGGCGGCGCCACTCGCCATCCCGGACGACACCTCCGTAGATGGAGCGGAGTATCCTTCGTTCGTGGACTTGTAGAGCCAACTCGTCTGTCTTCTTAATAGTCCATGTTTCCGATCCGTAGGTCATTACTGGTCGGATAAGCGTCTTGTAGAGGAGCACCTTTGTCGCCCTGGACAGGAGTCGGCTTCTCAGATGATGTCGAAGTCCAAAGAAGCACTGACTCGACTTCGTTATCCGGCATCTGACTTCCCGGGAGACGTCGTTGTCGCTATTGACCAGGCACCCAAGGTACGTGAACTCGTTCACCTTTTCGAATTGATAGGAGCCGATTTTTACTTGTTCTCCCTCTTTAGAGTATTGGCCGGTAACCATATATTTTGTTTTTGAGGAGTTGACTCTTAGTCCGATACGTTGGGCAGCACCATCAAGCGAGAGGAATGCGTCTACCATGTCTCGATAAGATCTCCCTATGATGTCCAAGTCATCGGCATATCCCAGTAGCTGTGTCGATCTATTGAAGATAGTCCCGCCTATTTGGATGGAGGAGTCGCGCACCGCTTTCTCGAGACCAATATTAAATAACAAACAGGCCAATGCATCTCCTTGCCTTACACCATTGCCTGGGACGAGAGGGTCAGACAGGCCAGCCTGGACTCTGACAAAACATCGAACGCCCTCCATGGTGACCTCGCACATTCTTACCAGCTTCCTGGGCAGCCCCAGCTCCTCCATAGCCTGGTAAAGTCTGCACCGATCTATACTGTCGTAAGCACTTTTAAAGTCCACAAAAAGGTGGTGGGTTTGGACGTTGTGCTCGCGACCTCTCTCCAGTATTTGCCGAAGCGTGAAGACCTGCTCGGTTGTAGACCTTCCCTTGCGAAATCCCGACTGGTAGGGACCGACGATTCGCTCCGCATGAGGCTGCAGTCTGTCAACTAATATGAGGGACAGAACCTTATAAGCGACAGGCAAGAGGGAGATGCCACGGTAGTTAGTGCAGTCCAGTTGGTCCCCCTTCTTGTGTATCGGGCATATGATGGTCCTACGCCATTCTCTAGGCATGTTTTCTTCCTTCCAGATAGCCATCAGAAGTTCCTGTAGGGCTTTCACAAGTTCCCGACCACCATATCTGAACAGCTCCGCAGAGAGTCCATCGTATCCTGGTGCCTTATTATTCTTCAGTTTACCCAGGGCCATTGTGATCTCATCCTCGTCCGGGGGGTCCAGGTCCTCGATAGGAATTGGCCTAAAGGGGCTATCCTCAAGTGTCCCTCCATGTCCTAGGAGCTCCTGAAAGTACTGCCGCCATCGCTGGAGAATTCAAGCCTCGTCAGTCAGAAGAGTTCCGTCCTCATCCTTGCAAGCCGTCAGTCTCGGCTTAAAGGGCTTCCTTCCTTGATTTATTTTTTGATAAGATTTTTGGACTTCAGAGCTGGTTTTCAGCGTCTCCAGCTCCTCTAGCTGACTTCTGCGCCATTCCCTTTTCTTCCTCTGATGAAGGTGCTTCTCAATTCTCCTTCTGCGACGATATTCTTCAGCACTTCCCCGGGTCTTGCGTTGGATCATCGCTCGGTAAGCCTCGTTCTTGTATGCGGTGGCCTTCTCGCACTCTTCGTCAAACCACTGGTTGCGAGGCTCTCTTTCCTGCAGTCCCAGAACTCCCTCAGCCTCCCTTGATATGGTTATCATATTATTATTGTCACAAAGTTCGAGAAAATCTTTACCCCTTTTATCTATTTTCAAATCCTTTGAAATTCTTGAGGGATATATTTTGCAATATTTTATCTCATCCGGTATAACTTGGTAATCGGCTATTCTCACATTCATGTCGCCTATCAGCACTATATTGTATGTGGAATACTTGTTAATAAATCGGGACAATTTGTCAAAGTCAGTTTCCCAATTATTGGCATTTAAATAAGTAGGGGCGATATAAAAATATAGTTTATTAGATTTGAACCTGATTACATTTAAATCGTCTATTTTCATAAATGAGAAATATTTATCAAATAATCCGTTAGACCTAATGCCACAGACACTGCCTCCCTTTGCCCTACCGTATTTATATTCTTTCCTAGCCCCGATCCAACATTGTTTATAATTATTAAACCAATTTTCACAATAATTAAAATCACTATCCTCTAGAAAAGTTTCATATAAACAGAAAATATCAAATTCTTTAATAGTGTTTAGAAAGTTTATTAAATCTATTTTATTTTTTAGTCCTGCTACATTATAACTCAATATTTTTACATAGCTATTACCTATACTGTGTTTCCCAATTTCCCGACTCCTGGGCACTATTGCTTTTTTATTAGTTTGATTTTGTTCTGGGACGAAAAGAAAACTCTTGTAGCTTCACCTAGATATCTTCTTGTTTTCTTTTCTTCCGAATAGATGCAGAGTCCATATCCAATTTTTCTGGTTCGTTGGTCAAAGATTCAGCCTCTTCTAAAGTATAAGTATTACCTCTAAATTTTATATTCCATTTATTATCCACAAAGACTGATACTGTAACCTTCAAATCGGATGACATGGAACACATTACTGACTACAAAGACTGGCCACATCCTGCAGATTACCCAAGAATTATCCTGAATTCCAAAAACACGACAGACTTTCAAATATACACAGATGGTAGCAAGGATGGCGAACTTGTAGGGTGTCCTAGCCTAATATTTGAAAATTGGATTTTGATGAAAATTATAAAGTTTAGACTAGGTCCGGATTGCACTAATAACCAAGCCGAACAGTTCGCCATCCCCAAAGCCCTAGAATACATAAACAACTCAAAAAACACTAACTTATTAATGTGCTGACCGACAGCCAATGTTCGTTACACATGATCGCTAACACGCACTGTCACACACCGATTATCGAGAAAATCCACAACCTATTAAGAAAACTAAAAACTGATGAAAATAATTGGATTTCATTTACTTGGATAAAAGGGCACTCGGATATACCTGAGAATGATTTGGCAGACAAGGCTGCAAAAGCTGCTTCCGAAGATACTTCCTAGCCTGTATCATACACACAGATATCGAAACAACACTTAATACACATGCTACACCAACAAGCAGTACAACGATGGCAAGCACGATGGAACTCTACACACAAAGCACGACATTTGTACTCATTCATCCCACACTTATAGACTTACCTCAATAAAACTGACACATGGACAGATTTCTATACAACACAAGGAGTCACAGGACACGCAGCAGTGAACAGTTACATTCATAGGTTTAAAATCAGGGACTCGCCATTGTGTCCCTGTGACTTCACACAAGAACAAACCATTCACCACCTAATACATGAATGTAGACTAATTACTGACTACAGAAATTCGCTAATAACAAAAACTATACAGAAACTGGGACGATGGCCTGTAGAAAATCACTTATTATTTGAAAATATATTTGTAGACGTGAGACTATTTTTTAAAAACGCACTAATTAAAATTAAAGATGTTAATGGAAAATATTTTTGATTGATAACTTCTTTCTGGGTTACAAAAAAAAAAAAAAAAACATTTGTTCTATTTTGCTGCTGGACGCTATTAATCTAAGTTATAATAATTTCTCTACTTTATGTTTTCAAGTTTCATTTTTCAAGTTTCATTCATTTATTATTTCAAGTTTGTGTTTACTGTAAGTTTGGTATGTGATTATATGTTCTGTTTATGTTATATGTTTAAATGTAGTTATGAATGTAAGTGCTTATCTATGTTTTTATGTTTTAATATGTACTTATGTGTTTATATGTTGTTTATATGTGTTTATATGTTTCAGTATATGTAAGTATGAATGTATGTACGTAAGTTCGTCAATATGAATGTAAAAGGTATTTATTGTGTAGTTGCTGAACGCTACTATTTTGTCTAACCTTTTTTTCTTCACTTAATCATTTGCTTCTTATTGCCATGTTTGATTAGGCTTTGTTTCGTTTTATTGAAGTTTGTTTATTTATTTTTTTAAATCATATTATTTGTATAAAACTATAATATAAATACGTCTCATGTAACATGTGTCGTTGTTGATGCTGCAGAGGTCTATGCACCAGTATCGCTGGAGCGGTCCCCTGGAGTACCACCGGCGACACAACTAACATGTACATTGTATACAGAAATGTATGGTATGTGAAGTATAAAAAATAAACTCCCTTCTGGCAGGGTTACTGTTAGAAGGAAAATATAAAAAAAAACATCTTCGGTATCCCATAGCACTTCTTTCAATGATGTGTCCATTTTTAGTTTCGTTCTTGTAGGCTGGTAGTGTTCGCAGTCCAGTATTATGTGGGAGACCGTGGTTAGGGCACCACATTTGACGCAGGTAAGCTGTGCAAGGTTGTGAAGCAGGTATGCATGGGAGAATTCGCAGTGACCTATTCTAAGCCGGCACAGGATTATTTCTTCTCTCCTAGATTTTCTGTTGCTGGTTGACCATTTTTTACAATCTGCTTTTATTTGTAGCAGTTTGGAGGGGTTCCTTCTCCAGGCTTCATTCAATTGTATCATTAATTTCGATTTCATGTGCCTCACCCAGTCTTCTCGGGGCATAATGTCTATGGATTTGACCAGACTGTTATCCCACGGTGGGATGGAGTCCAAATAAAAGCTTTTTTTTTCCGATCTTTTTGTATTTCATCAATAAGAGTCAATATTTCCAATATCATGACGTGCTCTTGAGTTTGACTCCTGATTGCCCGTAGAACGCTCACCGAGTCAGTGACAATGATTGATTTTTGGTAGTTAGCCACTTTGCAGTGGAGCAGAGCTTCCTTTATAGTAGTTGCCTCTCCTCAGAAAGGTATGTGTCTTCTTCTTTTATTACAGCACATCCCACTGCTGAATCCTCGTCGGTGTACATGATCTAGTGGACTTGGAATTCTTCTAAAATTTCGAAAAACATGTTTTGAGTCATCAAAGGACATAAATTTTGTTTTTCCTCTTTTGAGAGTTTCATATTTATATTGATATCGTAATAGATTTATTTGTAGTTGGGTACTTTTGAATATTATCCAGGCTCCTATTCTCGGAAAAGGTCTGAGACTATTTTGGAATTCTTTGCGCTATCATATCCCTCTGGACCTTAAATTCCATCTCTCCTCCAGATGGATGCAGTGGGTGGTTCGGTAGTGATGCCCATTTCACAATGTATTTGAGGGATAGATAGGCTCTTCTTATCATCAAAAGTGGCTCGGCACTTTCAACATAGAGGCTCTGGACAGACGAAGTTCTGTACGCTCCGTTACATATCCTGAGAGCTGTATTGTGTATCACGTCTAGCATTTTCAAAGCAGATGTGCTGGCAGAGGTATAACCAATGGAACCATAATCCATCGTGCTTCCTAATGTAGCCCTGTAAATCTTCAAAAGGGTTGATCTGTCAGCCCCCAACTTAAGTGAGAAAGACACTTGAGCAGCCCCAGTCTTTTTAAACAAGTATCCTTGATTATTATTAGCTCAATAGAGACCGCTGGTATGGGGAGACCCAAAGGTACAGCGGGGGGCAGAGGTGGCCGCCGATGATTTTTAACCGGCGGCGGCGGCGCATACCGGCGCGCCGATGCTCGCGAGATTTTTGTATCATGGGCGTACGCAGGCGAAGGCAGCTGCCCCCTCTACAAATTCTGAGAAACAAAAACAACCAATAAATAAATTCATATTCATTTAATATGTTTATAAAGCATTACATAAACACTTATACTAACATTTAAATATCAGTAAGTTTTATTTTGACAATTAATTGAGCCTTACAAGGTCAGAATACCTCGACCCTTTCGAAAATTTTATCAGCCTGCCCTCCCCCCAGAGGTAATCCTGCGGACGCACCTGGGAGTACTCATTGATTATTTTATTTGTTGAATTGGATTGTTTATGTTAAGGCCGTACATTAAAGGAGTTTCACTTGTAAAAAACATACTTTACAGTCTTGTGACATAGATAACTAGTTTTTGAAATGAAAACAGACAAGCTGAATGGGGTTAAAGGTCATTGTTTACTTATAACAAGTTCTTATCTCTCTAATTCCACCTTTCAATTCAGATCAGTTTCTTTCCGACTGTTGTGAGTTATTGGTCGATTTAAAAATGTCTAATTTTGATCACCGTGCAGTGATAAAATATTTTGTAAAAAATGGGATGGGGCCGACATATTTGCAACTTTGTGGGGCTCTGCCCCATCGTATGCCACTATCAAAACGTGGACCGCACTCTTCAAAGCTGGCCGAGGAAACCTCGAAGATGATGACCGATCTGGGTGACGTTAGTCTCGGAAGGAGTTTTGCTGGTCGATTTTCTGCAGCATGGCATGACAATAACAGGGCAATACTATGCAGACCTTCTCGTGAAACTGCGAGAGGCCATCAAAGAGAAACGCCGAGGAAAGATCACCAAAGGTGTGCTGCTACTGCAGGACAACACTCCTCTCCACAAATCAAGAGTTACCACGGAGACGGCCAAGCTGCTCCCGCACCCACCCTACTCGCCAGACTTGGCCCCCTCAGACTTCTACCTCTTCCCTAATATGAAAAAACATTTGTGTGGGAGAGTGTTTTCGTCAGACAATGAGGTGATCTCAGCTCTCAAAGTAGTTTTGGAAGGTTTCGAAAAAAAAAAAATTTTGGCAGGGTTACAGATGTTAGGGAAGCGGTGGAATAAGTGCGTTGCTGTTGTGGGGGACTATATTGAAAAATAAAAATATGTAAGTCGAAAATATATTTTTATATATATGTATATCAGGCTTAGAACTTTCTTTACCCCCCTCGTACTTCTAAAGATCCATCGTGTTCCTTCAGTGATCAGTTGAATTAAAAGTTGAATAGGATCTCGAAGAGGAGTGATTTGAAAATGGAAGTTAATGGAGCGTGTCGGATAACGGAGAGAATAGAGTTCCAGAGGGATGTTGCTTGCATTATGAAGGATTTGTTCATGTATAAGTTCGATAGGGTGGAGGATATACATCGGACGTACGGGATCTGGTTTGGCGGGATTGGATGGAGGATTTAAAGTGTAGGCTCTGTAAGATATAGGAGGGTCGTTGAGTTCTGATGGTCTAGTATAAGAAGAAAGCCAGTAGATACCGACAGCGGTAGGACTGGCAGAGCCACTTCATCTCGGCATAGTACTGAGTTTTATGCGTATCTCTTGGGATCCTAAAGACAAAACGTATTGAATATTTCATTAGGCGTTTAAGTTTGGCTTCGAGTGCCTCAGACAGTCCGCTGTACACCATACAGCCGTAGTCAAAGTTGGGAGAGATGAGAGAGGACGGTTGAACTGTTTCCGGGTAGAGATAGTGCGACGGGAAATTTGTGAGATATGTGGTTTCCAAGAGGGGGATTGATCGAAGGTAACGCCAAGGTTTTTGACAGAATTGTGGAATGAGATAGATGAGTTGTTCAGGACTAAATTTGGAGCGACAGGAGTTGATTTGAGGAGAAAGGGAGATCCAATCAAGGTGGCTTTCGTCTGCATCGCGTTCAGAGTAAAGCACATATTCTGTCGCATAATTTATATTTTTACTTTATATATTTTAACGTATAATTTTAGGATATCGTCGGAGGAATCAGCGGGGCAAAGGAGAGATAAAGCTGGGCGTCATCGGCATACAGATGGTATTGACAGCGATGGGTGGAGGATGAAGATTACCATCATTGATACAGATAGAAAAAAGCATGGGGGACACAGAGGAACACCTTTAGATTGGAGATGTTAGAGACAAATTAAGTGCATCGGCTGAAAATGGAATTGATTGGTTTTGAGTGGGTTTACCTATGGACAGTTTGCTGAGAATTACTTATTTTGCTTTGGAGTCAGGGGTACTGGATAAGGATTGCTGGAAGTAGTTGGATTTGGCGCGGTATATTAAGGATTGAGTGCTATTTCGGAGGAACTTGATGGTAATCTTCAGAAAGTCAGGTGCCCTAAAATCTTCTTCTAGCTGCGTCTTTTAGTTTCATAAAATTCCTTAGCGTAGGTGCTAGCCAGGGTGCTCGAGGATGCTTAACTGTCTTGAACTTGAGAAGAGCGTGACGGTCTAGGATGGTATAAAGTTAAGTGGTAAGGGTTTCCACCATAGAGTCAATGGCGTTTGATGTGTATATGGGGTCCCATTGGATCATCTCAAGATCAGGCGCTAGGATTGCAGGTGATAGGGAATCAAGGTTTCGAAAGGATTTGGTTGTGGGGGAATACAGCAGGATGGGAAGGTTATATAATTGTATGAGGTCGTGGGAAGACTGTAAAGGAACCGGATGCTGTGATAAGGCAAGGAGTTTTTTAGGGAATCGAGATCATAAAAGACAAGCCAAGTGATGGAATGCTGGGTGTTAAGAATCGGGTCGTAAGGGACTATAAATAAATTAAGGGAATAGAGGATATCTGAAAGATAGGGATGGTTAGGAGAAGGTATCTTGAGATTGTTGTTGAGGTCTTCGGAGAGAACAATGTTAAAATATGAAGGGATCGTGTTGTAATGGATGGCTTCGAATGTTTCATCAAAGGTAACTTTCGGAGGCAGGTCGATGAAACCAAAGAGTACGGATGTGGGGAGGTGGATATTTCAGCAAACAGGTATTCAATGTGCGGGGAAAGGGAAGTGGGAGAAAGAAGGGAAGTGGTTAAATGGTGGAGTATTATAGGATTCATCTGAAACATACTGGATCACTGAGATGGAATACAACAGCACTGATGAAATAGAAAGATTGTTTAAGTAGAAAGCATAATAAGTGGTAACAGTCGTTAAAAAATTAATCAATATATATTATAAAGCAAAGTGTACAATGTGCGTGCCGATAAGGCTCAAAAACCACTCAACCTGTGTTTAATAAAGTTATGTCAGCGTGTTGCTATACAACCCCTAACGGAGAAGAAGGTTTCTGTTTTTCTCTTAAGGGTGTAAAATTGAAGAGAAAAGGACTGGAATTTTAAGCCTCTTGAACCGTGTAATTAGCCTACCTGAGAATGACGTACGAGTTTATGAATGAAAAATTTAGTTCGAGCTGCAGACTACCAGGAAGCGCTAGGGTGCGTTTCACTCAATGTTTATTGTTCATTCATTCCGTTCAAATTGTAAAGGTTATATATTTTACAGCTGTTCTTTTTAAATTACTAAAACATCAAGTGAAAATAAATAATTTCAACTTTTGCGTTCAAAATAAAAAAATGATTTTACATCTCTGCAATCATTAGAAAACCGCCTGGATACCTTACAAAATTAATTTTCTCATAAGAAGGTTAATTGATTAACGCATTACATTTAATCAATATATAACATATACTTAAGTAAATTTAATGCAGTATGAGTGAACATGTTTTAGTTGTACAGTGAGCGAATAAAAACATAAAAAAAGAGATGAATTGACTAAATATAAATCGAAAATAAAAAGTTTTAAGTGTTCTTATTGTATGTAATTATGAAAAAAAAGTTTATTATATTACTGTATGATGAGGATTCCAGTTGACAAAATGACTAACTCCAATTACACCATTTTTTTCAATAAGATTTTATCACCCCTCATTGTTCAGGATAAAAAGAAATATGGTGAAAAAATTGTGACTTCATGAAATTTTGATTTTCACTTTGTGATAGCAGTAAGATTCGACATCTGCAGAGTCCGCCCAAATTACGGGGGGATAACTTAAGGGAGGTTTAAATGGAAGAAAGGTATTTAAAAAAAAGTTTCTATGAATCTTCGATAGTTTCTATACTTCTGGATATAATAGGACCATCACTGTAATCGGCGCTTAGGTTGTACTGGAAATATAATTTTTCAACTATTATCTAATAACTTACTATCTGCTGACTGCTTGGAATGGGCTTATAGGATTCAGAATCACAGAAACCATAAAAAACGATGCATAACTCGACTAAGTTGCAGCAAAATTGATTGTTCATTCACTATTTTCAATCTCTCTCTAAAGTATATATATAGGGTTCCTTATTTGGGTGGACTCTGTAGATCTTGAATTTTAATACTGATACCAAGTTAAAACCGAAGTTTCGAGGAATTGCTAATTTTGTTCAATATTTCCATTAATTTTAAAGTTTTTCTGTTATTAAAACTACCACACAACTACCGGAGCGAAGCTGGGCACCTTAGCTAGTAATAAATAAAATCAAAGTTTTACTATATTTTGAGGGGGAAAATGAATGAAGATAAAAAAAATAATGGAATTCTTTATCAGTCCTTTAAACAATAACAAGGACTGGTAATAATTAGATTAGGGTAATTATACCGCAGAAAAATAGAAACAACTTGTTGCAACCAATTCTTGCCGGTACGATGCGGCGGTTGAGGAATGACTTGATATGTCCTAACAACGTTTCATATCCGCTGATCAATTTTTCTAGTAGCTTTATGAAGGTAAGGCCTTAAAGAAAAACTCTGTTGCCAATAATATCAACGCCAAGCACAAAAACACCCTGCTCTGAGAGTGCTGTACATGCGGCGCGCCACCTTCATCGGCGGCGGCAGCGCGGCGCGGCGGCGCGCACGTCTAAGCTCAGCTGATTCACCAAAGAGGTACACTACTCTAGTTATTGGCATCGTTATTTCAAGTTGCGACGTCATTCATCTTGCATTTATATTCAAGGCGTCTCATCTCATTTTTCGCATTCAAATCAGCCCATTGGTGAAATCAAGGTGGTTAGACATTATTCTTTGTGTTACTTTCCTTATTTTGTTTAGATTTTATCATTTATTTACTCTCATATCCATCCCTCTCTTGTTGTTTATCACCTCATTGTTTGTTTCTCTGGCCTTCTCTTTACCTCTCTTTCCCCTTCGCTCCCGGGAAGCTGAGTTGTTTATTTTATATATAATGAGCAAAATTGAACTTCATTCTCGGGCATCCAACCTCGATCGCAGATTGAGATTTCTTCAACGTAGTGTGTTAGGGGTGTCTACTATTGACAAAGACAAGGTCAAGGGTGACGATGTACTTCGTTATGAGGCTAAAGTCCGTGCCACCCAGAAAGACTGGGACAAATTTCAAGCCGTGTTCGACGAACGGTTCGAAGTGAGCAAACTGTTAAAGACAGCGGACGAAGATGACAAATTCCCCAGCGAATCTTGGGCATCGACATACGACAAACTCAGGAATGAAATAGTACTAGCTAGGGGCAATCTCTTAATTTTGCAGAAACGGTCTGGGGTGAAAGGTCACGATTCCGATGTTCGAGAGTCATCTGCAATGAACACAACCACATTCATGAGTAAACCTCAATTACCCCGAATTCCTATTCGTGAGTTTCGAGGAGACCTAACCAAATGGACCCATAGTAGAGACACTTTTACTTCAATGATTCATAATGAACCCACGTCCCGATTCTCCTCCTTCCCATCCCTTATAAGAACAGTGTCCCGAATTTTGAGACTCGCAAGACGGGCCCGAAATAGAAATTCTCCCTTATTTGATGAATAGACTTCATCACAGCGAAGGAGTATCAGAAAGCCGAAGTTCGATGTATAAAGGACATACAGAGGCATTACCTCCACAAGGAACTCCTTTCCAAATCAGGTATTCCCCCAAATCGTACAGGGAATTGTCTCCATTCGTCGATGAAGAGGGTATTGTCAGGGTGGGCGGTAGACTCCATCAACCGCAGTTAAAATTCACAGCTAAGCATCCAGCCCTCATTCCACAGCATTCGCCTCTTGCGCGGCTCATCATTCTACATACACATACCCAATATTTTCATGCAGGACCGACTCTTGGACCTTGCCAAATTGAAATTACCCTCGCATTGGTTAGAGGAAGATATTGGAATCCCAAAGCTCCATCCGCCGTTGCGCTCGGTGCCGCATTTTGATGGCCAAACCGCACACACCACTTATGGCCAGCCTTCCAAGAGAAAGAATCTCCCAATTTAGGTGTTATGTCGAAGTCGGTGTCGACTACGCCGGCCCCTTCCTCATCAAAGAATCGGTGCGCTGGCCTAATATTTGAAAATGGGATTTTGAAGAAAATTATAAATTTTAGACTAGGCGCGGATTACACTAATAACCATGCCAAACAGTTCCCCATCATCAAAGCCCTAAAATACATAAAAAACTTAAAAACCACTAAAAAAACTATTAATGCTCTGACTGATAGCCAATTTTTGTTACAAATGATTGCAAACCCGCACTGTCACACACCGATTATGGAGAAAATTCACAAAATATTAAGAAAAAAGAAACTGATGGAAATAATTGGATTTCATTTAATAAGATAAAATGGCAATCAGATATAAGGCTGAAAAACTGCTTCAAAAGACAGTTCTCTGCCTATATTATATGCACAGGTTTCGAAAAAACACTTAATAAACAGGTTACACAGGCCAGCGGTACAAAATGGCAACCACGTAGGAACCACACACAAAGCAAGGCATTAGTATTCATTAATCCCAAACTTACAGACTTACTTCAATAAAACTGACACAGGGACAGACTTCTACAAAACACAAGGATTCAAGGGCACGCGGCCGTGCTACCTTCATTGGTTCAAAATAAGAGACTGGCCATTTTGTCCCTGTGACTTCACCCAAGAACAAACTATAAACCACCTAATACATGAATGTAGACTTCTGACAGACTACAGAAATTCGCTAATAACAAAAACCATTCAAGACCTAGGACAATGGCCGGTAGAAAATCATTTATTAATTGAAAAAATATTTGTAGACGAAATTATTTTTTTTAAAAACGCATTGAACAAAATTAAAGAAGTTAATGAAAAATATTTTTATTTTATTTATTTGATTACATTTTAGGTGCCATATACAACAACATTGGCTAGAGGCAACTCAGTAATAAAATAAAATAAAAAATATTTTTAATTGATAACTTTAGATAAGCAATCATTTTGGTTTACATTTTTTTTTTAAATTGTATTTTTAAATATTGATATAGAAGATGTGTATTTTTTTTTTATTGTTGCTGAACGCTTTTATTTGATAATTTATAATAATTTTTTTATCTATATATTAAGCTGTTTTTACTGTATGTTTGATATGTGTTTATATGTCTAAGTATATGTAAGTATGAATGTATGTTCGTAAGTGCGCAAGTATGAATGAATTTATTGTGTAAGTGTATAGGTATGTTGTTGCTAAACGCTATTTCATAAGAAGGGATCGCTGTGTTGGCTTGCTTTAGAACTACTTTACTTTTTTCGAAAGCTATCGCAGTTCTGGGATATAAATTCCTAAGGGATAACGACAACAATAAAAAATTGGCTAAATCGCCACCATTCAGAGCTTTGATGGCTAGAATTGAATCTTGATGGATTTGATCGAATGTTTTTAGAGCACTCGATGAGTGCGTTGTGGAGAACGTATAGTTCAGCGTTTATAGTGATAAATTACAGTATAGGTATTTAGTTTTACCAAAGTAAGATTACAAGTGATAATTATTTATACATACCATATGGTTTACACAACTCTTATAACCTTAATTATAATCGAACATTAATTAATCTATATTTCGAGTCCCCACATTACTCCGTATCCTGTGAAAAAGTTCATAAAAAACCAAAATTACAAAATGAAAAAGAAACAATATATAATATTATGTTTATTATAATTGTATTGTTTATTGTCTATCCAGTTTATTGTTTATCCTGACCCTAACAGTATCGGACGCACTAAGGACGCACAATGAAGAGGAAAGTAGCGTTTGATATATGACTCCCTCATTAAGAGGGGGTGGTGTAGTGGATCGATCAATTGTGGTTCAAATGACTGTTAGTGATGGATCCAGTGCTGGATAAAGAGAAATGGCAACGTTGTGATTTTCTGAGAAAAAGGTTTGTGTACACGAGTGTTGACTAGGAAAAACAGTAATATAAGCATATGATGGGAATTTCATACCTACTCTGCTATATCCCACCGTTGTGAACACAGAGCCCAGCTTGAAGAAGAAACACGTCTGCGCACCGGTGAGTGGGACGGCTGTATTACATATTAGGAGTTTTGAAATACTGTGTTAGATTATTTTATTTCATCAGAAGTCAGAAGGGACTATTAGTTTTTTTTACAATAATAGCAAGGAAGTGCTATTTTTTGTTATCTGAGGATTTACTTACATGTCATTTTTACTTTTATCAATATATTTGCTTTAACTTACAAAACACGCTTTATAGGGACTCTTCACCCCTCTCATAAGCTCCCAATAAAATTTTACGCGGTTGACTTGAAGTGAAAAAAGTTACATTAAACGTATTTTATGTTGTCTGGACTAATTATTTTAGTACGTTTGTTTATTTATTCTGATTCTAGAACCACCTAGCTTTAATAAAAGTTATTAAATAAAACTTTAATAAAAGACCGGTTATGGCAAAATTAAGCATAATGGTGAAAGTCAGTAATCAAAAAAGTATCTAAAATCAAAATCGTCATTCCGTCATGTTTGAAAGCCGCTTTGGGTTAGAGCCTTCATATTTTTTCAGTGAACATTGGCTTTTTCTTAATCTTTTATCACAAGAACACAACGATATGTAATTTATAGGGAAATGAGGGGGGGGGGGGGGGTGCACAATAGTGGGGTCTTGCCCACGTACTATACCATAAATTTAACCTATGCTAATACTTTTTATATATTCAATAATCATTTTTCTTCGTTCTCTACCTTATGCAATATAGAGGGGCTCTATCGTTCACTCTTTGAACATAGTGTGGCTTAACTTATTCACGTGTTAAAGGATCTTAACCTAACGTTGTATAATATCTATATAAATAAAGTTGAAATTCTGTTTGTTTGTTTGTTTATTTGTTCTTTATAGAAATCCATACCGTTTGTCCTAAATTCTCCAAATTTCGCTCAGTGGTTCTTTGATACCAGGTGCGGAACACCTGTCCATGTTAAAATTGCATAACTTCAGCCAATCTCTGGGTATATTCATTATTGTTATAAAATTCGTCATGATCTCGCATTACAATAGTTTTTTTTACGAAATCACCGTTTGAATCGAAAAAACGGCCTAAAAAATCATTTTATAGATTTTGAAGAGGCCAACAAGGCCCGGTAAAACCGTCCCCGTCGAGTTCTGGAATTTTTAAACCATATGTTTTTTTGTTTTTTTTAACATTACAATACGTTTATTTACATGTATGGTGAATTTATTTTTTAAATTTTTAAATGCCTCCTAAGAAGCGAGCTTCAATAGGAGTAGTGAGCTCAAAAGCTAAACAACAACGTCAAATATGAGCAGATGAAACTCTCGACGAACATCAAAATAGGATTGAACAACAGAGGCTTAGAATCGCGGGAAACTGAGTCTGCCCAGAAATACGAGGCCCGCCTTGCGCCACAGAGGCTTAGGCAAGCCGATTTGCGAGAAGCTGAAACTGCAGGGCAATATTTCTGTTTGTTTGTTTGTTATTTATAGAATTCCATACCGTTTATCCTAAATTCTCCAAATTTCGCTCAGTGGTTCTTTCATAAAATTACATAACTTCAGCCGATCTTCAGCTGATATCCTTTATTCTAATAAAAATCTTAATGATCTCGCTTTACAATGTTTTTTTTACGAAATCGACCGTTTCATTAGAAAAATGAAATTCCCGGGTGAAACCGGGACATACAGCTAGTTAACGAATAAAATAATAAATTAATGAATACAATAATAATTTACATAATCCTGCAGCAAAACATTTACAATTATAATTAGCAATACAATTTATTTATATTCAAATATAATTATCGTACTAAATCAATTGTTACATGTAATAAACAATACAATTATAATAAACATAATATTATATGTATATGATCTACTAATTACATGTGGGTCACCAGTTCTTATTCATGTTATTTATGATCATGTTTCTTAAATGTTAACTTTTTCACAGGATAGGGGATAATGTGGGGACTCGAAATATCGACTAATTAATGTTAGATCATAATCAAGGTTATAAGAGTTGTGTAAACCATATGGTATGTATAAATAATTATCACTTGTGATCTTACTTTGGTAAAACTAAATACCTATACAGTAATTTATCACTATAAATGCTGGACTATACGTTCTCCTCAACGCACTCATCGATTGCTCTAAAAACATTCGATCAAATCCATCAAGATTCAATTTTAGCCATCACAGTTCTGAATGGTGGCGATATAGCCAATTTTTTATTGTTGTCGTTATCCCTTAGGAATTTATATCCCAGAACTGCGTTCGAAAAAGGTAAAGTAGTCCTAAAGCAAGCCAACACAGCGATCCCTTCTTATGAAGCAGCGTTTAGCAACAACATACCTATACCTATCTACACAATAAATTCATTCATACTTGCGAACTTACGATACTGTGCGTAACCTATTTTTCAGTCAGTCTGCTTAGGGTTCTTTCACTGATAGGTACACTCTCTCATTCACCTTTAAATTCAAAGAAAGGAGGGGGAGTGTTGACATCACTTGTCCCATCAATATTATATCATGCCATAGTCTTTCTCATTCTTCACAGCGACCCTGTTCCATGTACTTCCTCAGCATGTTGGACTCATCTCCTTATCCCAGTTTCTGGTAGGCCTACCTCTTGCCTTCGTGTGCTTCCTTGGCGTCTACTCATAATGCTCTTCGTCCACCTCATTCCTCCAAAAGACATGGCCAGCCCATTTCCATATCCTTTAAAAAATCATTTCTTCTATATCGATTAGTTCTGGTTTTTTTTTTTTTTTTTTTTTTCGGATCCATATATTTCTGGATAGTTCTATTTTCGGTATTTTTGGTGGTCCAGATATATGAAGTCATCAGTACTTTCAATGGGACATTTAGGATATTCTTTGCTCCATAACATCAATCTTAATCAATTTTGATTTTTTCAAATTTATCTTTGGTCATCGGCAAATTCAGGTGGTTTCACTAATCTCCATCGATATTTATCCCCTTGCTTTCGCATTCACAATCTTTCATTACATAGTCTAAAATAGCTGTAAATATCTTAAGTGATCCCACTTCTCCTAGTCGTACTCCTCTTCTTATTTTTATTTCAACTGAGTGATCATGCAATTTGAATACGGCTTTGGAGTTTTGGTAAATATTAGTAAATATCCTTCTGATTTCGGCACTAATGGTTTTCTTTTTTAACAGCTGTAGGATCAAGTTGGTTTTGTCAAACGCTTTTTTATGATCGAGGGATAATCGAACCAACGGAAATTTATAGTCTATTGATTTTTAATCAAATCACCTACAACAAAGGTGTCGATTGTCGAAAAATTTTCCTGAATCCAGTCTAATTCCAACTTTGTTTCTCTCCTTTTTATTAGAATGGTAAGCAGTTTGTAGGGAATAGAAAAAAAGAATACTTAGAGATCTATAATTAGCTAACTATTTTTTACTTCCTTTTTTAAACAGCAATTATAGCTTTACAGAATAATAGTCATTTGAGAGTTGGCCGTATTGTAAGCAGACGTTGAAGGAACTAGTTAGGAAGTTGACACACCCCTCACCTCCTGCTTTGATCTCTTCCGCATAAACCACAGCCAGCCCAACTGCTTTACCATCCTTCAGACTCATTATGGCGGGCTAATCACCCCCACCCCTTAAATCAAACTATTATGAACCCCAAAGAAAGAAAAGCCGGACGGATTAATAGGAACCAACGTAAAGCATGTTTAACGGACTTTAAATTAGCCTCCTGGAATGTTTTATCTCTATACCGACCAGGAGCGCTCCAACAGCTCCTCAATCAGCTAGACAGCTATAAAATTGACATCGCTGCTATCCAAGAGATCCGATGGACCGGACAGGGTATTCTGAGTAAGAAGAGTCACTCTATCTACTACAGCTGTGAGGACCGAAAACACGTATATGGGACAGGATTTATTGTCAGCAAGAAGCTAGCCCAGTTGGTAATTGGCTTCAAACCTGTCAGTCCAAGAATATGCCTTCTTCGCCTGAAAGGAAACTTTTATAATTTCTCAATAATCAGCGTGCATACCCCAACAGAGGCGTCGAATGATGAAGAAAAAGACCAATTCTACGACATCCTTGAGAGAACTATAGATAACATCCCCAAACATGATGCAAGAATTATTATAGAGGGCCTGAACGCCCAAATAGGCAGAGAATCCGTTTTCTGCCCTACCATTGGAAAAAACAGCATACATCATCACACAAATGATAATGGCCAGAGATTAGTTAGCTTCGCAGCAGCCAAGGACCTTGTGCTAGCTAGTACCATGTTTCGCCACAAGAATACATCTTGCGACATGGCGTTCCAATGATGGGATCACCGTAAACCAAATAGACCACGTGCTAATAAGCAGAAGGTATAGGTCTAATATACAGAACGTTCGTGTATACCGAGGAGCCAACATCGACTCAGATCACTATCTGCTGGTAGCCCTTATACACGCAAGAATATCATTGGTGAACAGTCGGCAAGTAAACAAAGTCAGGAAGTACGGAACGGAAAAACTAAAAGACCCTGCCATAACCCAGCAATTCTCTCTGTCCATCGAGGAGAAACTACGAAGTACTAATGCTAATGAAACAATTGATAAAAGATGGAATTTGTGCAGAGAAATAATACATGGAGTGGCTAAAGAGATCATCGGAGAGAAAGCTACCGATAAAAGGGCGCCTTGGTTTGACTTTGAATGCGAATTGGCTACGGATGAAAAGAACGCGGCATATGGCCTTATGATCCAAAGAAGACACAATAGAGCATCTAAGGAGGATTATAGAAGTAAAAGAAGGATTGAAAAAAGGATCCTACAGAGAAAGAAGAGATCTTGGGAAAAGAAAGAGATGGTAGAAATCGAGACCAACTGGACCCAGAACAAAATCAGAGATTTCTACCAACGGATAAACCGATCTCGCCAAACATTCATGCCCCAAACAAATGCATGTAAAGACATGGATGGCTCCCTGATCACAGAAAGAGAAAGGATTGTAGAACGATGGAGAAACCATTTTGAAAATCTATTAAATGTTGAATTCATAGGAGAAGTCACATCTAGAGGGAGTACCATTAGCGATGGAGATTTTGAGCTCCCAGATGAATATAACGTTCAGGATGCCATAGATAGGCTGAGGAACAATAAAGCCCCAGGTGTGGATGGGATCCCGGCTGAGTTCTGGAAACTCGGAGGCAAAGCACTGTCTAAATATATCAGTGATCTGATTTTAGACATTTGGTCAGAGGTAGAACATTCCCGATGAATGGTACAAAACTTCATCTTCATACAAGATATTCTCCACTATTCTCTTCCGTAAACTCCTCCCATTTGTTGAAAGAGCAATAGGTCAGTATCAAGCAGTCTTCATGAAAGGCAAAGGTACAACAGACCAAATTTTCTCCGTGAGAACGATGTTGGAGAGAGCTGCTGAGTACAATTTAGAAACTCACCACCTCTTTGAGGATTTCCGCGCTGCTTATGACTGCGTGATTCGAGAGGAATTGTATGATGGCATGATCGCTCTAGGCATTCCTCCAAAGCTTGTCCGCCTTGTCAAAATGACAATGAAAACCACCCAATGCACAGTTAAAGTTTTCGGAGATACATCTGAGTTTTTCCATAGCTACAATGGACTTAGACAAGGGAATTGTTTGGCATGCCTTTTATTTAATATTGCATTGGAATATGAAATCAGGGGATCGGGAATCCAAGTGGGAGGTTCCATCTTCAACAAATCGTGCCAAATCCTTGCCTATGCCGATGATCAGGATATCGTTGGACGTAATTTTACAAGTATGAAATCTGCTTTCCTGGACCTTCAAAGAGCAGCTGCAAAATTGGATTGGTGGTTAACGAATCCAAAACTAAGTACATGATATGCAATCCTAAAAGAACAACAGCAGGATTTCTAGGAGGGAAAGTTACGTTAGGAGATTTTAAATTCGACAGCGTGCAGGAATTTATTTACCTGTGAACACAGCTAAACTCGACCAACGACATGAAACCAGAGATTCAGCGCCGGATCATGGCAGCCAATAGATGCTATTTCGAGCTTCAGAAACACCTAAGAAGCAAGTTTCTCTCCAGGGCCACTAAGCTACAAATATACAAAACTCTAATCAGGCCAGTTCTCACATATTCATCCGAGTGTTGGGCCATGACGAAGGCAATGGAATCATCTCTATTGAGATTTGAAAGGAGAATACTGAGAAGGATTATGGGACCTGTGTGTAGCAGCGGCGTATGGAGATTAGGAAAAAATGCCGAGATCATGAGCTTGTATAATGAGCCTGATGTGGTTAAATTAATAAAGGTTGGTCGCTTGAGATGGGCTGGGCAGATTGCTCGACTAAGCAATAACAAGGTCCCAAAGATGCTCTTGGAGGAAAAAATCTTTGGACGAAGAAAGGTTGGTAGACCTCGCCTGCGCTAGGTAGATTGTGTGGCGGTATATGCCCAAAAAATGCTCCGAATTAGAAATTGGAGAGCAGCTGCACAAAACAGAGAAGACTGGCGGCTCCGACTGCGGGAGGCCCTGACTCTTCATGAGTTGTAGTGCCATCGAAGAAGAAGAAAAAGAAGAAGAAGTATAAGACTCTTCCTTGTCTCCATCGTCTTCTGCAGACCAATCAAACCTTCAACTTCTTCCTCGGCATACATTTCCTGGAAATAGAATAGGATAGGATGGGGGATTTAGGGCGATCAATAACTCGATTTTGTCGATCGTAAAATTTATATTGATTTCTTAATTAGTATAGTTACAATTTCATCTTATTATTGTGACTTATCCAATAATTTTTTTAAATGTATTCATTTATTTTTTTAATTATTTATATAAATATTTATAATAACATTTTTTTATTATTACAAATTTTAATAAATTGATGATAATTCAATGAAAACATGGTTAGACCCCAATAAGACAAATCGAATAATACGCAATTGTTACATTTCTTATTATAACGTATTATAAAACTTTGACGCTTTTAATATTTCAATTATTGTTCAGGCCGGGCAACCTAAATCATTTACAAGAAAAGGCGCTACCTTGTGGACGGAGGGCGCAACGGTGTGCAACTTACCCCTGTGCCCTTAGGGGTTTTTCTAATGGCCGACTGGTAGTGATCAGCAGTAGTGTGTAAAGGTGTACACCACTACGGACGCACACAATTTTCGTTTTCACCTTGTTCCTTCTTCCAATAAGGACAATGTGTAGAGAGTAGACCACCGGAGCACGCCCCAAGGCATGGGGAGGAAAAGTAAGAACCATGGGAGAAGCACCCCAAGGATAAGTAGAAGGCCAACCCACCATGGCACAATACCATAACCTACACCACGTCTGGTACAATGATGTTAGCGAGCCTACACCTTCAGAAGAACCTTGAGTATGATATGGCCAAGGAAAGAAATGATCCAATTAGATATTAACAAATGGATGTCATTTAAATTCTTTTTATACATTAAGGAATATTTTAAGATTCTATTCAATAATTTTCAGGCAGTTCATTCTTCTTGCTATAAAGGTATACATTTAGATAAAAAACAATAACCTCAATAAAAGACATTCCAATAAAATGTAACACTAACATTGAATGTACTCGGAAAAAATTGATCGAGATAGATCTTAGCAAATGGATGTCATATAAATATTTTTCATACATTGAGCATTATTTTAAAATCTATTGAATTATTTTCAGGCAGTTCATTCTTCTTGCTATAAAGGTATGCATTTAGCTAAAAAATAAAAAAAAGTGACCTCAATCAAAGACTTTAAAATTTAATGTAACACTAACATTGAATATAGTCTGAAAATATTGATCGAGATAGATATTAGCAAATGGATGTCATTTAAATATTATTCATACATTAAGGAATATTTTAAGATTCTATTCAATAATTTTCAGGCAGTTCATTAATCTTGCTTTAAAGGTATGCATTTAGCTAAAAAACATAAAAACAATGACCTCAATGAAAGACTTAAAAATAAAATGTAACACTAACATTGAATACACTCCGAAAAAATTGATCGAGATAGATATTAGCAAATGGATGTCATTAAAATATTATTCATACATTAAGGAATATTTTAAGATTCTATTCAATAATTTTCAGGCAGTTCATTAATCTTGCTTTAAAGGTATGCATTTAGCTAAAAAACATAAAAACAGTGACCTCAATGAAAGACTTAAAAATATAATACAACACTAACATTGAATACACTCCGAAAAAATTGATCGAGATAGATATTAGTAAATGGATGTCATTTAAATATTTAAAGAATATTTTAAGTTTCCATTCAATAATTTTCAGGCAGTTCATTCTTTTTGCTATAAAGGTATAAAGTTTGCTAAAAAACATTAAAACAATGACTTCAATGAAAGACATTAAGGAATATTTTAAGATTCTATTCAATAATTTTCAGGCAGTTCATTAATCTTGCTTTAAAGGTATGCATTTAGCTAAAAAACATAAAAACAGTGACCTCAATGAAAGACTTTCAAATATAATGTAAAACTAACATTGAATATACTCGGAAAAAATTGATCATGATAGATATTAGCAAATGGATGTCATTTAAATATTATTCATACATTATGGAATATTTTAAGATTCTATTCAATAATATTCAGGCAATTCATTCTTCTTGCTATAAACGTATGCATTTAGCTAAAAAAATAAAAAAAGTGAACTAAATGAAAGACTTTAAAATTTAATGTAACACTAACATTGAAAATAGTCTGAAAATATTGATCGAGATAGATATTAGCAAATGGATGTCATTTAGATATCTTTCATACATTAAGGAATATATTAAGATTTTATTCAATAATTTTCAGGCAGTTCATTAATCTTGCTTTGAAGGTATAAATTTTGCTAAAAAACATTAAAACAATGGCCTTAATGAAAGCATTTAAAAATTAATGTAACATTAACAATAAATATACTCGGAAAGAATTGATCCAATTAGATATTAACAAATGGATGTCATTTAAATTTTTTTTATACATTAAGGAATATTTTAAGATTCTATTCAATAATTTTCAGGCAGTTCATTCTTCTTGCGTTAAAGGTATACATTTTGCTAAAAATCAAAAAAAAAATAACCTTAACTAAAGACTTTAAACTTTACTGATCACTTTAAAACACTTCATTCTTTTTGCTATAAAGATATACATTTAGCTAAAAAACATTAAAACAATGACCTCAATGAAAGACTTAAAAATAAAATGTAACACTAACATTGAATACACTCCGAAAAAATTGATCGAGATAGATATTAGCAAATGGATGTCATTTAAATATTATTCATACATTAAGGAATATTTTAAGATCCTATTCAATAATTTTCAGGCAGTTCATTAATCTTGCTTAAAAGGTATGCATTTAGCTAAAAAACATAAAAACAGTCACCTCAATGAAAGACTTAAAAATATAATGTAATGCTAACATTGAATATCCTAGTAAAAAATTGATCGAGATAGATATTAGCCAATGGATGTCATTTAAATATTATTCATACATGAAGGAATATTTTAAGATTCTATTCAATAATTTTCAGGCAGGTCATTCTTCTTGCTTTAAAGGTAAACATTTTGCTAAAAAACATAAATACAATAACCTCAATAAAAGACTTTTAAATATAATGTAAAACTAACATTGAAAATAGTCTGAAAATATTGATCGAGATAGATATTAGCAAATGGATGTCATTTAGATATCTTTCATACATTAAGGAATATTTTAAGATTCTATTCAATAATTTTCAGGCAGTTCATTAATCTTGCTTTAAAGGTATGCATTTAGCTAAAAAACATAAAAACAGTGACCTCAATGAAAGACTTTCAAATATAATGTAAAACTAACATTGAATATACTCGGAAAAAATTAATCGAGATAGATATTAGCAAATGGATGTCATATTAATATTTTTCATACATTGAGCAATATTTTTAATTGTGCTCAATTATTTTCGAGGCAGTTCATTCTTCTTGCTATAAAGGTATGCATTTAGCTAAAAAAATAAAAAAAGTGACCTCAATGAAAGACTTGAATATATAATGTAACACTAACATTGAATACACTCCAAAAAAATTGATCGAGATAGATATTAGCTAATGGATGTCATTTAAATATTTTTTATACATAAAGGAATATTTTAAGATTTTATTCAATAATTTTCAGGCAGTTCATTAATCTTGCTTTGAAGGTATAAATTTTGCTAAAAAACATTAAAACAATGACCTTAATGAAAGCCTTTAAAAATTAATGTAACATTAACAATAAATATACTCGGAAAGAATTGATCCAATTAGATATTAACAAATGGATGTCATTTAAATTTTTTTTATACATTAAGGAATATTTTAAGATTCTATTCAATAATTTTCAGGCAGTTCATTCTTCTTGCGTTAAAGGTATACATTTTGCTAAAAATCAAAAAAACAATAACCTTAACTAAAGACTTTAAACTTTACTGATCACTTTAAAACACTTCATTCTTTTTGCTATAAAGATATACATTTAGCTAAAAAACATAAAAACAATGACCTCAATGAAAGACTTAAAAATAAAATGTAACACTAACATTGAATACACTCCGAAAAAATTGATTGAGATAGATATTAGCAAATGGATGTCATTTAAATATTTAAGGAATATTTTAAGTTAAATATTTAATGTTTCTATTCAATAATTTTCAGGCAGTTCATTCTTTTTGCTATAAAGGTATACATTTAGATAAAAAACATAAATACAATAACCTCAATAAAAGACTTTCAAATATAATATAACACTAACATTGATTATACTCGGAAAAAATTGATCATGATAGATATTAGCAAATGGATGTCATTTAAATATTTTTCATACATTAAGGAATATTTTAAGATTCTATTCAATAACTTTCAGGCAGTTCATTAATCTTGCTTTAAAGGTATGCATTTGGATAAAAAACAAAAAAACAGTGATCTCAATGAAAGACTTTTAAATATAATGTAACACTAACATTGAAAATAGTCTGAAAATATTGATCGAGATAGATATTAGCAAATAGATGTCATTTAGATATCTTTCATACATTAAGGAATTTTTTCAGATTTTATTCAATAATATTCAGGAAGTTCATTCTTCTTGCTATTAAGGTATTCTTTAAGCTAAAAAAATAAAAAAAAGTGACCTCAATGAAAGACTTTAAAATTTAATGTAACACTAACATTGAATATAGTCTGAAAATATTGATCGAGATAGATATTAGCAAATGGATGTCATTTAGATATCTTTCATACATTAAGGAATATTTTAAGATTTTATTCAATAATTTTCATGCAGTTCATTAATCTTGCTTTAAAGGTATAAATTTTGCTAAAAAACATTAAAACAATGACCTCAACGAAAGACTTAAAAATAAAATGTAACAAAACACTAACATTGAATAAACTCCGAAAAAATTGATCAAGGTAGATATTAGCAAATGGATGTCATTTAAATATTTAAGGAATATTTTAAGTTTCCATTCAATAATTTTCAGGCAGTTCATTCTTCTTGCTATAAAGGTATACATTTAGCTAAAAAACATAAATACAATAACCTCAATAAAAGACTTTCAAATATAATGTAACACTAACATTGAATATACTCGAAAAAATTGATCGTGATAGATATTAGCGAATGGATGTCATTTAGATATCTTTCATACATTAAGGAATTTTTTCAGATTTTATTCAATAATTTTCAGGAAGTTCATTCTTCTTGCTATTAAGGTTTTCTTTTAGCTAAAAAAATAAAAAAAAAGTGACCTCAATGAAAGACTTTAAAATTTACTGTAACACTAACATTGAATACACTCCGAAAAAATTGATCGAGATAGATATTAGCAAATGAATGTCATTTAAATATTTAAGGAATATTTTAAGATTCCATTCAATAATTTTCAGGCAGTTCATTAATCTTGCTTTCAAGGTATGCATTTAGCTAAAAAACATTAAAACAATGACCTCAATGAAAGATTTAAAAATAAAATGTAACACTAACATTGAATGCACTCCGAAAAAATGATCGAGATAGATATTAGCAAATGGATGTCATTTAAATATTATTCATACATTAAGGAATATTTTAAGATCCTATTCAATAATTTTCAGGCAGTTCATTAATCTTGCTTAAAAGGTATGCATTTAGCTAAAAAACATAAAAACAGTCACCTCAATGAAAGACTTAAAAATATAATGTAATGCTAACATTGAATATCCTAGTAAAAAATTGATCGAGATAGATATTAGCCAATGGATGTCATTTAAATATTATTCATACATGAAGGAATATTTTAAGATTCTATTCAATAATTTTCAGGCAGGTCATTCTTCTTGCTTTAAAGGTAAACATTTTGCTAAAAAACATAAATACAATAACCTCAATAAAAGACTTTTAAATATAATGTAAAACTAACATTGAAAATAGTCTGAAAATATTGATCGAGATAGATATTAGCAAATGGATGTCATTTAGATATCTTTCATACATTAAGGAATATTTTAAGATTCTATTCAATAATTTTCAGGCAGTTCATTAATCTTGCTTTAAAGGTATGCATTTAGCTAAAAAACATAAAAACAGTGACCTCAATGAAAGACTTTCAAATATAATGTAAAACTAACATTGAATATACTCGGAAAAAATTAATCGAGATAGATATTAGCAAATGGATGTCATATTAATATTTTTCATACATTGAGCAATATTTTTAATTGTGCTCAATTATTTTCGAGGCAGTTCATTCTTCTTGCTATAAAGGTATGCATTTAGCTAAAAAAATAAAAAAAGTGACCTCAATGAAAGACTTGAATATATAATGTAACACTAACATTGAATACACTCCAAAAAAATTGATCGAGATAGATATTAGCTAATGGATGTCATTTAAATATTTTTTATACATAAAGGAATATTTTAAGATTTTATTCAATAATTTTCAGGCAGTTCATTAATCTTGCTTTGAAGGTATAAATTTTGCTAAAAAACATTAAAACAATGACCTTAATGAAAGCCTTTAAAAATTAATGTAACATTAACAATAAATATACTCGGAAAGAATTGATCCAATTAGATATTAACAAATGGATGTCATTTAAATTTTTTTTATACATTAAGGAATATTTTAAGATTCTATTCAATAATTTTCAGGCAGTTCATTCTTCTTGCGTTAAAGGTATACATTTTGCTAAAAATCAAAAAAACAATAACCTTAACTAAAGACTTTAAACTTTACTGATCACTTTAAAACACTTCATTCTTTTTGCTATAAAGATATACATTTAGCTAAAAAACATAAAAACAATGACCTCAATGAAAGACTTAAAAATAAAATGTAACACTAACATTGAATACACTCCGAAAAAATTGATTGAGATAGATATTAGCAAATGGATGTCATTTAAATATTTAAGGAATATTTTAAGTTAAATATTTAATGTTTCTATTCAATAATTTTCAGGCAGTTCATTCTTTTTGCTATAAAGGTATACATTTAGATAAAAAACATAAATACAATAACCTCAATAAAAGACTTTCAAATATAATATAACACTAACATTGATTATACTCGGAAAAAATTGATCATGATAGATATTAGCAAATGGATGTCATTTAAATATTTTTCATACATTGAGCAATATATTTTAAATTCTATTCAATTATTTTGCAGACAGCTCATTCTTCTTGCTATAAAGGTGTGCATTTAGCTACAAAAATAAAAAAAGTGACCTCAATGAAAGACTTAAAGATATAATGTAACACTAACATTGAATATTCTAGTAAAAAATTGATCGAGATAGATATTATCAAATAGATGTCATTTAAATATTTTTCATACATTAAGGAATATTTTAAGATTCTATTCAATAACTTTCAGGCAGTTCATTAATCTTGCTTTAAAGGTATGCATTTGGATAAAAAACAAAAAAACAGTGATCTCAATGAAAGACTTTTAAATATAATGTAACACTAACATTGAAAATAGTCTGAAAATATTGATCGAGATAGATATTAGCAAATAGATGTCATTTAGATATCTTTCATACATTAAGGAATTTTTTCAGATTTTATTCAATAATATTCAGGAAGTTCATTCTTCTTGCTATTAAGGTATTCTTTAAGCTAAAAAAATAAAAAAAAGTGACCTCAATGAAAGACTTTAAAATTTAATGTAACACTAACATTGAATATAGTCTGAAAATATTGATCGAGATAGATATTAGCAAATGGATGTCATTTAGATATCTTTCATACATTAAGGAATATTTTAAGATTTTATTCAATAATTTTCATGCAGTTCATTAATCTTGCTTTAAAGGTATAAATTTTGCTAAAAAACATTAAAACAATGACCTCAACGAAAGACTTAAAAATAAAATGTAACAAAACACTAACATTGAATAAACTCCGAAAAAATTGATCAAGGTAGATATTAGCAAATGGATGTCATTTAAATATTTAAGGAATATTTTAAGTTTCCATTCAATAATTTTCAGGCAGTTCATTCTTCTTGCTATAAAGGTATACATTTAGCTAAAAAACATAAATACAATAACCTCAATAAAAGACTTTCAAATATAATGTAACACTAACATTGAATATACTCGAAAAAATTGATCGTGATAGATATTAGCGAATGGATGTCATTTAGATATCTTTCATACATTAAGGAATTTTTTCAGATTTTATTCAATAATTTTCAGGAAGTTCATTCTTCTTGCTATTAAGGTTTTCTTTTAGCTAAAAAAATAAAAAAAAAGTGACCTCAATGAAAGACTTTAAAATTTACTGTAACACTAACATTGAATACACTCCGAAAAAATTGATCGAGATAGATATTAGCAAATGAATGTCATTTAAATATTTAAGGAATATTTTAAGATTCCATTCAATAATTTTCAGGCAGTTCATTAATCTTGCTTTCAAGGTATGCATTTAGCTAAAAAACATTAAAACAATGACCTCAATGAAAGATTTAAAAATAAAATGTAACACTAACATTGAATGCACTCCGAAAAAATGATCGAGATAGATATTAGCAAATGGATGTCATTTAAATATTATTCATACATTAAGGAATATTTTAAGATCCTATTCAATAATTTTCAGGCAGTTCATTAATCTTGCTTAAAAGGTATGCATTTAGCTAAAAAACATAAAAACAGTCACCTCAATGAAAGACTTAAAAATATAATGTAATGCTAACATTGAATATCCTAGTAAAAAATTGATCGAGATAGATATTAGCCAATGGATGTCATTTAAATATTATTCATACATGAAGGAATATTTTAAGATTCTATTCAATAATTTTCAGGCAGGTCATTCTTCTTGCTTTAAAGGTAAACATTTTGCTAAAAAACATAAATACAATAACCTCAATAAAAGACTTTTAAATATAATGTAAAACTAACATTGAAAATAGTCTGAAAATATTGATCGAGATAGATATTAGCAAATGGATGTCATTTAGATATCTTTCATACATTAAGGAATATTTTAAGATTTTATTCAATAATTTTCAGGCAGTTCATTAATCTTGCTTTAAAGGTATAGATTTTGCTAAAAAACATTAAAACAATGACCTCAACGAAAGACTTAAAAATAAAATGTAACAAAAAACTAACATTGAATACACTCCGAAAAAATTGATCAAGGTAGATATTAGCAAATGGATGTCATTTAAATATTTAAGGAATATTTTAAGTTTCCATTCAATAATTTTCAGGCAGTTCATTAACCTTGCTTTCGAGGTATGCATTTAGCTAAAAAACATTAAAACAATGACCTCAATGAAAGATTTAAAAATAAAATGTAACACTAACATTGAAAATAGTCTGAAAATATTGATCGAGATAGATATTAGCAAATGGATGTCATTTAGATATCTTTCATACTTTAAGGAATACATTAAGATTCTATTCAATAATTTTCAGGCAGTTCATTAATCTTGCTTAAAAGGTATGCATTTAGCTAAAAAACATAAAAACAGTCACCTCAATGAAAGACTTAAAAATATAATGTAACGCTAACATTGAATATTCTAGTAAAAAATTGATCGAGATAGATATTAGCCAATGGATGTCATTTAAATATTTTTCATACATGAAGGAATATTTTAAGATTCTATTTAATAATTTTCAGGCAGGTCATTCTTCTTGCTTTAAAGGTATACATTTTGCTAAAAAACATAAATACAATAAAAGACCTCAATAAAAGACTTTTAAATATAATGTAAAACTAACATTGAAAATAGTCTGAAAATATTGATCGAGATAGATATTAGCAAATGGATGTCATTTAGATATCTTTCATACATTAAGGAATTTTTTCAGATTTTATTCATTCATATTCATAGGTATTCTTTTAGCTAAAAAAATAAAAAAAAGTGACCTCTATGAAAGACTTTAAAATTTAATGTAACACTAACATTGAATATAGTCTAAAAATATTGATCGAGATAGATATTAGCAAATGGATGTCATTTAGATATCTTTCATACATTAAGGAATATTTTAAGATTTTATTCAATAATTTTCAGGCAGTTCATTAATCTTGCTTTAAAGGTATAAGTTTTGCTAAAAAACATTAAAACAATGACCTCAATGAAAGACTTTAAAATTTAATGTAACACTAATATTGAATACACTCCAAAAAAATTGATCGAGATAGATATTAGCAAATGGATGTCATTTAAATATTTAAGGAATATTTTAAGTTAAATATTTAATGTTTCTATTCAATAATTTTCAGGCAGTTCATTCTTTTTGCTATAAAGGTATACATTTAGATAAAAAACATAAATACAATAACCTCAATAAAAGACTTTCAAATATAATGTAACACTAACATTGATTATACTTGGAAAAAATTGATCATGATAGATATTAGCAAATGGATGTCATTTAAATATTTTTCATACATTGAGCAATATATTTTAAATGCTATTCAATTATTTTGCAGGCAGCTCATTCTTCTTGCTATAAAGGTGTGCATTTAGCTAAAAAAATAAAAAAAGTGACCTCAATGAAAGACTTAAATATATAATGTAACACTAACATTGAATATTCTAGTAAAAAATTGATCGAGATAGATATTATCAAATAGATGTCATTTAAATATTTTTCATACATTAAGGAATATTTTAAGATTCTATTCAATAACTTTCAGGCAGTTCATTAATCTTGCTTTAAAGGTATGCATTTAGATAAAAAAACAAAAAAACAGTGATCTCAATGAAAGAATTTTAAATATAATGTAACACTAACATTGAAAATAGTGTGAAAATATTGATCGAGATAGATATTAGCAAATGGATTTCATTTAGATATCTTTCATACATTAAGGAATTTTTTCAGATTTTATTCAATAATATTCAGGAAGTTCATTCTTCTTGCTATTAAGGTATTCTTTAAGCTAAAAAAATAAAAAAAAGTGACCTCAATGAAAGACTTTAAAATTTAATGTAACACTAACATTGAATATAGTCTGAAAATATTGATCGAGATAGATATTAGCAAATGGATGTCATTTAGATATCTTTCATACATTAAGGAATATTTTAAGATTTTATTCAATAATTTTCAGGCAGTTCATTAATCTTGCTTTAAAGGTATAAATTTTGCTAAAAAACATTAAAACAATGACCTCAACGAAAGACTTAAAAATAAAATGTAACACTAACATTGAATATACTCGAAAAAATTGATCGTGATAGATATTAGCAAATGGATGTCATTTAGATATCTTTCATACATTAAGGAATTTTTTCAGATTTTATTCAATAATTTTCAGGAAGTTCATTCTTCTTGCTATTAAGGTTTTCTTTTAGCTAAAAAAATAAAAAAAAAGTGACCTCAATGAAAGACTTTAAAATGTAATGTAACACTAACATTGAATACACTCCGATAAAATTTATCGAGATAGATATTAGCAAATGGATGTCATTTAAATATTTAAGGAATATTTTAAGTTTCCATTCAATAATTTTCAGGCAGTTCATTAATCTTGCTTTCAAGGTATGCATTTAGCTAAAAAACATTAAAACAATGACCTCAATGAAAGATTTAAAAATAAAATGTAACACTAACATTGAATGCACTCCGAAAAAATGATCGAGATAGATATTAGCAAATGGATGTCATTTAGATATCTTTCATACTTTAAGGAATATATTAAGATCCTATTCAATAATTTTCAGGCAGTTCATTCTTTTTGCTATAAAGGTATAAAGTTTGCTAAAAAACATTAAAACAATGACTTCAATGAAAGACATTAAGGAATATTTTAAGATTCTATTCAATAATTTTCAGGCAGTTCATTAATCTTGCTTTAAAGGTATGCATTTAGCTAAAAAACATAAAAACAGTGACCTCAATGAAAGACTTTCAAATATAATGTAAAACTAACATTGAATATACTCAGAAAGAATTGATCCAATTAGATATTAACAAATGGATGTCATTTAAATTTTTTTTATACATTAAGGAATATTTTAAGATTCTATTCAATAATTTTCATGCAGTTCAATTATCTTGCTTTAAAGGTATAGATTTTGCTAAAAAACATTAAAACAATGACCTCAACGAAAGACTTAAAAATAAAATGTAACAAAAAACTAACATTGAATACACTCCGAAAAAATTGATCAAGGTAGATATTAGCAAATGGATGTCATTTAAATATTTAAGGAATATTTTAAGTTTCCATTCAATAATTTTCAGGCAGTTCATTCTTCTTGCTATAAAGGTATACATTTAGCTAAAAAACATAAATACAATAACCTCAATAAAAGACTTTCAAATATAATGTAACACTAACATTGAATGCACTACGAAAAAATGATCGAGATAGATATTAGCAAATGGATGTCATTTAGATATCTTTCATACTTTAAGGAATATATTAAGATCCTATTCAATAATTTTCAGGCAGTTCATTCTTCTTGCTATTAAGGTATTCTTTTAGCTAAAAAAATAAAAAAAAGTGACCTCAATGAAAGACATTAAAATTTAATGTAACACTAACATTGAATACACTCCGAAAAAATTGATCGAGATAGATATTAGCAAATGGATGTCATTTAAATATTTAAGGAATATTTTAAGTTTCCATTCAATAATTTTCAGGCAGTTCATTAACCTTGCTTTCGAGGTATGCATTTAGCTAAAAAACATTAAAACAATGACCTCAATGAAAGATTTAAAAATAAAATGTAACACTAACATTGAAAATAGTCTGAAAATATTGATCGAGATAGATATGTATTAGCAAATGGATGTCATTTAGATATCTTTCATACTTTAAGGAATACATTAAGATTCTATTCAATAATTTTCAGGCAGTTCATTAATCTTGCTTAAAAGGTATGCATTTAGCTAAAAAACATAAAAACAGTCACCTCAATGAAAGACTTAAAAATATAATGTAACGCTAACATTGAATATTCTAGTAAAAAATTGATCGAGATAGATATTAGCCAATGGATGTCATTTAAATATTTTTCATACATGAAGGAATATTTTAAGATTCTATTCAATAATTTTCAGGCAGGTCATTCTTCTTGCTTTAAAGGTATACATTTTGCTAAAAAACATAAATACAATAAAAGACCTCAATAAAAGACTTTTAAATATAATGTAAAACTAACATTGAAAATAGTCTGAAAATATTGATCGAGATAGATATTAGCAAATGGATGTCATTTAGATATCTTTCATACATTAAGGAATTTTTTCAGATTTTATTCATTCATATTCATAGGTATTCTTTTAGCTAAAAAAATAAAAAAAAGTGACCTCAATGAAAGACTTTAAAATTTAATGTAACACTAACATTGAATATAGTCTAAAAATATTGATCGAGATAGATATTAGCAAATGGATGTCATTTAGATATCTTTCATACATTAAGGAATATTTTAAGATTTTATTCAATAATTTTCAGGCAGTTCATTAATCTTGCTTTAAAGGTATAAATTTTGCTAAAAAACATTAAAACAATGACCTCAATGAAAGACTTTAAAATTTAATGTAACACTAATATTGAATACACTCCAAAAAAATTGATCGAGATAGATATTAGCAAATGGATGTCATTTAAATATTTAAGGAATATTTTAAGTTAAATATTTAATGTTTCTATTCAATAATTTTCAGGCAGTTCATTCTTTTTGCTATAAAGGTATACATTTAGATAAAAAACATAAATACAATAACCTCAATAAAAGACTTTCAAATATAATGTAACACTAACATTGATTATACTTGGAAAAAATTGATCATGATAGATACGAGGGGTGATCAAAAAGTTCCAGGACTGATTTTTTATTAATTTATTTAAAAAATCTACAGGCTATTGGACGTCGCCCCCTTCAAAGTACTCTCCTTGGGATGCTATACATTTTTCCCAACGATGTTTCCACTGTGTAAAGGACTTTGAGAAATCATCTTGTGAAATGGTGTGTAGCTGCTCCAGCGATTTTTTTTTAATGTCATCTACGGACTCAAATCTCTTTCCCTTCATGGGTCTCTTAAGTTTTGGAAACAAGTAAAAGTCTGCAGGGGCAAGGTCAGGTGAATATAGAGGCTGGGGAATGACCGTCATTCCATTTTTGGTGCAGTAGTCGCGAATGAGCAGTGCGGAATGAACAGGCGCATTGTCATGATGCAGCACCCACCGCTCTGCCACAACTCTGGTCTCTTCCTCCTTATTGCCTCGCGCAAATTTCTCAGGGTTTGAAGATAACGAAAGCGGTTAATGGTCTCACCTCGTGGAAGAAATTCATGGTAAACAACACCCTTCCAGTCGAAAAAAACAGTAAGCATGACCTTGACGTTTGATTTGACCTGACCTGCTTTTTTGGGGGTTGGGGAGGATTTTGTCTTCCATTGTGATGACTGGACCTTCGTTTCCACATCGTAGCCATAAACCCACGTTTCATCTCCAGTAATGACTTGTTTTAAGAAGTTTTCATTGTCATTTGCCATTTCAAGAAGTTCCTGACAAACTTGAACTCTGTGTTCTTTCTGCTGCTCAGTCAACAGTCTCGGAACAAACTTTGCAGCCACCCTTCTCATCTGCAAATTTTCTGTTAAAATCTGTTGACACGAACCAAATGTTCAATTCTTCAGCCATCTCACGAATGGTTAGTCGACGATTAGAGCGCACGAGACTGTTCAATCTTGCAACATGATCGTCGTCAGTCGAAGTTGATGGGCGCCCTGAACGAGAATCATCTTCACACGATGTCCGGCCTTCCTTGAACCTTTTGTACCACTCATGACACCTTGACCGACTCAGACATTCATCACCGAAAGCCACTTGCAACATTTGAAAAGTTTCAGTAAACATTTTACCCAACTTCACACAAAACTTTACGCAAACGCGTTCCTCTTCCTTTACATTCATTTCACAAAATCGCCGAACACAAAAAACTTTTTTTTACGAAAACAGCAGTAACTTTGCAATGAAGAAGGTTATCAACAAACTGAATAAACAGCTGAGCTCAGGAAGAGTCACGCTAAACAATGCTGCCAACCGCACTGCTCTATGACACTCCATTGCCGCGCAATCTCAACAGTCCTGGAACTTTTTGATCATCCCTCGTATTAGCAAATGGATGTCATTTAAATATTTTTCATACATTGAGCAATATATTTTAAATGCTATTCAATTATTTTGCAGGCAGCTCATTCTTCTTGCTATAAAGGTGTGCATTTAGCTAAAAAAATAAAAAAAGTGACCTCAATGAAAGACTTAAATATATAATGTAACACTAACATTGAATATTCTAGTAAAAAATTGATCGAGATAGATATTATCAAATAGATGTCATTTAAATATTTTTCATACATTAAGGAATATTTTAAGATTCTATTCAATAACTTTCAGGCAGTTCATTAATCTTGCTTTAAAGGTATGCATTTAGATAAAAAACAAAAAAACAGTGATCTCAATGAAAGACTTTTAAATATAATGTAACACTAACATTGAAAATAGTCTGAAAATATTGATCGAGATAGATATTAGCAAATGGATGTCATTTAGATATCTTTCATACATTAAGGAATTTTTTCAGATTTTATTCAATAATATTCAGGAAGTTCATTCTTCTTGCTATTAAGGTATTCTTTAAGCTAAAAAAATAAAAAAAAGTGACCTCAATGAAAGACTTTAAAATTTAATGTAACACTAACATTGAATATAGTCTGAAAATATTGATCGAGATAGATATTAGCAAATGGATGTCATTTAGATATCTTTCATACATTAAGGAATATTTTAAGATTTTATTCAATAATTTTCAGGCAGTTCATTAATCTTGCTTTAAAGGTATAAATTTTGCTAAAAAACATTAAAACAATGACCTCAACGAAAGACTTAAAAATAAAATGTAACACTAACATTGAATATACTCGAAAAAATTGATCATGATAGATATTAGCAAATGGATGTCATTTAGATATCTTTCATACATTAAGGAATTTTTTCAGATTTTATTCAATAATTTTCAGGAAGTTCATTCTTCTTGCTATTAAGGTTTTCTTTTAGCTAAAAAAATAAAAAAAAAGTGACCTCAATGAAAGACTTTAAAATGTAATGTAACACTAACATTGAATACACTCCGGAAAAATTGATCGAGATAGATATTAGCAAATGGATGTCATTTAAATATTTAAGGAATATTTTAAGTTTCCATTCAATAATTTTCAGGCAGTTCATTAATCTTGCTTTCAAGGTATGCATTTAGCTAAAAAACATTAAAACAATGACCTCAATGAAAGATTTAAAAATAAAATGTAACACAAACATTGAATGCACTACGAAAAAATGATCGAGATAGATATTAGCAAATGGATGTCATTTAGATATCTTTCATACTTTAAGGAATATATTAAGATCCTATTCAATAATTTTCAGGCAGTTCATTAATCTTGCTTAAAAGGTATGCATTTAGCTAAAAAACATAAAAACAGTCACCTCAATGAAAGACTTAAAAATATAATGTAACGCTAACATTGAATATTCTAGTAAAAAATTGATCGAGATAGATATTAGCCAATGGATGTCATTTAAATATTTTTCATACATGAAGGAATATTTTAAGATTCTATTCAATAATTTTCAGGCAGGTCATTCTTCTTGCTTTAAAGGTATAAATTTTGCTAAAAAACATTAAAACAATGACCTCAACGAAAGACTTAAAAATAAAATGTAACAAAACACTAACATTGAATACACTCCGAAAAAATTGATCAAGGTAGATATTAGCAAATGGATATCATTTAAATATTTAAGGAATATTTTAAGATTTTATTCAATAATTTTCAGGCAGTTCATTAATCTTGCTTTAAAGGTATAACTTTTGCTAAAAAACATTAAAACAATGACCTCAATGAAAGACTTTAAAATTTAATGTAACACCAACATTGAATACACTCCAAAATAATTGATCGAGATAGATATTAGCAAATGGATGTCATTTAAATATTTAAGGAATATTTTAAGTTTCCATTCAATAATTTTGAGGCAGTTCATTCTTCTTGCTTTAAAGGTATAAATCTTGCTAAAAAACATTAAAACAATGACCTCAATGAAAGACTTAAAAATAAAATGTAACACTAACATTGAATATTCTAGTAAAAAATTGATCGAGATAGATATTAGCAAATGGATGTCATTTAAATATTATTCATACATTGAGCATTATTTTAAAATCTATTGAATTATTTTCAGGCAGTTCATTTTTCTTGCTATTAAGGTATACATTTAGCTAAAAAAAAAAAAAAAAGTGAACTAAATGAAAGACTTTAAAATTTAATGTAACACTAACATTGAATATAGTCTAAAAATATTGATCGAGATAGATATTAGCAAATGGATGTCATTTAGATATCTTTCATACATTAAGGAATATTTTAAGATTTTATTCAATAATTTTCAGGCAGTTCATTAATCTTGCTTTAAAGGTATAAATTTTGCTAAAAAACATTAAAATAATGACCTCAATGAAAGACTTTAAAATTTGATGTAACACTAACATTGAATACACTCCAAAAAAATTGATCGAGATAGATATTAGCAAATGGATGTCATTTAAATATTTAAGGAATATTTTAAGTTTCCATTCAATAATTTTGAGGCAGTTCATTCTTCTTGCTTTAAAGGTATAAATCTTGCTAAAAAACATTAAAACAATGACCTCAATGAAAGACTTAAAAATAAAATGTAACACTAACATTGAATATTCTAGTAAAAAATTGATCGAGATAGATATTAGCAAATGGATGTCATTTAAATATTATTCATACATTGAGCATTATTTTAAAATCTATTGAATTATTTTCAGGCAGTTCATTTTTCTTGCTATTAAGGTATACATTTAGCTAAAAAAAATAAATACAATAACCTCAATAAAAGACTTTCAAATATAATGTATATTGAATTGTAATTATATATTATACAAAATTATAATTGTAAATATTGTATGTACATTGAATATTCTAGTAAAAAATTGATCGAGATAGATATTAGAAAATGGATGTCATTTAGATATCTTTCATTAATTAAGGAATATTTTAAGAATCTATTCAATAATTTTCAGGCAGTTCATTCTTCTTGCTATAAAGGTATGCATTTAGCTAAAAAAATAAAAAAAAGTGACCTCAATGAAAGACTTTAAAATTAATGTAACACTAACATTGAATATAGTCTAAAAATATTGATCGAGATAGATATTAGCAAATGGATGTCTTTTAGATATCTTTCATACATTAAGGAATATTTTAAGATTTTATTTAATAATTATCAGGCAGTTCATTTATCTTGCTTTAAAGGTATAAATTTTGCTTAAAAACATTAAAACAATGACCTCAATGAATGACTTAAAAATAAAATGTAACACTAACATTGAATACACTCCGAAAAAATTGATCGAGATAGATATGAGCAAATGGATGTCATTTAAATATTATTCATACATTAAGAAATATTTTAAGATTCTATTCAATAATTTTTAGGCAGTTCATTAATCTTGCTTTAAAGGTATGCATTTAGCTAAAAAACAGTGACCTCAATGAAAGAATTAAAAATATAATGTAACACTAACATTGAATACACTCCGAAGAAATTGATCGAGATAGATATTAGCAAATGGATGTCTTTTAGATATCTTTCATACATTAAGGAATATTTTAAGATTTTATTTAATAATTATCAGGCAGTTCATTCTTCTTGCTATAAAGGTATACATTTAGCTAAAAAACATAAATACAATACCCTCAATAAAAGACTTTCAAATATAATGTAAAAATAACATTGAAAATAGTCTGAAAATATTGATCGAGGTAGATATTAGCCAATGGATGTCATTTAGATATCTTTCATACATTAAGGAATATATTAAGATTTTATTCAATAATTTTCAGGCAGTTCATTAATCTTGCTTTGAAGGTATAAATTTTGCTAAAAAAACATTAAAACAATGACCTTAATGAAAGCCTTTAAAAATTAATGTAACATTAACAATAAATATACTCGGAAAGAATTGATCCAATTAGATATTAACAAATGGATGTCATTTAAATTTTTTTTATACATTAAGGAATATTTTAAGATTCTATTCAATAATTTTCAGGCAGTTCATTCTTCTTGCTTTAAAGGTATACATTTTGCTAAAAATCAAAAAAACAATAACCTTAACTAAAGACTTTAAACTTTACTGATCACTTTAAAACACTTCATTCTTTTTGCTATAAAGATATACATTTAGCTAAAAAAACATTAAAACAATGACCTCAATGAAAGACTTAAAAATAAAATGTAACACTAACATTGAATACACTCCGAAACAATTGATCGAGATAGATATTAGCAAATGGATGTCATTTAAATATTTAAGGAATATTTTAAGTTAAATATTTAAAGTTTCTATTCAATAATTTTCAGGCAGTTCATTAATCTTGCTTTAAAGGTATGCATTTAGCTAAAAAACAGTGACCTCAATGAAAGACTTAAAAATATAATGTAACACTAACATCGAATACACTCGGAAAAAATTGATCATGATAGATATTTGCAAATGGATGTCATTTAGATATCTTTCATACATTAAGGAATATTTTAAGATTTTATTCAATTATTTTGCAGGCAGCTCATTCTTCTTGCTATAAAGGTGTGCATTTAGCTAAAAAAATAAAAAAAGTGACCTCAATGAAAGACTTAAATATATAATGTAACATTAACAATAAATATACTCGGAAAGTATTGATCCAATTAGATATTAACAAATGGATGTCATTTAAATTTTTTTTATACATTAAGGAATATTTTAAGATTCTATTCAATAATTTTCAGGCAGTTCATTCCTCTTGCCTTAAAGGTATACATTTTGCTAAAAATCAAATAAACAATCACCTTAACTAAAGACTTTATACTTTACTGATCACTTTAAAACACTTCATTCTTTTTGCTTTAAAGGTATAAATTTTGCTAAAAAACATTAAAACAATGACCTCAATGAAAGACTTTAAAATATAATGTAACACTAATATTGAATACACTCCAAAAAAATTGATCGAGATAGATATTAGCAAATGGATGTCATTTAAATATTTAAGGAATATTTTAAGTTAAATATTTAATGTTTCTATTCAATAATTTTCAGGCAGTTCATTCTTTTTGCTATAAAGGTATACATTTAGATAAAAAACATAAATACAATAACCTCAATGAAATACTTTCAAATATAATGTAACACTAACATTGATTATACTTGGAAAAAATTGATCATGATAGATATTAGCAAATGGATGTCATTTAAATATTTTTCATACATTGAGCAATATATTTTAAATGCTATTCAATTATTTTGCAGGCAGCTCATTCTTCTTGCTATAAAGGTGTGCATTTAGCTAAAAAAATAAAAAAAGTGACCTCAATGAAAGACTTAAATATATAATGTAACACTAACATTGAATATTCTAGTAAAAAATTGATCGAGATAGATATTATCAAATAGATGTCATTTAAATATTTTTCATACATTAAGGAATATTTTAAGATTCTATTCAATAACTTTCAGGCAGTTCATTAATCTTGCTTTAAAGGTATGCATTTAGATAAAAAACAAAAAAACAGTGATCTCAATGAAAGACTTTTAAATATAATGTAACACTAACATTGAAAATAGTCTGAAAATATTGATCGAGATAGATATTAGCAAATGGATGTCATTTAGATATCTTTCATACATTAAGGAATTTTTTCAGATTTTATTCAATAATATTCAGGAAGTTCATTCTTCTTGCTATTAAGGTATTCTTTAAGCTAAAAAAATAAAAAAAAGTGACCTCAATGAAAGACTTAAAAATAAAATGTAACAAAACACTAACATTGAATACACTCCGAAAAAATTGATCAAGGTAGATATTAGCAAATGGATGTCATTTAAATATTTAAGGAATATTTTAAGTTTCCATTCAATAATTTTCAGGCAGTTCATTAATCTTGCTTAAAAGGTATGCATTTAGCTAAAAAACATAAAAACAGTCACCTCAATGAAAGACTTAAAAATATAATGTAACGCTAACATTGAATATTCTAGTAAAAAATTGATCGAGATAGATATTAGCCAATGGATGTCATTTAAATATTTTTCATACATGAAGGAATATTTTAAGATTCTATTCAATAATTTTCAGGCAGGTCATTCTTCTTGCTTTAAAGGTATAAATTTTGCTAAAAAACATTAAAACAATGACCTCAACGAAAGACTTAAAAATAAAATGTAACAAAACACTAACATTGAATACACTCCAAAAAAATTGATCGAGATAGATATTAGCCAATGGATGTCATTTAAATATTTTTCATACATGAAGGAATATTTTAAGATTCTATTCAATAATTTTCAGGCAGGTCATTCTTCTTGCTTTAAAGGTGTAAATTTTGCTAAAAAACATTAAAACAATGACCTCAACGAAAGACTTAAAAATAAAATGTAACAAAACACTAACATTGAATACACTCCGAAAAAATTGATCAAGGTAGATATTAGCAAATGGATGTCATTTAAATATTTAAGGAATATTTTAAGTTTCCATTCAATAATTTTCAGGCAGTTCATTCTTCTTGCTATAAAGGTATACATTTAGCTAAAAAACATAAATACAATAACCTTAATAAAAGACTTTCAAATATAATGTAACACTAACATTGAATATACTCGAAAAAATTGATCGTGATAGATATTAGCAAATGGATGTCATTTAGATATCTTTCATACATTAAGGAATTTTTTCAGATTTTATTCAATAATTTTCAGGAAGTTCATTCTTCTTGCTATTAAGGTTTTCTTTTAGCTAAAAAAATAAAAAAAAAGTGACCTCAATGAAAGACTTTAAAATGTAATGTAACACTAACATTGAATACACTCCGGAAAAATTGATCGAGATAGATATTAGCCAATGGATGTCATTTAAATATTTTTCATACATGAAGGAATATTTTAAGATTCTATTCAATAATTTTCAGGCAGGTCATTCTTCTTGCTTTAAAGGTATAAATTTTGCTAAAAAACATTAAAACAATGACCTCAACGAAAGACTTAAAAATAAAATGTAACAAAACACTAACATTGAATACACTCCGAAAAAATTGATCAAGGTAGATATTAGCAAATGGATGTCATTTAAATATTTAAGGAATATTTTAAGTTTCCATTCAATAATTTTCAGGCAGTTCATTCTTCTTGCTATAAAGGTATACATTTAGCTAAAAAACATAAATACAATAACCTTAATAAAAGACTTTCAAATATAATGTAACACTAACATTGAATATACTCGAAAAAATTGATCGTGATAGATATTAGCAAATGGATGTCATTTAGATATCTTTCATACATTAAGGAATATATTAAGATTCTATTCAATAATTTTCCGGCAGTTCATTAATCTTGCTTTAAAGGTATGCATTTAGCTAAAAAACATAAAAACAGTCACCTCAATGAAAGACTTAAAAATATAATGTAACGCTAACATTGAATATTCTAGTAAAAAATTGATCGAGATAGATATTAGCCAATGGATGTCATTTAAATATTTTTCATACATGAAGGAATATTTTAAGATTCTATTCAATAATTTTCAGGCAGGTCATTCTTCTTGCTTTAAAGGTATACATTTTGCTAAAAAACATAAATACAATAAAAGACCTCAATAAAAGACTTTTAAATATAATGTAAAACTAACATTGAAAATAGTCTGAAAATATTGATCAAGATAGATATTAGCAAATGGATGTCATTTAAATATTTAAGGAATATTTTAAGTTAAATATTTAATGTTTCTATTCAATAATTTTCAGGCAGTTCATTCTTTTTGCCATAAAGGTATACATTTAGATAAAAAACATAAATACAATAACCTCAATAAAAGACTTTCAAATATAATGTAACACTAACATTGATTATACTTGGATAAAATTGATCATGATAGATATTAGCAAATGGATGTCATTTAAATATTTTTCATACATTGAGCAATATATTTTAAATGCTATTCAATTATTTTGCAGGCAGCTCATTCTTCTTGCTATAAAGGTGTGCATTTAGCTAAAAAAATAAAAAAAGTGACCTCAATGAAAGACTTAAATATATAATGTAACACTAACATTGAATATTCTAGTAAAAAATTGATCGAGATAGATATTATCAAATAGATGTCATTTAAATATTTTTCATACATTAAGGAATATTTTAAGATTCTATTCAATAACTTTCAGGCAGTTCATTAATCTTGCTTTAAAGGTATGCATTTAGATAAAAAACAAAAAAACAGTGATCTCAATGAAAGACTTTTAAATATAATGTAACACTAACATTGAAAATAGTCTGAAAATATTGATCGAGATAGATATTAGCAAATGGATGTCATTTAAATATTTAAGGAATATTTTAAGTTTCCATTCAATAATTTTCAGGCAGTTCATTCTTCTTGCTATAAAGGTATACATTTAGCTAAAAAACATAAATACAATAACCTCAATAAAGTACTTTCAAATATAATGTAACACTAACATTGAATATTCTAGTAAAAAATTTATCGAGATAGATATTAGCAAATGGATGTCATTTAAATATTATTCATACATTGAGCATTATTTTAAAATCTATTGAATTATTTTCAGGCAGTTCATTTTTCTTTCTATTAAGGTATACATTTAGCTAAAAAAAATAAATACAATAACCTCAATAAAAGACTTTCAAATATAATGTATATTGAATTGTAATTATATATTATACAAAATTATAATTGTAAATATTGTATGTACATTGAATATTCTAGTAAAAAATTGATCGAGATAGATATTAGAAAATGGATGTCATTTAGATATCTTTCATTAATTAAGGAATATTTTAAGAATCTATTCAATAATTTTCAGGCAGTTCATTCTTCTTGCTATAAAGGTATGCATTTAGCTAAAAAAATAAAAAAAAGTGACCTCAATGAAAGACTTTAAAATTAATGTAACACTAACATTGAATATAGTCTGAAAATATTGATCGAGATAGATATTAGCAAATGGATGTCTTTTAGATATCTTTCATACATTAAGGAATATTTTAAGATTTTATTTAATAATTATCAGGCAGTTCATTTATCTTGCTTTAAAGGTATAAATTTTGCTAAAAAACATTAAAACAATGACCTCAATGAATGACATAAAAATAAAATGTAACACTAACATTGAATACACTCCGAAAAAATTGATCGAGATAGATATTAGCAAATGGATGTCATTTAAATATTATTCATACATTAAGAAATATTTTAAGATTCTATTCAATAATTTTTAGGCAGTTCATTAATCTTGCTTTAAAGGTATGCATTTAGCTAAAAAACAGTGACCTCAATGAAAGACTTAAAAATATAATGTAACACTAACATTGAATACACTCCGAAGAAATTGATCGAGATAGATATTAGCGAATGGATGTCATTTAAATATTTAAGGAATATTTTAAGTTTCCATTCAATAATTTTCAGGCAGTTCATTCTTCTTGCTATAAAGGTATACATTTAGCTAAAAAACATAAATACAATACCCTCAATAAAAGACTTTCAAATATAATGTAAAACTAACATTGAATATACTCGGAAAAAATTAATCGAGATAGATATTAGCAAATGGATGTCATATTAATATTTTTCATACATTGAGCAATATTTTTAATTGTGCTCAATTATTTTCGAGGCAGTTCATTTTTCTTGCTATAAAGGTATGCATTTAGCTAAAAAAATAAAAAAAGTGACCTCAATGAAAGACTTAAATATATAATGTAACACTAACATTGAATACACTCCAAAAAAATTGATCGAGATAGATATTAGCTAATGGATGTCATTTAAATTTTTTTTATACATTAAGGAATATTTTAAGATTCTATTCAATAATTTTCAGGCAGTTCATTCTTCTTGCCTTAAAGGTATACATTTTGCTAAAAATCAAAAAAAAAATCACCTTAACTAAAGACTTTATACTTTACTGATCACTTTAAAACACTTCATTCTTTTTGCTATAAAGATATACATTTAGCTAAAAAACATAAAAACAATTACCTCAATGAAAGACTTAAAAATAAAATGTAACACTAACATTGAATACACTCCGAAAAAATATATTGAGATAGATATTAGCAAATGGATGTCATTTAAATATTTAAGGAATATTTTAAGTTAAATATTTAAAGTTTCTATACAATAATTTTCAGGCAGTTCATTCTTTTTGATATAAAGGTATACATTTAGATAAAAAACATAAATACAATAACCTCAATAAAAGACTTTCAAATATAATGTAACACTAACATTGAATATACTCGGAAAAAATTGATCATGATAGATATTAGCAAATGGATGTCATTTAGATATCTTTCATACATTAAGGAATATTTTAAGATTTTATTCAATTATTTTGCAGGCAGCTCATTCTTCTTGCTATAAAGGTGTGCATTTAGCTAAAAAAATAAAAAAAGTGACCTCAATGAAAGACTTAAATATATAATGTAACACTAACATTGAATATTCTAGTAAAAAATTGACCGAGATAGATATTATCAAATAGATGTCATTTAGATATCTTTCATACATTAAGGAATTTTTTCAGATTTTATTCAATAACTTTCAGGCAGTTCATAAATCTTGCTTTAAAGGTATGCATTTAGATAAAAAACAAAAAAACAGTGATCTCAATGAAAGACTTTCAAATATAATGTAAAACTAACATTAAAAATAGTCTGAAAATATTGATCGAGATAGATATTAGCAAATGGATGTCATTTAGATATCTTTCATACATTAAGGAATTTTTTCAGATTTTATTCAATAATATTTAGGAAGTTCATTCTTCTTGCTATTAAGGTATTCTTTAAGCTAAAAAAATAAAAAAACGTGACCTCAATGAAAGACTTTAAAATTTAATGTAACACTAACATTGAATATAGTCTGAAAATATTGATCGAGATAGATATTAGCAAGTGGATGTCATTTAGATATCTTTCATACATTAAGGAATATTTTAAGATTTTATTCAATAATTTTCTGGCAGTTCATTAATCTTGCTTTAAAGGTATAAATTTTGATAAAAAACATTAAAACAATGACCTCAACGAAAGACTTAAAAATAAAATGTAACAAAACACTAACATTGAATACACTCCGAAAAAATTGATCAAGGTAGATATTAGCAAATGGATGTCATTTAAATATTTAAGGAATATTTTAAGTTTCCATTCAATAATTTTCAGGCAGTTCATTCTTCTTGCTTTAAAGGTATACATTTAGCTAAAAAACATAAATACAATAACCTCAATAAAAGACTTAAATATATAATGTAACACTAACATTGAATATACTCGAAAAAATTGATCGTGATAGATATTAGCAAATGGATGTCATTTAGATATCTTTCATACATTAAGGAATTTTTTCAGATTTTATTTAATAATTTTCAGGAAGTTCATTCTTCTTTCTATTAAGGTATTCTTTTAGCTAAAAAAATAAAAAAAAGTGACCTCAATGAAAGACTTTAAAATTTAATGTAACACTAACATTGAATATAGTCTGAAAATATTGATTGAGATAGATATTAGCAAATGGATGTCATTTAGATATCTTTCATACATTAAGGAATATTTTTAGATTTTATTCAATAATTTTCTGGCAGTTCATTAATCTTGCTTTAAAGGTATAAATTTTGCTAAAAACATTAAAACAATGACCTCAACGAAAGACTTAAAAATAAAATGTAACAAAACACTAACATTGAATACACTCCGAAAAAATTGATCAAGATAGATATTAGCAAATGGATGTCATTTAAATATTTAAGGAATATTTTAAGTTTCCATTCAATAATTTTCAGGCAGTTCATTCTTCTTGCTATAAAGGTATACATTTAGCTAAAAAACATAAATACAATAACCTTAATAAAAGACTTTCAAATATAATGTAACACTAACATTGAATATACTCGAAAAAATTGATCGTGATAGATATTAGCAAATAGATGTCATTTAGATATCTTTCATACATTAAGGAATATATTAAGATTCTATTCAATAATTTTCCGGCAGTTCATTAATCTTGCTTAAAAGGTATGCATTTAGCTAAAAAACATAAAAACAGTCACCTCAATGAAAGACTTAAAAATATAATGTAACGCTAACATTGAATATTCTAGTAAAAAATTGATCGAGATAGATATTAGCCAATGGATGTCATTTAAATATTTTTCATACATGAAGGAATATTTTAAGATTCTATTCAATAATTTTCAGGCAGGTCATTCTTCTTGCTTTAAAGGTATACATTTTGCTAAAAAACATAAATACAATAAAAGACCTCAATAAAAGACTTTTAAATATAATGTAAAACTAACATTGAATACACTCCGAAAAAATTGATCAAGGTAGATATTAGCAAATGGATGTCATTTAAATATTTAAGGAATATTTTAAGATTTTATTCAATAATTTTCAGGCAGTTCATTAATCTTGCTTTAAAGGTATAAATTTTGCTAAAAAACATTAAAACAATGACCTCAATGAAAGACTTTAAAATTTAATGTAACACCAACATTGAATACACTCCAAAAAAATTGATCGAGATAGATATTAGCAAATGGATGTCATTTAAATATTTAAGGAATATTTTAAGATTTTATTTAATAATTATCAGGCAGTTCATTTATCTTGCTTTAAAGGTATAAATTTTGCTAAAAAACATTAAAACAATGACCTCAATGAAAGACTTAAAAATAAAATGTAACACTAACGTTGAATACACTGGGAAAAAATTGATCGAGATAGATATTAGCAAATGGATGTCATTTAAATATAATTCATACATTGAGCAATTTTTTAAATTCTATTCAATTATTTTCAGGCAGTTCATTCTGCTTGCTATAGGGGTATGCATTTACCTTAAAAAATAAAAAAAGTGACCTCAATGGAAGACTTAAAAATAAAATCTAACACTAACTTTGAATACACTCCGAAAAAAATGATCGAGATAGATATAATCAAATGGATGTCATTTAAATATTTAAGGAATATTTTAAGTTTCCATTCAATAATTTTGAGGCAGTTCATTCTTCTTGCTATAAAGGTATACATTTAGCTAAAAAACATAAATACAATAACCTCAATAAAGTACTTTCAAATATAATGTAACACTAACATTGAATATTCTAGTAAAAAATTGATCGAGATAGATATTAGCAAATGGATGTCATTTAAATATTATTCATACATTGAGCATTATTTTAAAATCTATTGAATTATTTTCAGGCAGTTCATTTTTCTTGCTATTAAGGTATACATTTAGCTAAAAAAAATAAATACAATAACCTCAATAAAAGACTTTCAAATATAATGTATATTGAATTGTAATTATATATTATACAAAATTATAATTGTAAATATTGTATGTACATTGAATATTCTAGTAAAAAATTGATCGAGATAGATATTAGAAAATGGATGTCATTTAGATATCTTTCATTAATTAAGGAATATTTTAAGAATCTATTCAATAATTTTCAGGCAGTTCATTCTTCTTGCTATAAAGGTATGCATTTAGCTAAAAAAATAAAAAAAAGGGACCTCAATGAAAGACTTTAAAATTAATGTAACACTAACATTGAATATAGTCTGAAAATATTGATCGAGATAGATATTAGCAAATGGATGTCTTTTAGATATCTTTCATACATTAAGGAATATTTTAAGATTTTATTTAATAATTATCAGGCAGTTCATTTATCTTGCTTTAAAGGTATAAATTTTGCTAAAAAACATTAAAACAATGACCTCAATGAATGACATAAAAATAAAATGTAACACTAACATTGAATACACTCCGAAAAAATTGATCGAGATAGATATTAGCAAATGGATGTCATTTAAATATTATTCATACATTAAGAAATATTTTAAGATTCTATTCAATAATTTTTAGGCAGTTCATTAATCTTGCTTTAAAGGTATGCATTTAGCTAAAAAACAGTGACCTCAATGAAAGACTTAAAAATATAATGTAACACTAACATTGAATACACTCCGAAGAAATTGATCGAGATAGATATTAGCGAATGGATGTCATTTAAATATTTAAGGAATATTTTAAGTTTCCATTCAATAATTTTCAGGCAGTTCATTCTTCTTGCTATAAAGGTATACATTTAGCTAAAAAACATAAATACAATACCCTCAATAAAAGACTTTCAAATATAATGTAAAACTAACATTGAATATACTCGGAAAAAATTAATCGAGATAGATATTAGCAAATGGATGTCATATTAATATTTTTCATACATTGAGCAATATTTTTAATTGTGCTCAATTATTTTCGAGGCAGTTCATTTTTCTTGCTATAAAGGTATGCATTTAGCTAAAAAAATAAAAAAAGTGACCTCAATGAAAGACTTAAATATATAATGTAACACTAACATTGAATACACTCCAAAAAAATTGATCGAGATAGATATTAGCTAATGGATGTCATTTAAATTTTTTTTATACATTAAGGAATATTTTAAGATTCTATTCAATAATTTTCAGGCAGTTCATTCTTCTTGCCTTAAAGGTATACATTTTGCTAAAAATCAAAAAAAAAATCACCTTAACTAAAGACTTTATACTTTACTGATCACTTTAAAACACTTCATTCTTTTTGCTATAAAGATATACATTTAGCTAAAAAACATAAAAACAATGACCTCAATGAAAGACTTAAAAATAAAATGTAACACTAACATTGAATACACTCCGAAAAAATATATTGAGATAGATATTAGCAAATGGATGTCATTTAAATATTTAAGGAATATTTTAAGTTAAATATTTAAAGTTTCTATACAATAATTTTCAGGCAGTTCATTCTTTTTGATATAAAGGTATACATTTAGATAAAAAACATAAATACAATAACCTCAATAAAAGACTTTCAAATATAATGTAACACTAACATTGAATATACTCGGAAAAAATTGATCATGATAGATATTAGCAAATGGATGTCATTTAAATATTTAAGGAATATTTTAAGTTAAATATTTAATGTTTCTATTCAATAATTTTCAGGCAGTTCATTCTTTTTGCTATAAAGGTATACATTTAGATAAAAAACATAAATACAATAACCTCAATAAAAGACTTTCAAATATAATGTAACACTAACATTGAATATACTCGGAAAAAATTGATCATGATAGATATTAGCAAATGGATGTCATTTAGATATCTTTCATACATTAAGGAATATTTTAAGATTTTATTCAATTATTTTGCAGGCAGCTCATTCTTCTTGCTATAAAGGTGTGCATTTAGCTAAAAAAATAAAAAAAGTGACCTCAATGAAAGACTTAAATATATAATGTAACACTAACATTGAATATTCTAGTAAAAAATTGACCGAGATAGATATTATCAAATAGATGTCATTTAGATATCTTTCATACATTAAGGAATTTTTTCAGATTTTATTCAATAACTTTCAGGCAGTTTATAAATCTTGCTTTAAAGGTATGCATTTAGATAAAAAACAAAAAAACAGTGATCTCAATGAAAGACTTTCAAATATAATGTAAAACTAACATTAAAAATAGTCTGAAAATATTGATCGAGATAGATATTAGCAAATGGATGTCATTTAGATATCTTTCATACATTAAGGATTTTTTTCAGATTTTATTCAATAATATTCAGGAAGTTCATTCTTCTTGCTATTAAGGTATTCTTTAAGCTAAAAAAATAAAAAACCGTGACCTCAATGAAAGACTTTAAAATTTAATGTAACACTAACATTGAATATAGTCTGAAAATATTGATCGAGATAGATATTAGCAAGTGGATGTCATTTAGATATCTTTCATACATTAAGGAATATTTTAAGATTTTATTCAATAATTTTCTGGCAGTTCATTAATCTTGCTTTAAAGGTATAAATTTTGATAAAAAACATTAAAACAATGACCTCAACGAAAGACTTAAAAATAAAATGTAACAAAACACTAACATTGAATACACTCCGAAAAAATTGATCAAGGTAGATATTAGCAAATGGATGTCATTTAAATATTTAAGGAATATTTTAAGTTTCCATTCAATAATTTTCAGGCAGTTCATTCTTCTTGCTTTAAAGGTATACATTTAGCTAAAAAACATAAATACAATAACCTCAATAAAAGACTTATATATATAATGTAACACTAACATTGAATATACTCGAAAAAATTGATCGTGATAGATATTAGCAAATGGATGTCATTTAGATATCTTTCATACATTAAGGAATTTTTTCAGATTTTATTTAATAATTTTCAGGAAGTTCATTCTTCTTTCTATTAAGGTATTCTTTTAGCTAAAAAAATAAAAAAAAGTGACCTCAATGAAAGACTTTAAAATTTAATGTAACACTAACATTGAATATAGTCTGAAAATATTGATCGAGATAGATATTAGCAAATGGATGTCATTTAGATATCTTTCATACATTAAGGAATATTTTTAGATTTTATTCAATAATTTTCTGGCAGTTCATTAATCTTGCTTTAAAGGTATAAATTTTGCTAAAAAACATTAAAACAATGACCTCAACGAAAGACTTAAAAATAAAATGTAACAAAACACTAACATTGAATACACTCCGAAAAAATTGATCAAGATAGATATTAGCAAATGGATGTCATTTAAATATTTAAGGAATATTTTAAGTTTCCATTCAATAATTTTCAGGCAGTTCATTCTTCTTGCTATAAAGGTATACATTTAGCTAAAAAACATAAATACAATAACCTTAATAAAAGACTTTCAAATATAATGTAACACTAACATTGAATATACTCGAAAAAATTGATCGTGATAGATATTAGCAAATAGATGTCATTTAGATATCTTTCATACATTAAGGAATATATTAAGATTCTATTCAATAATTTTCCGGCAGTTCATTAATCTTGCTTAAAAGGTATGCATTTAGCTAAAAAACATAAAAACAGTCACCTCAATGAAAGACTTAAAAATATAATGTAACGCTAACATTGAATATTCTAGTAAAAAATTGATCGAGATAGATATTAGCCAATGGATGTCATTTAAATATTTTTCATACATGAAGGAATATTTTAAGATTCTATTCAATAATTTTCAGGCAGGTCATTCTTCTTGCTTTAAAGGTATACATTTTGCTAAAAAACATAAATACAATAAAAGACCTCAATAAAAGACTTTTAAATATAATGTAAAACTAACATTGAATACACTCCGAAAAAATTGATCAAGGTAGATATTAGCAAATGGATGTCATTTAAATATTTAAGGAATATTTTAAGATTTTATTCAATAATTTTCAGGCAGTTCATTAATCTTGCTTTAAAGGTATAAATTTTGCTAAAAAACATTAAAACAATGACCTCAATGAAAGACTTTAAAATTTAATGTAACACCAACATTGAATACACTCCAAAAAAATTGATCGAGATAGATATTAGCAAATGGATGTCATTTAAATATTTAAGGAATATTTTAAGATTTTATTTAATAATTATCAGGCAGTTCATTTATCTTGCTTTTTTTTTTTTTTTTTTTTTTTTTTACACGAAACGGCCACTTTGAGGACCACGCGATATCACTGAAGAATCTTCTTTCTTCCTCCTTCTCACTTCCCAGCGCAGCTTCATCATTCTCGACTGCTCCTCTCTTCTCTCCTTTGACCACCCAATACCCTTCACTCTCTTCTTTAATCTGACTTCATTGTTAATTACTTTCTTGAAAAGATCCCTGTCATGGCAAAGTTCTTTTGATATCCCCAATGTTTCCAATTCTTCTTTAATTTGCCTAGGATATCCTCCCAAATTTTTGTACTTTAAAATTTTATTAAAAATTTCTTTACATAATCTTTTTTCATTCATTCTCTCCATGTGCCCAAAGAACCTTAACCTCCTAATTCTCATATCAGTTTCTAAATCATTAATTTGCCTGTAAATTTCCTCATTAGACCTCCTCCTGAATCCTTCTAATGTTTTCCTTGGTCCATAAATCTTCCTCAAAATTTTCCTCTCTATTTTGTTCAACTTATCTAAACTGGGAAAACAAGCCGTTTCTACTCCATAAAGAATCACAGGTTTTACCACAGTATTATAATGCCTTAATTTTGCCTTTATCGAAAGATTTTTTTTATTGTAAATTTTTCCCACTTGAAAGCACAAATCCTCTAATTTTTTAATTTTTCCCTTGAAACTCTCCTTTTCCGATCCATTGCAGCACAAAACTTCACCCAAATACTTGAATTTCCTAACAACCGAAATCTTCCCATATTTGGTTTTGACTGATTTTTTCTGATATCCTACCTCCGTGGTCATTAACTCCGTTTTCTCAAAAGATATTTGTAACCCGGTTTTCTCAGCAATTTCCTTCAGGCAATTTATCTGTTCAATGGACTCTTCTTCAGATTCAGCCAATAATGCTAGATCATCAGCAAAAGCCAAGCACCTCACTTTAATATGCATGTGTTTGGTCCCCACCCGAGCTCCTGAACTATTTTTCTTCCAAAATTCACTCATTACTTTATCCAAAACTATATTAAAAAGTATGGGAGACAGACCATCTCCTTGCCTGAGACCAGTTTTTATCTGAAAAGGTTTACTAATTAAACCCCTAAATTTCACTTTAGATTCAGTTTCTGTTAAAGTTGCCTTAATTAAATTAATTGTTTTCTGATCCACTCCGTATTCCCTTAGAATCTTCAACAGAGTTCCCCTATCAACCGAGTCGTACGCTTTTTTAAAATCCACAAAGGAAATAAAAAGACTTTTTCTTCTTGAGATATAATATTTTATGAGTAATTTTAGACTTAAAATTTGTTCTTGACAGGATCTTCCCTTTCTAAAACCCCCTTGGTATTCCCCAATTTTATGATCTATTTGTGGCTCCAATCTATTTAACAACAATTTTGAGAAAATTTTATAAGTGACCGATAACAGAGAAATTCCCCTGTAGTTATTAACATCCGTTTTAGAACCTTTTTTATATAAAGGATGAATCAAGGCAGATTTCCAATCCTTCGGAATTTCCTCTTTCTCCCAAACATCCATAAACATTTCCACTACTTTCCTCCTGAATTTCTCACTAGTTAATTTCCACATCTCAGCCAGAACTCCGTCCTCACCCGAGGCCTTATTGTTTTTAAGTGAATTAATCACTTCTTCTAACTCCTCATCATCCGGAGGATCTGACTCGGTACCTTGTGGAGTGTTTTCCCTTATTTTTAGTTTCTCCCTCGGTTCTTCACAATTTAACAATTTTTCAAAATATCTCGCCAAAATTTCACAATTTTCCTCATTATTCAGAGCCAAATTTCCATCTTCTTTCTGAAGTACCAATTCTGGTGGAGAATAACCTTTGATTTTATTTTTGAAAGCCCGGTAAAAAATTCTTGTTTCATTCTTCTTAAAACTCTCTTCCATTTCCGAGATTTGATTGTTAAGGAATTTTCTTCTTGCATTCCTCAAGATTTTATGAGTGGACCTTCTTTCCTCATGATAATTCTTCAGGTTTTCCACCGTTTTATTCTGATTCCACATTTTCCAGGTTTCCAGTCTTTTCCTGACAGCCTCTTCACACTCTAAATTCCACCACTCCCTTTTCTTCCTGAAATCCTGTGAGGCCAAATTTCCCGCAGCCTCTACTAGATTTTTAGTTAAATCATCCCAATTTTCTGGTTCTTTAACTTTGGCTTGAAATTCCCTGCCTTTCTCCTTTACCAAAAAATCTCTATCTATTGACTTAATTTTCCTGCTTAACTCACATTTATTCTTTTTCGCAATAAAATTCATCTTAATTTGAGAAGGGAAATGATCTGAAACGACATTAATTGCTCTTTTAACCCTAACATTTTGAATTTCCTTAGAATTCCTCCTAGAGATGGCAACATGATCCAACTGAAATTCACCCAATTTATGATTGGGAGAGACCCACGTCTTTTTCTTACTAGATTTTGCCTTGAAATTAGTGGACATTATTTTTAAGCCAGTATTTTTGCACAAGTGAACCAATCTCTCTCCATTCTTATTGGTCCACCTATGAGCAGGATATTCCCCTACTATTTCCCTGTTTCTTTTTTCCCTCCCTAATTGTGCATTGAAATCCCCTAAAAGTACTTTGACATGATTGTGAGGGATATTGACTATTTCTTTTCCCAGCAGATCCCAGAACTCCTCAACTTTCTCTGGATTTCTTCTATTATCTTCATTGATGGGAGCGTGTGCATTAATTATCGTATACTTTTTGTTACTGGATTTTAAGGTAAGAATTGCCAGCCTAGAATTTATTCCCTTAAATCCTACTACAGATTTTAAAAACCTATTATTAACCATAAAAGCCACCCCTAAATGAGGCATCCCCCCCATAATCTTTTTTCCCGGTGGACTTTTGAAAATTCTGAATCCATCTGATTCCACAACAGTTTCATCAGAAAACCTGGTTTCTTGCAGGGCCATGACTGAAATTTTCAACCTACTAAGTTCGGAAGTTAATTGCCTTAGTTTCCCTACTTGAATTAATGAGTTGACATTATAAGTACCAAAGTAGTACCTATTTTTATGCTTAAAATTTTGACTGGGGTATTGGTGGCGCTCCGATTTATCACTAAGCTTTTCACTGTCGGGCACCCTGGAATCCGATCGCCCGACGTTGTCTTCAGGGTATGTTTCTGTGACAAGCTTCTTCATGATATAAAGTTTGATATGTAGTCGAGTTACCCCGACTGAGGATACAACTAGGATAGTAAATCCTAGAGGGTTTCGTTTCAGTTCCCCTATACCTTAGCCTTTTCTTCAGGTAAAGGGTATCCAGCCGCACCACTTGGAGGCGCGCACACTCTAAAAGCTCTAGATGTTGAAAAGGCGCTCTTGCTTTAAAGGTATAAATTTTGCTAAAAAACATTAAAACAATGACCTCAATGAAAGACTTAAAAATAAAATGTAACACTAACATTGAATACACTGGGAAAAAATTGATCGAGATAGATATTAGCAAATGGATGTCATTTAAATATAATTCATACATTGAGCAATTTTTTAAATTCTATTCAATTATTTTCAGGCAGTTCATTCTGCTTGCTATAGGGGTATGCATTTACCTAAAAAAATAAAAAAAGTGACCTCAATGGAAGACTTAAAAATAAAATCTAACACTAACTTTGAATACACTCCGAAAAAAATGATCGAGATAGATATAATCAAATGGATGTCATTTAAATATTTAAGGAATATTTTAAGTTTCCATTCAATAATTTTGAGGCAGTTCATTCTTCTTGCTATAAAGGTATACATTTAGCTAAAAAACATAAATACAATAACCTCAATAAAGTACTTTCAAATATAATGTAACACTAACATTGAATATTCTAGTAAAAAATTTATCGAGATAGATATTAGCAAATGGATGTCATTTAAATATTATTCATACATTGAGCATTATTTTAAAATCTATTGAATTATTTTCAGGCAGTTCATTTTTCTTGCTATTAAGGTATACATTTAGCTAAAAAAAATAAATACAATAACCTCAATAAAAGACTTTCAAATATAATGTATATTGAATTGTAATTATATATTATACAAAATTATAATTGTAAATATTGTATGTACATTGAATATTCTAGTAAAAAATTGATCGAGATAGATATTAGAAAATGGATGTCATTTAGATATCTTTCATTAATTAAGGAATATTTTAAGAATCTATTCAATAATTTTCAGGCAGTTCATTCTTCTTGCTATAAAGGTATGCATTTAGCTAAAAAAATAAAAAAAAGTGACCTCAATGAAAGACTTTAAAATTAATGTAACACTAACATTGAATATAGTCTGAAAATATTGATCGAGATAGATATTAGCAAATGGATGTCTTTTAGATATCTTTCATACATTAAGGAATATTTTAAGATTTTATTTAATAATTATCAGGCAGTTCATTTATCTTGCTTTAAAGGTATAAATTTTGCTAAAAAACATTAAAACAATGACCTCAATGAATGACATAAAAATAAAATGTAACACTAACATTGAATACACTCCGAAAAAATTGATCGAGATAGATATTAGCAAATGGATGTCATTTAAATATTATTCATACATTAAGAAATATTTTAAGATTCTATTCAATAATTTTTAGGCAGTTCATTAATCTTGCTTTAAAGGTATGCATTTAGCTAAAAAACAGTGACCTCAATGAAAGACTTAAAAATATAATGTAACACTAACATTGAATACACTCCGAAGAAATTGATCGAGATAGATATTAGCAAATGGATGTCATTTAAATATTTAAGGAATATTTTAAGTTTCCATTCAATAATTTTCAGGCAGTTCATTCTTCTTGCTATAAAGGTATACATTTAGCTAAAAAACATAAATACAATACCCTCAATAAAAGACTTTCAAATATAATGTAAAACTAACATTGAAAATAGTCTGAAAATATTGATCGAGGTAGATATTAGCCAATGGATGTCATTTAGATATCTTTCATACATTAAGGAATATATTAAGATTTTATTCAATAATTTTCAGGCAGTTCATTAATCTTGCTTTGAAGGTATAAATTTTGCTAAAAAAACATTAAAACAATGACCTTAATGAAAGCCTTTAAAATTAATGTAACATTAACAATAAATATACTCGGAAAGAATTGATCTAATTAGATATTAACAAATAGATGTCATTTAAATTTTTTTTATACATTAAGGAATATTTTAAAATTCTATTCAATAATTTTCAGGCAGTTCATTCTTCTTGCTTTAAAGGTATGCATTTAGCTAAAAAACATAAAAACAGTGACCTCAATGAAAGACTTTCAAATATAATGTAAAACTAACATTGAATATACTCGGAAAAAATTAATCGAGATAGATATTAGCAAATGGATGTCATATTAATATTTTTCATACATTGAGCAATATTTTTAATTGTGCTCAATTATTTTCGAGGCAGTTCATTTTTCTTGCTATAAAGGTATGCATTTAGCTAAAAAAATAAAAAAAGTGACCTCAATGAAAGACTTAAATATATAATGTAACACTAACATTGAATACACTCCAAAAAAATTGATCGAGATAGATATTAGCTAATGGATGTCATTTAAATATTTTTTATACATAAAGGAATATTTTAAGATTTTATTCAATAATTTTCAGGCAGTTCATTAATCTTGCTTTGAAGGTATAAATTTTGCTAAAAAACATTAAAACAATGACCTTAATGAAAGCCTTTAAAAATTAATGTAACATTAACAATAAATATACTCGGAAAGTATTGATCCAATTAGATATTAACAAATGGATGTCATTTAAATTTTTTTTATACATTAAGGAATATTTTAAGATTCTATTCAATAATTTTCAGGCAGTTCATTCTTCTTGCCTTAAAGGTATACATTTTGCTAAAAATCAAAAAAACAATCACCTTAACTAAAGACTTTATACTTTACTGATCACTTTAAAACACTTCATTCTTTTTGCTATAAAGATATACATTTAGCTAAAAAACATAAAAACAATGACCTCAATGAAAGACTTAAAAATAAAATGTAACACTAACATTGAATACACTCCGAAAAAATATATTGAGATAGATATTAGCAAATGGATGTCATTTAAATATTTAAGGAATATTTTAAGTTAAATATTTAAAGTTTCTATTCAATAATTTTCAGGCAGTTCATTCTTTTTGATATAAAGGTATACATTTAGATAAAAAACATAAATACAATAACCTCAATAAAAGACTTTCAAATATAATGTAACACTAACATTGAATATACTCGGAAAAAATTGATCATGATAATGGATGTCATTTAAATATTTAAGGAATATTTTAAGTTTCCATTCAATAATTTTCAGGCAGTTCATTAACCTTGCTTTCGAGGTATGCATTTAGCTAAAAAACATTAAAACAATGACCTCAATGAAAGATTTAAAAATAAAATGTAACACTAACATTGAAAATAGTCTGAAAATATTGATCGAGATAGATATTAGCAAATGGATGTCATTTAGATATCTTTCATACTTTAAGGAATACATTAAGATTCTATTCAATAATTTTCAGGCAGTTCATTAATCTTGCTTAAAAGGTATGCATTTAGCTAAAAAACATAAAAACAGTCACCTCAATGAAAGACTTAAAAATATAATGTAACGCTAACATTGAATATTCTAGTAAAAAATTGATCGAGATAGATATTAGCCAATGGATGTCATTTAAATATTTTTCATACATGAAGGAATATTTTAAGATTCTATTCAATAATTTTCAGGCAGGTCATTCTTCTTGCTTTAAAGGTATACATTTTGCTAAAAAACATAAATACAATAAAAGACCTCAATAAAAGACTTTTAAATATAATGTAAAACTAACATTGAAAATAGTCTGAAAATATTGATCGAGATAGATATTAGCAAATGGATGTCATTTAGATATCTTTCATACATTAAGGAATTTTTTCAGATTTTATTCATTCATATTCATAGGTATTCTTTTAGCTAAAAAAATAAAAAAAAGTGACCTCAATGAAAGACTTCAAAATTTAATGTAACACTAACATTGAATATAGTCTAAAAATATTGATAGAGATAGATATTAGCAAATGGATGTCATTTAGATATCTTTCATACATTAAGGAATATTTTAAGATTTTATTCAATAATTTTCAGGCAGTTCATTAATCTTGCTTTAAAGGTATAAATTTTGCTAAAAAACATTAAAACAATGACCTCAATGAAAGACTTTAAAATTTAATGTAACACTAATATTGAATACACTCCAAAAAAATTGATCGAGATAGATATTAGCAAATGGATGTCATTTAAATATTTAAGGAATATTTTAAGTTAAATATTTAATGTTTCTATTCAATAATTTTCAGGCAGTTCATTCTTTTTGCTATAAATGTATACATTTAGATAAAAAACATAAATACAATAACCTCAATAAAAGACTTTCAAATATAATGTAACACTAACATTGATTATACTTGGAAAAAATTGATCATGATAGATATTAGCAAATGGATGTCATTTAAATATTTTTCATACATTGAGCAATATATTTTAAATGCTATTCAATTATTTTGCAGGCAGCTCATTCTTCTTGCTATAAAGGTGTGCATTTAGCTAAAAAAATAAAAAAAGTGACCTCAATGAAAGACTTAAATATATAATGTAACACTAACATTGAATATTCTAGTAAAAAATTGATCGAGATAGATATTATCAAATAGATGTCATTTAAATATTTTTCATACATTAAGGAATATTTTAAGATTCTATTCAATAACTTTCAGGCAGTTCATTAATCTTGCTTTAAGGTATGCATTTAGATAAAAAAACAAAAAAACAGTGATCTCAATGAAAGAATTTTAAATATAATGTAACACTAACATTGAAAATAGTCTGAAAATATTGATCGAGATAGATATTAGCAAATGGATGTCATTTAGATATCTTTCATACATTAAGGAATTTTTTCAGATTTTATTCAATAATTTTCAGGAAGTTCATTCTTCTTGCTATTAAGGTTTTCTTTTAGCTAAAAAAATAAAAAAAAAGTGACCTCAATGAAAGACTTTAAAATGTAATGTAACACTAACATTGAATACACTCCGATAAAATTGACCGAGATAGATATTAGCAAATGGATGTCATTTAAATATTTAAGGAATATTTTAAGTTTCCATTCAATAATTTTCAGGCAGTTCATTAATCTTGCTTTCAAGGTATAAATTTTGCTAAAAAACATTAAAACAATGACCTCAATGAAAGACTTAAAAATAAAATGTAACACTAACATTGAATATACTCGAAAAAATTGATCGTGATAGATATTAGCAAATGGATGTCATTTAGATATCTTTCATACATTAAGGAATTTTTTCAGATTTTATTCAATAATTTTCAGGAAGTTCATTCTTCTTGCTATTAAGGTTTTCTTTTAGCTAAAAAAATAAAAAAAAAAGTGACCTCAATGAAAGACTTTAAAATGTAATGTAACACTAACATTGAATACACTCCGATAAAATTGATCGAGATAGATATTAGCAAATGGATGTCATTTAAATATTTAAGGAATATTTTAAGTTTCCATTCAATAATTTTCAGGCAGTTCATTAATCTTGCTTTCAAGGTATAAATTTTGCTAAAAAACATTAAAACAATGACCTCAATGAAAGACTTAAAAATAAAATGTAACACTAACATTGAATACACTGGGAAAAAATTAATCGAGATAGATATTAGCAAATGGATGTCATATTAATATTTTTCATACATTGAGCAATATTTTTAATTGTGCTCAATTATTTGCGATGCAGTTCATTCTTCTTGCTATAAAGGTACATTGAATATTCTAGTAAAAAATTGATCGAGATAGATATTAGAAAATGGATGTCATTTAAATATTATTCATACTTTAAGGAATATATTAAGATCCTATTCAATAATTTTCAGGCAGTTCATTCTTTTTGCTATAAAGGTATAAAGTTTGCTAAAAAACATTAAAACAATGACTTCAATGAAAGACATTAAGGAATATTTTAAGATTCTATTCAATAATTTTCAGGCAGTTCATTAATCTTGCTTTAAAGGTATGCATTTAGCTAAAAAACATAAAAACAGTGACCTCAATGAAAGACTTTCAAATATAATGTAAAACTAACATTGAATATACTCGGAAAAAATTGATCATGATAGATATTAGCAAATGGATGTCATTTAAATATTATTCATACATTATGGAATATTTTAAGATTCTATTCAATAATATTCAGGCAATTCATTCTTCTTGCTATAAAGGTATGCATTTAGCTAAAAAAATAAAAAAAGTGAACTAAATGAAAGACTTTAAAATTTAATGTAACACTAACATTGAAAATAGTCTGAAAATATCGATCGAGATAGATATTAGCAAATGGATGTCATTTAGATATCTTTCATACATTAAGGAATATATTAAGATTTTATTCAATAATTTTCAGGCAGTTCATTAATCTTGCTTTGAAGGTATAAATTTTGCTAAAAAAGATTAAAACAATGGCCTTAATGAAAGCATTTAAAAATTAATGTAACATTAACAATAAATATACTCGGAAAGAATTGATCCAATTAGATATTAACAAATGGATGTCATTTAAATTTTTTTTATACATTAAGGAATATTTTAAGATTCTATTCAATAATTTTCAGGCAGTTCATTCTTCTTGCGTTAAAGGTATACATTTTGCTAAAAATCAAAAAAAAAATAACCTTAACTAAAGACTTTAAACTTTACTGATCACTTTAAAACACTTCATTCTTTTTGCTATAAAGATATACATTTAGCTAAAAAACATTAAAACAATGACCTCAATGAAAGACTTAAAAATAAAATGTAACACTAACATTGAATACACTCCGAAAAAATTGATCGAGATAGATATTAGCAAATGGATGTCATTTAAATATTATTCATACATTAAGGAATATTTTAAGATTCTATTCAATAATTTTCAGGCAGTTCATTAATCTTGCTTTAAAGGTATGCATTTAGCTAAAAAACATAAAAACAGTGACCTCAATGAAAGACTTTCAAATATAATGTAAAACTAACATTAAATATACTCGGAAAAAATTAATCGAGATAGATATTAGCAAATGGATGTCATATTAATATTTTTCATACATTGAGCAATATTTTTAATTGTGCTCAATTATTTGCGATGCAGTTCATTCTTCTTGCTATAAAGGTATGCATTTAGCTAAAAAAATAAAAAAAGTGACCTCAATGAAAGACTTGAATATATAATGTAACACTAACATTGAATACACTCCAAAAAAATTGATCGAGATAGATATTAGCAAATGGATGTCATTTAGATATCTTTCATACATTAAGGAATATATTAAGATTTTATTCAATAATTTTCAGGCAGTTCATTAATCTTGCTTTGAAGGTATAAATTTTGCTAAAAAACATTAAAACAATGGCCTTAATGAAAGCATTTAAAAATTAATGTAACATTAACAATAAATATACTCGGAAAGAATTGATCCAATTAGATATTAACAAATGGATGTCATTTAAATTTTTTTTATACATTAAGGAATATTTTAAGATTCTATTCAATAATTTTCATGCAGTTCATTAATCTTGCTTTAAAGGTATAGATTTTGCTAAAAAACATTAAAACAATGACCTCAACGAAAGACTTAAAAATAAAATGTAACAAAAAACTAACATTGAATACACTCCGAAAAAATTGATCAAGGTAGATATTAGCAAATGGATGTCATTTAAATATTTAAGGAATATTTTAAGTTTCCATTCAATAATTTTCAGGCAGTTCATTCTTCTTGCTATAAAGGTATACATTTAGCTAAAAAACATAAATACAATAACCTCAATAAAAGACTTTCAAATATAATGTAACACTAACATTGAATATACTCGAAAAAATTGATCGTGATAGATATTAGCAAATGGATGTCATTTAGATATCTTTCATACATTAAGGAATTTTTTCAGATTTTATTCAAAAATTTTCAGGAAGTTCATTCTTCTTGCTATTAAGGTATTCTTTTAGCTAAAAAAATAAAATAAAGTGACCTCAATGAAAGACGTTAAAATTTAATGTAACACTAACATTGAATACACTCCGAAAAAATTGATCGAGATAGATATTAGCAAATGGATGTCATTTAAATATTTAAGGAATATTTTAAGTTTCCATTCAATAATTTTCCGGCAGTTCATTAACCTTGCTTTCGAGGTATGCATTTAGCTAAAAAACATTAAAACAATGACCTCAATGAAAGATTTAAAAATAAAATGTAACACTAACATTGAAAATAGTCTGAAAATATTGATCGAGATAGATATTAGCAAATGGATGTCATTTAGATATCTTTCATACTTTAAGGAATACATTAAGATTCTATTCAATAATTTTCAGGCAGTTCATTAATCTTGCTTAAAAGGTATGCATTTAGCTAAAAAACATAAAAACAGTCACCTCAATGAAAGACTTAAAAATATAATGTAACGCTAACATTGAATATTCTAGTAAATAATTGATCGAGATAGATATTAGCCAATGGATGTCATTTAAATATTTTTCATACATGAAGGAATATTTTAAGATTCTATTCAATAACTTTCAGGCAGTTCATTAATCTTGCTTTAAAGGTATGCATTTAGATAAAAAACAAAAAAACAGTGATCTCAATGAAAGACTTTTAAATATAATGTAACACTAACATTGAAAATAGTCTGAAAATATTGATCGAGATAGATATTAGCAAATGGATGTCATTTAGATATCTTTCATACATTAAGGAATTTTTTCAGATTTTATTCAATAATATTCAGGAAGTTCATTCTTCTTGCTATTAAGGTATTCTTTAAGCTAAAAAAATAAAAAAAAGTGACCTCAATGAAAGACTTTAAAATTTAATGTAACACTAACATTGAATATAGTCTGAAAATATTGATCGAGATAGATATTAGCAAATGGATGTCATTTAGATATCTTTCATACTTTAAGGAATACATTAAGATTCTATTCAATAATTTTCAGGCAGTTCATTAATCTTGCTTAAAAGGTATGCATTTAGCTAAAAAACATAAAAACAGTCACCTCAATGAAAGACTTAAAAATATAATGTAACGCTAACATTGAATATTCTAGTAAAAAATTGATCGAGATAGATATTAGCCAATGGATGTCATTTAAATATTTTTCATACATGAAGGAATATTTTAAGATTCTATTCAATAATTTTCAGGCAGGTCATTCTTCTTGCTTTAAAGGTATACATTTTGCTAAAAAACATAAATACAATAAAAGACCTCAATAAAAGACTTTTAAATATAATGTAAAACTAACATTGAAAATAGTCTGAAAATATTGATCGAGATAGATATTAGCAAATGGATGTCATTTAGATATCTTTCATACATTAAGGAATTTTTTCAGATTTTATTCATTCATATTCATAGGTATTCTTTTAGCTAAAAAAATAAAAAAAAGTGACCTCAATGAAAGACTTTAAAATTTAATGTAACACTAACATTGAATATAGTCTAAAAATATTGATAGAGATAGATATTAGTAAATGGATGTCATTTAGATATCTTTCATACATTAAGGAATATTTTAAGATTTTATTCAATAATTTTCAGGCAGTTCATTAATCTTGCTTTAAAGGTATAAATTTTGCTAAAAAACATTAAAACAATGACCTCAATGAAAGACTTTAAAATTTAATGTAACACTAATATTGAATACACTCCAAAAAAATTGATCGAGATAGATATTAGCAAATGGATGTCATTTAAATATTTAAGGAATATTTTAAGTTAAATATTTAATGTTTCTATTCAATAATTTTCAGGCAGTTCATTCTTTTTGCTATAAAGGTATACATTTAGATAAAAAACATAAATACAATAACCTCAATGAAATACTTTCAAATATAATGTAACACTAACATTGATTATACTTGGAAAAAATTGATCATGATAGATATTAGCAAATGGATGTCATTTAAATATTTTTCATACATTGAGCAATATATTTTAAATGCTATTCAATTATTTTGCAGGCAGCTCATTCTTCTTGCTATAAAGGTGTGCATTTAGCTAAAAAAATAAAAAAAGTGACCTCAATGAAAGACTTAAATATATAATGTAACACTAACATTGAATATTCTAGTAAAAAATTGATCGAGATAGATATTATCAAATAGATGTCATTTAAATATTTTTCATACATTAAGGAATATTTTAAGATTCTATTCAATAACTTTCAGGCAGTTCATTAATCTTGCTTTAAAGGTATGCATTTAGATAAAAAACAAAAAAACAGTGATCTCAATGAAAGACTTTTAAATATAATGTAACACTAACATTGAAAATAGTCTGAAAATATTGATCGAGATAGATATTAGCAAATGGATGTCATTAAGATATCTTTCATACATTAAGGAATTTTTTCAGATTTTATTCAATAATATTCAGGAAGTTCATTCTTCTTGCTATTAAGGTATTCTTTAAGCTAAAAAAATAAAAAAAAGTGACCTCAATGAAAGACTTTAAAATTTAATGTAACACTAACATTGAATATAGTCTGAAAATATTGATCGAGATAGATATTAGCAAATGGATGTCATTTAGATATCTTTCATACATTAAGGAATATTTTAAGATTTTATTCAATAATTTTCAGGCAGTTCATTAATCTTGCTTTAAAGGTATAAATTTTGCTAAAAAACATTAAAACAATGACCTCAACGAAAGACTTAAAAATAAAATGTAACACTAACATTGAATATACTCGAAAAAATTGATCGTGATAGATATTAGCAAATGGATGTCATTTAGATATCTTTCATACATTAAGGAATTTTTTCAGATTTTATTCAATAATTTTCAGGAAGTTCATTCTTCTTGCTATTAAGGTTTTCTTTTAGCTAAAAAAATAAAAAAAAAGTGACCTCAATGAAAGACTTTAAAATGTAATGTAACACTAACATTGAATACACTCCGGAAAAATTGATCGAGATAGATATTAGCAAATGGATGTCATTTAAATATTTAAGGAATATTTTAAGTTTCCATTCAATAATTTTCAGGCAGTTCATTAATCTTGCTTTCAAGGTATGCATTTAGCTAAAAAACATTAAAACAATGACCTCAATGAAAGATTTAAAAATAAAATGTAACACTAACATTGAATGCACTCCGAAAAAATGATCGAGATAGATATTAGCAAATGGATGTCATTTAGATATCTTTCATACTTTAAGGAATATATTAAGATCCTATTCAATAATTTTCAGGCAGTTCATTAATCTTGCTTAAAAGGTATGCATTTAGCTAAAAAACATAAAAACAGTCACCTCAATGAAAGACTTAAAAATATAATGTAACGCTAACATTGAATATTCTAGTAAAAAATTGATCGAGATAGATATTAGCCAATGGATGTCATTTAAATATTTTTCATACATGAAGGAATATTTTAAGATTCTATTCAATAATTTTCAGGCAGGTCATTCTTCTTGCTTTAAAGGTATAAATTTTGCTAAAAAACATTAAAACAATGACCTCAACGAAAGACTTAAAAATAAAATGTAACAAAACACTAACATTGAATACACTCCGAAATAATTGATCAAGGTAGATATTAGCAAATGGATGTCATTTAAATATTTAAGGAATATTTTAAGATTTTATTCAATAATTTTCAGGCAGTTCATTAATCTTGCTTTAAAGGTATAACTTTTGCTAAAAAACATTAAAACAATGACCTCAATGAAAGACTTTAAAATTTAATGTAACACCAACATTGAATACACTCCAAAAAATTTGATCGAGATAGATATTAGCAAATGGATGTCATTTAAATATTTAAGGAATATTTTAAGTTTCCATTCAATAATTTTCAGGCAGTTCATTCTTCTTGCTTTAAAGGTATAAATCTTGCTAAAAAACATTAAAACAATGACCTCAATTAAAGACTTAAAAATAAAATGTAACACTAACATTGAATACACTGGGAAAAAATTGATCGAGATAGATATTAGAAAATGGATGTCATTTAGATATCTTTCATTAATTAAGGAATATTTTAAGAATCTATTCAATAATTTTCAGGCAGTTCATTCTTCTTGCTATAAAGGTATGCATTTAGCTAAAAAAATAAAAAAAAGTGACCTCAATGAAAGACTTTAAAATTAATGTAACACTAACATTGAATATAGTCTGAAAATATTGATCGAGATAGATATTAGCAAATGGATGTCTTTTAGATATCTTTCATACATTAAGGAATATTTTAAGATTTTATTTAATAATTATCAGGCAGTTCATTTATCTTGCTTTAAAGGTATAAATTTTGCTTAAAAACATTAAAACAATGACCTCAATGAATGACTTAAAAATAAAATGTAACACTAACATTGAATACACTCCGAAAAAATTGATCGAGATAGATATTAGCAAATGGATGTCATTTAAATATTATTCATACATTAAGAAATATTTTAAGATTCTATTCAATAATTTTTAGGCAGTTCATTAATCTTGCTTTAAAGGTATGCATTTAGCTAAAAAACAGTGACCTCAATGAAAGAATTAAAAATATAATGGAACACTAACATTGAATACACTCCGAAGAAATTGATCGAGATAGATATTAGCAAATGGATGTCATTTAAATATTTAAGGAATATTTTAAGTTTCCATTCAATAATTTTCAGGCAGTTCATTCTTCTTGCTATAAAGGTATACATTTAGCTAAAAAACATAAATACAATACCCTCAATAAAAGACTTTCAAATATAATGTAAAACTAACATTGAAAATAGTCTGAAAATATTGATCGAGGTAGATATTAGCCAATGGATGTCATTTAGATATCTTTCATACATTAAGGAATATATTAAGATTTTATTCAATAATTTTCAGGCAGTTCATTAATCTTGCTTTGAAGGTATAAATTTTGCTAAAAAAACATTAAAACAATGACCTTAATGAAAGCCTTTAAAAATTAATGTAACATTAACAATAAATATACTCGGAAAGAATTGATCCAATTAGATATTAACAAATGGATGTCATTTAAATTTTTTTTATACATTAAGGAATATTTTAAGATTCTATTCAATAATTTTCAGGCAGTTCATTCTTCTTGCGTTAAAGGTATACATTTTTCTAAAAATCAAAAAACAATAACCTTAACTAAAGACTTTAAACTTTACTGATCACTTTAAAACACTTCATTCTTTTTGCTATAAAGATATACATTTAGCTAAAAAAACATTAAAACAATGACCTCAATGAAAGACTTAAAAATAAAATGTAACACTAACATTGAATACACTCCGAAACAATTGATCGAGATAGATATTAGCAAATGGATGTCATTTAAATATTTAAGGAATATTTTAAGTTAAATATTTAAAGTTTCTATTCAATAATTTTCAGGCAGTTCATTAATCTTGCTTTAAAGGTATGCATTTAGCTAAAAAACAGTGACCTCAATGAAAGAATTAAAAATATAATGTAACACTAACATTGAATACACTCCGAAGAAATTGATCGAGATAGATATTAGCAAATGGATGTCATTTAAATATTTAAGGAATATTTTAAGTTTCCATTCAATAATTTTCAGGCAGTTCATTCTTCTTGCTATAAAGGTATACATTAAGCTAAAAAACATAAATACAATACCCTCAATAAAAGACTTTCAAATATAATGTAAAACTAACATTGAAAATAGTCTGAAAATATTGATCGAGGTAGATATTAGCAAATGGATGTCATTTAGATATCTTTCATACATTAAGGAATATATTAAGATTTTATTCAATAATTTTCAGGCAGTTCATTAATCTTGCTTTGAAGGTATAAATTTTGCTAAAAAAACATTAAAACAATGACCTTAATGAAAGCCTTTAAAAATTAATGTAACATTAACAATAAATATACTCGGAAAGAATTGATCCAATTAGATATTAACAAATGGATGTCATTTAAATTTTTTTTATACATTAAGGAATATTTTAAGATTCTATTCAATAATTTTCAGGCAGTTCATTCTTCTTGCGTTAAAGGTATACATTTTGCTAAAAATCAAAAAAACAATAACCTTAACTAAAGACTTTAAACTTTACTGATCACTTTAAAACACTTCATTCTTTTTGCTATAAAGATATACATTTAGCTAAAAAAACATTAAAACAATGACCTCAATGAAAGACTTAAAAATAAAATGTAACACTAACATTGAATACACTCCGAAACAATTGATCGAGATAGATATTAGCAAATGGATGTCATTTAAATATTTAAGGAATATTTTAAGTTAAATATTTAAAGTTTCTATTCAATAATTTTCAGGCAGTTCATTAATCTTGCTTTAAAGGTATGCATTTAGCTAAAAAACAGTGACCTCAATGAAAGACTTAAAAATATAATGTAACATTAACAATAAATATACTCGGAAAGAATTGATCCAATTAGATATTAACAAATGGATGTCATTTAAATTTTTTTTATACATTAAGGAATATTTTAAGATTCTATTCAATAATTTTCAGGCAGTTCATTCTTCTTGCGTTAAAGGTATACATTTTGCTAAAAATCAAAAAAACAATAACCTTAACTAAAGACTTTAAACTTTACTGATCACTTTAAAACACTTCATTCTTTTTGCTATAAAGATATACATTTAGCTAAAAAAACATTAAAACAATGACCTCAATGAAAGACTTAAAAATAAAATGTAACACTAACATTGAATACACTCCGAAACAATTGATCGAGATAGATATTAGCAAATGGATGTCATTTAAATATTTAAGGAATATTTTAAGTTAAATATTTAAAGTTTCTATTCAATAATTTTCAGGCAGTTCATTAATCTTGCTTTAAAGGTATGCATTTAGCTAAAAAACAGTGACCTCAATGAAAGACTTAAAAATATAATGTAACACTAACATTGAATACACTCGGAAAAAATTGATCATGATAGATATTAGCAAATGGATGTCATTTAGATATCTTTCATACATTAAGGAATATTTTAAGATTTTATTCAATTATTTTGCAGGCAGCTCATTCTTCTTGCTATAAAGGTGTGCATTTAGCTAAAAAAATAAAAAAAGTGACCTCAATGAAAGACTTTAAAATATAATGTAACACTAACATTGAATACACTCCGAAGAAATTGATCGAGATAGATATTAGCAAATGGATGTCATTTAAATATTTAAGGAATATTTTAAGTTTCCATTCAATAATTTTCAGGCAGTTCATTCTTCTTGCTATAAAGGTATACATTTAGCTAAAAAACATAAATACAATACCCTCAATAAAAGACTTTCAAATATAATGTAAAACTAACATTGAAAATAGTCTGAAAATATTGATCGAGGTAGATATTAGCAAATGGATGTCATTTAGATATCTTTCATACATTAAGGAATATATTAAGATTTTATTCAATAATTTTCAGGCAGTTCATTAATCTTGCTTTGAAGGTATAAATTTTGCTAAAAAAACATTAAAACAATGACCTTAATGAAAGCCTTTAAAAATTAATGTAACATTAACAATAAATATACTCGGAAAGAATTGATCCAATTAGATATTAACAAATGGATGTCATTTAAATTTTTTTTATACATTAAGGAATATTTTAAGATTCTATTCAATAATTTTCAGGCAGTTCATTCTTCTTGCGTTAAAGGTATACATTTTGCTAAAAATCAAAAAAACAATAACCTTAACTAAAGACTTTAAACTTTACTGATCACTTTAAAACACTTCATTCTTTTTGCTATAAAGATATACATTTAGCTAAAAAAACATTAAAACAATGACCTCAATGAAAGACTTAAAAATAAAATGTAACACTAACATTGAATACACTCCGAAACAATTGATCGAGATAGATATTAGCAAATGGATGTCATTTAAATATTTAAGGAATATTTTAAGTTAAATATTTAAAGTTTCTATTCAATAATTTTCAGGCAGTTCATTAATCTTGCTTTAAAGGTATGCATTTAGCTAAAAAACAGTGACCTCAATGAAAGACTTAAAAATATAATGTAACACTAACATTGAATACACTCGGAAAAAATTGATCATGATAGATATTAGCAAATGGATGTCATTTAGATATCTTTCATACATTAAGGAATATTTTAAGATTTTATTCAATTATTTTGCAGGCAGCTCATTCTTCTTGCTATAAAGGTGTGCATTTAGCTAAAAAAATAAAAAAAGTGACCTCAATGAAAGACTTAAATATATAATGTAACATTAACAATAAATATACTCGGAAAGTATTGATCCAATTAGATATTGGCTCACCTGCACCTACCCCCTATTTTTGGCCTCATCCAATTTCCATCACCGATAATTAGCTTCGACCCTTAGAGCCGTGGCTACGCTCCTTTTTTTTTTTTTTTATTATTAAGATTCAAGTAGTCCTTCATCCTCTTTCGATCTAATTGGCAATTTTTATACTGCCTAACACTCCGCTCTCGTTCAATTTGTATGCTTTCGAGGTATGATAACTCAAGCCATAATTAGGGTTTAGGGGGTGGGTAAGAGCGGTTACACCGATTTTTAATATTATTCCCGCACCTACCCCTCTATTTTTGGCCCCCTAGTTTTACCCCCCCCCCCTCCTGGCTACCGCGACCAACGTTTTCAATGCGATCTCTTTTTAGTTCTCGCGAACTAAAATTTTAAAAACCGTAATTAATACGGCTTTTTTTTCGCGACTAGTTACCTCTCGCATAAGTAATTAGTCCAAAAATCTTTATTAGGTAAGACTATAGATTGGGGAGGGGGGGCGGGTTAACCCCGACCCCACCAGGGACCGCCACCGTCGCCAACTAGTTGTCCCCGCGCTCCGGTTACCTCTCGCACTCCTTAATTTTCATTAACTAATTACTATGGTTTTTTTTCTTTCCTAGCTAATTACCTCTCGCAAAGGTAAATATTCAAAAAGTCCTTATTATGTGGTGAAGCGGCGGGGGAGGGCGGGTGGGGTTTTACCCCCCCCCCTCCTGGCTACCGCGACCAACGTTTTCAATGCGATCTCTTGTCAGTCGTTAGTCAGTTTATTATCAGTTAATAAACAAATGGATGTCATTTAAATTTTTTTTATACATTAAGGAATATTTTAAGATTCTATTCAATAATTTTCAGGCAGTTCATTCTTCTTGCTATAAAGGTATACATTTAGCTAAAAAACATAAATACAATACCCTCAATAAAAGACTTTCAAATATAATGTAAAACTAACATTGAAAATAGTCTGAAAATATTGATCGAGGTAGATATTAGCCAATGGATGTCATTTAGATATTTAAGGAATATTTTAAGTTTCCATTCAATAATTTTCAGGCAGTTCATTCTTCTTGCTATAAAGGTATACATTTAGCTAAAAAACATTAAAACAATGACCTAAATGAAAGCCTTTAAAAATTAATGTAACATTAACAATAAATATACTCGGAAAGAATTGATCCAATTAGATATTAACAAATGGATGTCATTTAAATTTTTTTTATACATTAAGGAATATTTTAAGATTCTATTCAATAATTTTCAGGCAGTTCATTCTTCTTGCGTTAAAGGTATACATTTTGCTAAAAATCAAAAAAACAATAACCTTAACTAAAGACTTTAAACTTTACTGATCACTTTAAAACACTTCATTCTTTTTGCTATAAAGATATACATTTAGCTAAAAAAACATTAAAACAATGACCTCAATGAAAGACTTAAAAATAAAATGTAACACTAACATTGAATACACTCCGAAACAATTGATCGAGATAGATATTAGCAAATGGATGTCATTTAAATATTTAAGGAATATTTTAAGTTAAATATTTAAAGTTTCTATTCAATAATTTTCAGGCAGTTCATTAATCTTGCTTTAAAGGTATGCATTTAGCTAAAAAACAGTGACCTCAATGAAAGACTTAAAAATATAATGTAACACTAACATTGAATACACTCGGAAAAAATTGATCATGATAGATATTAGCAAATGGATGTCATTTAGATATCTTTCATACATTAAGGAATATTTTAAGATTTTATTCAATTATTTTGCAGGCAGCTCATTCTTCTTGCTATAAAGGTGTGCATTTAGCTAAAAAAATAAAAAAAGTGACCTCAATGAAAGACTTTAAAATATAATGTAACACTAACATTGAATACACTCCGAAGAAATTGATCGAGATAGATATTAGCAAATGGATGTCATTTAAATATTTAAGGAATATTTTAAGTTTCCATTCAATAATTTTCAGGCAGTTCATTCTTCTTGCTATAAAGGTATACATTTAGCTAAAAAACATAAATACAATACCCTCAATAAAAGACTTTCAAATATAATGTAAAACTAACATTGAAAATAGTCTGAAAATATTGATCGAGGTAGATATTAGCAAATGGATGTCATTTAGATATCTTTCATACATTAAGGAATATATTAAGATTTTATTCAATAATTTTCAGGCAGTTCATTAATCTTGCTTTGAAGGTATAAATTTTGCTAAAAAAACATTAAAACAATGACCTTAATGAAAGCCTTTAAAAATTAATGTAACATTAACAATAAATATACTCGGAAAGAATTGATCCAATTAGATATTAACAAATGGATGTCATTTAAATTTTTTTTATACATTAAGGAATATTTTAAGATTCTATTCAATAATTTTCAGGCAGTTCATTCTTCTTGCGTTAAAGGTATACATTTTGCTAAAAATCAAAAAAACAATAACCTTAACTAAAGACTTTAAACTTTACTGATCACTTTAAAACACTTCATTCTTTTTGCTATAAAGATATACATTTAGCTAAAAAAACATTAAAACAATGACCTCAATGAAAGACTTAAAAATAAAATGTAACACTAACATTGAATACACTCCGAAACAATTGATCGAGATAGATATTAGCAAATGGATGTCATTTAAATATTTAAGGAATATTTTAAGTTAAATATTTAAAGTTTCTATTCAATAATTTTCAGGCAGTTCATTAATCTTGCTTTAAAGGTATGCATTTAGCTAAAAAACAGTGACCTCAATGAAAGACTTAAAAATATAATGTAACACTAACATTGAATACACTCGGAAAAAATTGATCATGATAGATATTAGCAAATGGATGTCATTTAGATATCTTTCATACATTAAGGAATATTTTAAGATTTTATTCAATTATTTTGCAGGCAGCTCATTCTTCTTGCTATAAAGGTGTGCATTTAGCTAAAAAAATAAAAAAAGTGACCTCAATGAAAGACTTAAATATATAATGTAACATTAACAATAAATATACTCGGAAAGTATTGATCCAATTAGATATTAACAAATGGATGTCATTTAAATTTTTTTTATACATTAAGGAATATTTTAAGATTCTATTCAATAATTTTCAGGCAGTTCATTCTTCTTGCTATAAAGGTATACATTTAGCTAAAAAACATAAATACAATACCCTCAATAAAAGACTTTCAAATATAATGTAAAACTAACATTGAAAATAGTCTGAAAATATTGATCGAGGTAGATATTAGCCAATGGATGTCATTTAGATATCTTTCATACATTAAGGAATATTTTAAGATTTTATTCAATTATTTTGCAGGCAGCTCATTCTTCTTGCTATAAAGGTGTGCATTTAGCTAAAAAAATAAAAAAAGTGACCTCAATGAAAGACTTAAATATATAATGTAACATTAACAATAAATATACTCGGAAAGTATTGATCCAATTAGATATTGGCTCACCTGCACCTACCCCCTATTTTTGGCCTCATCCAATTTCCATCACCGATAATTAGCTTCGACCCTTAGAGCCGTGGCTACGCTCCTTTTTTTTTTTTTTTATTATTAAGATTCAAGTAGTCCTTCATCCTCTTTCGATCTAATTGGCAATTTTTATACTGCCTAACACTCCGCTCTCGTTCAATTTGTATGCTTTCGAGGTATGATAACTCAAGCCATAATTAGGGTTTAGGGGGTGGGTAAGAGCGGTTACACCGATTTTTAATATTATTCCCGCACCTACCCCTCTATTTTTGGCCCCCTAGTTTTACCCCCCCCCCTCCTGGCTACCGCGACCAACGTTTTCAATGCGATCTCTTTTTAGTTCTCGCGAACTAAAATTTTAAAAACCGTAATTAATACGGCTTTTTTTTCGCGACTAGTTACCTCTCGCATAAGTAATTAGTCCAAAAATCTTTATTAGGTAAGACTATAGATTGGGGAGGGGGGGCGGGTTAACCCCGACCCCACCAGGGACCGCCACCGTCGCCAACTAGTTGTCCCCGCGCTCCGGTTACCTCTCGCACTCCTTAATTTTCATTAACTAATTACTATGGTTTTTTTTCTTTCCTAGCTAATTACCTCTCGCAAAGGTAAATATTCAAAAAGTCCTTATTATGTGGTGAAGCGGCGGGGGAGGGCGGGTGGGGTTTTACCCCCCCCCCTCCTGGCTACCGCGACCAACGTTTTCAATGCGATCTCTTGTCAGTCGTTAGTCAGTTTATTATCAGTTAATAAACAAATGGATGTCATTTAAATTTTTTTTATACATTAAGGAATATTTTAAGATTCTATTCAATAATTTTCAGGCAGTTCATTCTTCTTGCTATAAAGGTATACATTTAGCTAAAAAACATAAATACAATACCCTCAATAAAAGACTTTCAAATATAATGTAAAACTAACATTGAAAATAGTCTGAAAATATTGATCGAGGTAGATATTAGCCAATGGATGTCATTTAGATATTTAAGGAATATTTTAAGTTTCCATTCAATAATTTTCAGGCAGTTCATTCTTCTTGCTATAAAGGTATACATTTAGCTAAAAAACATTAAAACAATGACCTAAATGAAAGCCTTTAAAAATTAATGTAACATTAACAATAAATATACTCGGAAAGAATTGATCCAATTAGATATTAACAAATGGATGTCATTTAAATTTTTTTTATACATTAAGGAATATTTTAAGATTCTATTCAATAATTTTCAGGCAGTTCATTCTTCTTGCGTTAAAGGTATACATTTTGCTAAAAATCAAAAAAACAATAACCTTAACTAAAGACTTTAAACTTTACTGATCACTTTAAAACACTTCATTCTTTTTGCTATAAAGATATACATTTAGCTAAAAAAACATTAAAACAATGACCTCAATGAAAGACTTAAAAATAAAATGTAACACTAACATTGAATACACTCCGAAACAATTGATCGAGATAGATATTAGCAAATGGATGTCATTTAAATATTTAAGGAATATTTTAAGTTAAATATTTAAAGTTTCTATTCAATAATTTTCAGGCAGTTCATTAATCTTGCTTTAAAGGTATGCATTTAGCTAAAAAACAGTGACCTCAATGAAAGACTTAAAAATATAATGTAACACTAACATTGAATACACTCGGAAAAAATTGATCATGATAGATATTAGCAAATGGATGTCATTTAGATATCTTTCATACATTAAGGAATATTTTAAGATTTTATTCAATTATTTTGCAGGCAGCTCATTCTTCTTGCTATAAAGGTGTGCATTTAGCTAAAAAAATAAAAAAAGTGACCTCAATGAAAGACTTTAAAATATAATGTAACACTAACATTGAATACACTCCGAAGAAATTGATCGAGATAGATATTAGCAAATGGATGTCATTTAAATATTTAAGGAATATTTTAAGTTTCCATTCAATAATTTTCAGGCAGTTCATTCTTCTTGCTATAAAGGTATACATTTAGCTAAAAAACATAAATACAATACCCTCAATAAAAGACTTTCAAATATAATGTAAAACTAACATTGAAAATAGTCTGAAAATATTGATCGAGGTAGATATTAGCAAATGGATGTCATTTAGATATCTTTCATACATTAAGGAATATATTAAGATTTTATTCAATAATTTTCAGGCAGTTCATTAATCTTGCTTTGAAGGTATAAATTTTGCTAAAAAAACATTAAAACAATGACCTTAATGAAAGCCTTTAAAAATTAATGTAACATTAACAATAAATATACTCGGAAAGAATTGATCCAATTAGATATTAACAAATGGATGTCATTTAAATTTTTTTTATACATTAAGGAATATTTTAAGATTCTATTCAATAATTTTCAGGCAGTTCATTCTTCTTGCGTTAAAGGTATACATTTTGCTAAAAATCAAAAAAACAATAACCTTAACTAAAGACTTTAAACTTTACTGATCACTTTAAAACACTTCATTCTTTTTGCTATAAAGATATACATTTAGCTAAAAAAACATTAAAACAATGACCTCAATGAAAGACTTAAAAATAAAATGTAACACTAACATTGAATACACTCCGAAACAATTGATCGAGATAGATATTAGCAAATGGATGTCATTTAAATATTTAAGGAATATTTTAAGTTAAATATTTAAAGTTTCTATTCAATAATTTTCAGGCAGTTCATTAATCTTGCTTTAAAGGTATGCATTTAGCTAAAAAACAGTGACCTCAATGAAAGACTTAAAAATATAATGTAACACTAACATTGAATACACTCGGAAAAAATTGATCATGATAGATATTAGCAAATGGATGTCATTTAGATATCTTTCATACATTAAGGAATATTTTAAGATTTTATTCAATTATTTTGCAGGCAGCTCATTCTTCTTGCTATAAAGGTGTGCATTTAGCTAAAAAAATAAAAAAAGTGACCTCAATGAAAGACTTAAATATATAATGTAACATTAACAATAAATATACTCGGAAAGTATTGATCCAATTAGATATTAACAAATGGATGTCATTTAAATTTTTTTTATACATTAAGGAATATTTTAAGATTCTATTCAATAATTTTCAGGCAGTTCATTCTTCTTGCTATAAAGGTATACATTTAGCTAAAAAACATAAATACAATACCCTCAATAAAAGACTTTCAAATATAATGTAAAACTAACATTGAAAATAGTCTGAAAATATTGATCGAGGTAGATATTAGCCAATGGATGTCATTTAGATATCTTTCATACATTAAGGAATATATTAAGATTTTATTCAATAATTTTCAGGCAGTTCATTAATCTTGCTTTGAAGGTATAAATTTTGCTAAAAAAACATTAAAACAATGACCTTAATGAAAGCCTTTAAAAATTAATGTAACATTAACAATAAATATACTCGGAAAGTATTGATCCAATTAGATATTAACAAATGGATGTCATTTAAATTTTTTTTATACATAAGGAATATTTTAAGATTCTATTCAATAATTTTCAGGCAGTTCATTCCTCTTGCCTTAAAGGTATACATTTTGCTAAAAATCAAATAAACAATCACCTTAACTAAAGACTTTATACTTTACTGATCACTTTAAAACACTTCATTCTTTTTGCTATAAAGATATACATTTAGCTAAAAAACATAAAAACAATGACCTCAATGAAAGACATAAAAATAAAATGTAACACTAACATTGAATACACTCCGAAAAAATATATTGAGATAGATATTAGCAAATGGATGTCATTTAAATATTTAAGGAATATTTTAAGTTAAATATTTAAAGTTTCTATTCAATAATTTTCAGGCAGTTCATTCTTTTTGATATAAAGGTATATATTTAGATAAAAAACATAAATACAATAACCTCAATAAAAGACTTTCAAATATAATGTAACACTAACATAGAATATACTCGGAAAAAAGTGGTCATGATAGATATTAGCAAATGGATGTCATTTAGATATCTTTCATACATTAAGGAATATTTTAAGATTTTATTCAATTATTTTGCAGGCAGCTCATTCTTCTTGCTATAAAGGTGTGCATTTAGCTAAAAAAATAAAAAAAGTGACCTCAATGAAAGACTTTAAAATTTAATGTAACACTAATATTGAATACACTCCAAAAAAATTGATCGAGATAGATATTAGCAAATGGATGTCATTTAAATATTTAAGGAATATTTTAAGTTAAATATTTAATGTTTCTATTCAATAATTTTCAGGCAGTTCATTCTTTTTGCTATAAAGGTATACATTTAGATAAAAAACATAAATACAATAACCTCAATAAAATACTTTCAAATATAATGTAACACTAACATTGATTATACTTGGAAAAAATTGATCATGATAGATATTAGCAAATGGATGTCATTTAAATATTTTTCATACATTGAGCAATATATTTTAAATGCTATTCAATTATTTTGCAGGCAGCTCATTCTTCTTGCTATAAAGGTGTGCATTTAGCTAAAAAAATAAAAAAAGTGACCTCAATGAAAGACTTAAATATATAATGTAACACTAACATTGAATACACTCCAAAAAAATTGATCGAGATAGATATTAGCTAATGGATGTCATTTAAATATTTTTTATACATAAAGGAATATTTTAAGATTTTATTCAATAATTTTCAGGCAGTTCATTAATCTTGCTTTGAAGGTATAAATTTTGCTAAAAAACATTAAAACAATGACCTTAATGAAAGCCTTTAAAAATTAATGTAACATTAACAATAAATATACTCGGAAAGTATTGATCCAATTAGATATTAACAAATGGATGTCATTTAAATTTTTTTTATACATTAAGGAATATTTTAAGATTCTATTCAATAATTTTCAGGCAGTTCATTCTTCTTGCCTTAAAGGTATACATTTTGCTAAAAATCAAAAAAACAATCACCTTAACTAAAGACTTTATACTTTACTGATCACTTTAAAACACTTCATTCTTTTTGCTATAAAGATATACATTTAGCTAAAAAACATAAAAACAATGACCTCAATGAAAGACTTAAAAATAAAATGTAACACTAACATTGAATACACTCCGAAAAAATATATTGAGATAGATATTAGCAAATGGATGTCATTTAAATATTTAAGGAATATTTTAAGTTAAATATTTAAAGTTTCTATTCAATAATTTTCAGGCAGTTCATTCTTTTTGATATAAAGGTATACATTTAGATAAAAAACATAAATACAATAACCTCAATAAAAGACTTTCAAATATAATGTAACACTAACATTGAATATACTCGGAAAAAATTGATCATGATAATGGATGTCATTTAAATATTTAAGGAATATTTTAAGTTTCCATTCAATAATTTTCAGGCAGTTCATTAACCTTGCTTTCGAGGTATGCATTTAGCTAAAAAACATTAAAACAATGACCTCAATGAAAGATTTAAAAATAAAATGTAACACTAACATTGAAAATAGTCTGAAAATATTGATCGAGATAGATATTAGCAAATGGATGTCATTTAGATATCTTTCATACTTTAAGGAATACATTAAGATTCTATTCAATAATTTTCAGGCAGTTCATTAATCTTGCTTAAAAGGTATGCATTTAGCTAAAAAACATAAAAACAGTCACCTCAATGAAAGACTTAAAAATATAATGTAACGCTAACATTGAATATTCTAGTAAAAAATTGATCGAGATAGATATTAGCCAATGGATGTCATTTAAATATTTTTCATACATGAAGGAATATTTTAAGATTCTATTCAATAATTTTCAGGCAGGTCATTCTTCTTGCTTTAAAGGTATACATTTTGCTAAAAAACATAAATACAATAAAAGACCTCAATAAAAGACTTTTAAATATAATGTAAAACTAACATTGAAAATAGTCTGAAAATATTGATCGAGATAGATATTAGCAAATGGATGTCATTTAGATATCTTTCATACATTAAGGAATTTTTTCAGATTTTATTCATTCATATTCATAGGTATTCTTTTAGCTAAAAAAATAAAAAAAAGTGACCTCAATGAAAGACTTCAAAATTTAATGTAACACTAACATTGAATATAGTCTAAAAATATTGATAGAGATAGATATTAGCAAATGGATGTCATTTAGATATCTTTCATACATTAAGGAATATTTTAAGATTTTATTCAATAATTTTCAGGCAGTTCATTAATCTTGCTTTAAAGGTATAAATTTTGCTAAAAAACATTAAAACAATGACCTCAATGAAAGACTTTAAAATTTAATGTAACACTAATATTGAATACACTCCAAAAAAATTGATCGAGATAGATATTAGCAAATGGATGTCATTTAAATATTTAAGGAATATTTTAAGTTAAATATTTAATGTTTCTATTCAATAATTTTCAGGCAGTTCATTCTTTTTGCTATAAATGTATACATTTAGATAAAAAACATAAATACAATAACCTCAATAAAAGACTTTCAAATATAATGTAACACTAACATTGATTATACTTGGAAAAAATTGATCATGATAGATATTAGCAAATGGATGTCATTTAAATATTTTTCATACATTGAGCAATATATTTTAAATGCTATTCAATTATTTTGCAGGCAGCTCATTCTTCTTGCTATAAAGGTGTGCATTTAGCTAAAAAAATAAAAAAAGTGACCTCAATGAAAGACTTAAATATATAATGTAACACTAACATTGAATATTCTAGTAAAAAATTGATCGAGATAGATATTATCAAATAGATGTCATTTAAATATTTTTCATACATTAAGGAATATTTTAAGATTCTATTCAATAACTTTCAGGCAGTTCATTAATCTTGCTTTAAGGTATGCATTTAGATAAAAAAACAAAAAAACAGTGATCTCAATGAAAGAATTTTAAATATAATGTAACACTAACATTGAAAATAGTCTGAAAATATTGATCGAGATAGATATTAGCAAATGGATGTCATTTAGATATCTTTCATACATTAAGGAATTTTTTCAGATTTTATTCAATAATTTTCAGGAAGTTCATTCTTCTTGCTATTAAGGTTTTCTTTTAGCTAAAAAAATAAAAAAAAAGTGACCTCAATGAAAGACTTTAAAATGTAATGTAACACTAACATTGAATACACTCCGATAAAATTGACCGAGATAGATATTAGCAAATGGATGTCATTTAAATATTTAAGGAATATTTTAAGTTTCCATTCAATAATTTTCAGGCAGTTCATTAATCTTGCTTTCAAGGTATAAATTTTGCTAAAAAACATTAAAACAATGACCTCAATGAAAGACTTAAAAATAAAATGTAACACTAACATTGAATATACTCGAAAAAATTGATCGTGATAGATATTAGCAAATGGATGTCATTTAGATATCTTTCATACATTAAGGAATTTTTTCAGATTTTATTCAATAATTTTCAGGAAGTTCATTCTTCTTGCTATTAAGGTTTTCTTTTAGCTAAAAAAATAAAAAAAAAAGTGACCTCAATGAAAGACTTTAAAATGTAATGTAACACTAACATTGAATACACTCCGATAAAATTGATCGAGATAGATATTAGCAAATGGATGTCATTTAAATATTTAAGGAATATTTTAAGTTTCCATTCAATAATTTTCAGGCAGTTCATTAATCTTGCTTTCAAGGTATAAATTTTGCTAAAAAACATTAAAACAATGACCTCAATGAAAGACTTAAAAATAAAATGTAACACTAACATTGAATACACTGGGAAAAAATTGATCGAGATAGATATTAGCAAATGGATGTCATTTAAATATAATTCATACATTGAGCAATTTTTTAAATTCTATTCAATTATTTTCAGGCAGTTCATTCTGCTTGCTATAGGGGTATGCATTTACCTAAAAAAATAAAAAAAGTGACCTCAATGGAAGACTTAAAAATAAAATCTAACACTAACTTTGAATACACTCCGAAAAAAATGATCGAGATAGATATAATCAAATGGATGTCATTTAAATATTTAAGGAATATTTTAAGTTTCCATTCAATAATTTTGAGGCAGTTCATTCTTCTTGCTATAAAGGTATACATTTAGCTAAAAAACATAAATACAATAACCTCAATAAAGTACTTTCAAATATAATGTAACACTAACATTGAATATTCTAGTAAAAAATTTATCGAGATAGATATTAGCAAATGGATGTCATTTAAATATTATTCATACATTGAGCATTATTTTAAAATCTATTGAATTATTTGCAGGCAGTTCATTTTTCTTGCTATTAAGGTATACATTTAGCTTAAAAAAATAAATACAATAACCTCAATAAAAGACTTTCAAATATAATGTATATTGAATTGTAATTATATATTATACAAAATTATAATTGTAAATATTGTATGTACATTGAATATTCTAGTAAAAAATTGATCGAGATAGATATTAGAAAATGGATGTCATTTAAATATTATTCATACTTTAAGGAATATATTAAGATCCTATTCAATAATTTTCAGGCAGTTCATTCTTTTTGCTATAAAGGTATAAAGTTTGCTAAAAAACATTAAAACAATGACTTCAATGAAAGACATTAAGGAATATTTTAAGATTCTATTCAATAATTTTCAGGCAGTTCATTAATCTTGCTTTAAAGGTATGCATTTAGCTAAAAAACATAAAAACAGTGACCTCAATGAAAGACTTTCAAATATAATGTAAAACTAACATTGAATATACTCGGAAAAAATTGATCATGATAGATATTAGCAAATGGATGTCATTTAAATATTATTCATACATTATGGAATATTTTAAGATTCTATTCAATAATATTCAGGCAATTCATTCTTCTTGCTATAAAGGTATGCATTTAGCTAAAAAAATAAAAAAAGTGAACTAAATGAAAGACTTTAAAATTTAATGTAACACTAACATTGAAAATAGTCTGAAAATATCGATCGAGATAGATATTAGCAAATGGATGTCATTTAGATATCTTTCATACATTAAGGAATATATTAAGATTTTATTCAATAATTTTCAGGCAGTTCATTAATCTTGCTTTGAAGGTATAAATTTTGCTAAAAAAGATTAAAACAATGGCCTTAATGAAAGCATTTAAAAATTAATGTAACATTAACAATAAATATACTCGGAAAGAATTGATCCAATTAGATATTAACAAATGGATGTCATTTAAATTTTTTTTATACATTAAGGAATATTTTAAGATTCTATTCAATAATTTTCAGGCAGTTCATTCTTCTTGCGTTAAAGGTATACATTTTGCTAAAAATCAAAAAAAAAATAACCTTAACTAAAGACTTTAAACTTTACTGATCACTTTAAAACACTTCATTCTTTTTGCTATAAAGATATACATTTAGCTAAAAAACATTAAAACAATGACCTCAATGAAAGACTTAAAAATAAAATGTAACACTAACATTGAATACACTCCGAAAAAATTGATCGAGATAGATATTAGCAAATGGATGTCATTTAAATATTATTCATACATTAAGGAATATTTTAAGATTCTATTCAATAATTTTCAGGCAGTTCATTAATCTTGCTTTAAAGGTATGCATTTAGCTAAAAAACATAAAAACAGTGACCTCAATGAAAGACTTTCAAATATAATGTAAAACTAACATTGAATATACTCGGAAAAAATTAATCGAGATAGATATTAGCAAATGGATGTCATATTAATATTTTTCATACATTGAGCAATATTTTTAATTGTGCTCAATTATTTGCGATGCAGTTCATTCTTCTTGCTATAAAGGTATGCATTTAGCTAAAAAAATAAAAAAAGTGACCTCAATGAAAGACTTGAATATATAATGTAACACTAACATTGAATACACTCCAAAAAAATTGATCGAGATAGATATTAGCAAATGGATGTCATTTAGATATCTTTCATACATTAAGGAATATATTAAGATTTTATTCAATAATTTTCAGGCAGTTCATTAATCTTGCTTTGAAGGTATAAATTTTGCTAAAAAACATTAAAACAATGGCCTTAATGAAAGCATTTAAAAATTAATGTAACATTAACAATAAATATACTCGGAAAGAATTGATCCAATTAGATATTAACAAATGGATGTCATTTAAATTTTTTTTATACATTAAGGAATATTTTAAGATTCTATTCAATAATTTTCATGCAGTTCATTAATCTTGCTTTAAAGGTATAGATTTTGCTAAAAAACATTAAAACAATGACCTCAACGAAAGACTTAAAAATAAAATGTAACAAAAAACTAACATTGAATACACTCCGAAAAAATTGATCAAGGTAGATATTAGCAAATGGATGTCATTTAAATATTTAAGGAATATTTTAAGTTTCCATTCAATAATTTTCAGGCAGTTCATTCTTCTTGCTATAAAGGTATACATTTAGCTAAAAAACATAAATACAATAACCTCAATAAAAGACTTTCAAATATAATGTAACACTAACATTGAATATACTCGAAAAAATTGATCGTGATAGATATTAGCAAATGGATGTCATTTAGATATCTTTCATACATTAAGGAATTTTTTCAGATTTTATTCAAAAATTTTCAGGAAGTTCATTCTTCTTGCTATTAAGGTATTCTTTTAGCTAAAAAAATAAAAAAAAGTGACCTCAATGAAAGACGTTAAAATTTAATGTAACACTAACATTGAATACACTCCGAAAAAATTGATCGAGATAGATATTAGCAAATGGATGTCATTTAAATATTTAAGGAATATTTTAAGTTTCCATTCAATAATTTTCCGGCAGTTCATTAACCTTGCTTTCGAGGTATGCATTTAGCTAAAAAACATTAAAACAATGACCTCAATGAAAGATTTAAAAATAAAATGTAACACTAACATTGAAAATAGTCTGAAAATATTGATCGAGATAGATATTAGCAAATGGATGTCATTTAGATATCTTTCATACTTTAAGGAATACATTAAGATTCTATTCAATAATTTTCAGGCAGTTCATTAATCTTGCTTAAAAGGTATGCATTTAGCTAAAAAACATAAAAACAGTCACCTCAATGAAAGACTTAAAAATATAATGTAACGCTAACATTGAATATTCTAGTAAATAATTGATCGAGATAGATATTAGCCAATGGATGTCATTTAAATATTTTTCATACATGAAGGAATATTTTAAGATTCTATTCAATAACTTTCAGGCAGTTCATTAATCTTGCTTTAAAGGTATGCATTTAGATAAAAAACAAAAAAACAGTGATCTCAATGAAAGACTTTTAAATATAATGTAACACTAACATTGAAAATAGTCTGAAAATATTGATCGAGATAGATATTAGCAAATGGATGTCATTTAGATATCTTTCATACATTAAGGAATTTTTTCAGATTTTATTCAATAATATTCAGGAAGTTCATTCTTCTTGCTATTAAGGTATTCTTTAAGCTAAAAAAATAAAAAAAAGTGACCTCAATGAAAGACTTTAAAATTTAATGTAACACTAACATTGAATATAGTCTGAAAATATTGATCGAGATAGATATTAGCAAATGGATGTCATTTAGATATCTTTCATACTTTAAGGAATACATTAAGATTCTATTCAATAATTTTCAGGCAGTTCATTAATCTTGCTTAAAAGGTATGCATTTAGCTAAAAAACATAAAAACAGTCACCTCAATGAAAGACTTAAAAATATAATGTAACGCTAACATTGAATATTCTAGTAAAAAATTGATCGAGATAGATATTAGCCAATGGATGTCATTTAAATATTTTTCATACATGAAGGAATATTTTAAGATTCTATTCAATAATTTTCAGGCAGGTCATTCTTCTTGCTTTAAAGGTATACATTTTGCTAAAAAACATAAATACAATAAAAGACCTCAATAAAAGACTTTTAAATATAATGTAAAACTAACATTGAAAATAGTCTGAAAATATTGATCGAGATAGATATTAGCAAATGGATGTCATTTAGATATCTTTCATACATTAAGGAATTTTTTCAGATTTTATTCATTCATATTCATAGGTATTCTTTTAGCTAAAAAAATAAAAAAAAGTGACCTCAATGAAAGACTTTAAAATTTAATGTAACACTAACATTGAATATAGTCTAAAAATATTGATAGAGATAGATATTAGTAAATGGATGTCATTTAGATATCTTTCATACATTAAGGAATATTTTAAGATTTTATTCAATAATTTTCAGGCAGTTCATTAATCTTGCTTTAAAGGTATAAATTTTGCTAAAAAACATTAAAACAATGACCTCAATGAAAGACTTTAAAATTTAATGTAACACTAATATTGAATACACTCCAAAAAAATTGATCGAGATAGATATTAGCAAATGGATGTCATTTAAATATTTAAGGAATATTTTAAGTTAAATATTTAATGTTTCTATTCAATAATTTTCAGGCAGTTCATTCTTTTTGCTATAAAGGTATACATTTAGATAAAAAACATAAATACAATAACCTCAATGAAATACTTTCAAATATAATGTAACACTAACATTGATTATACTTGGAAAAAATTGATCATGATAGATATTAGCAAATGGATGTCATTTAAATATTTTTCATACATTGAGCAATATATTTTAAATGCTATTCAATTATTTTGCAGGCAGCTCATTCTTCTTGCTTTAAAGGTGTGCATTTAGCTAAAAAAATAAAAAAAGTGACCTCAATGAAAGACTTAAATATATAATGTAACACTAACATTGAATATTCTAGTAAAAAATTGATCGAGATAGATATTATCAAATAGATGTCATTTAAATATTTTTCATACATTAAGGAATATTTTAAGATTCTATTCAATAACTTTCAGGCAGTTCATTAATGTTGCTTTAAAGGTATGCATTTAGATAAAAAACAAAAAAACAGTGATCTCAATGAAAGACTTTTAAATATAATGTAACACTAACATTGAAAATAGTCTGAAAATATTGATCGAGATAGATATTAGCAAATGGATGTCATTAAGATATCTTTCATACATTAAGGAATTTTTTCAGATTTTATTCAATAATATTCAGGAAGTTCATTCTTCTTGCTATTAAGGTATTCTTTAAGCTAAAAAAATAAAAAAAAGTGACCTCAATGAAAGACTTTAAAATTTAATGTAACACTAACATTGAATATAGTCTGAAAATATTGATCGAGATAGATATTAGCAAATGGATGTCATTTAGATATCTTTCATACATTAAGGAATATTTTAAGATTTTATTCAATAATTTTCAGGCAGTTCATTAATCTTGCTTTAAAGGTATAAATTTTGCTAAAAAACATTAAAACAATGACCTCAACGAAAGACTTAAAAATAAAATGTAACACTAACATTGAATATACTCGAAAAAATTGATCGTGATAGATATTAGCAAATGGATGTCATTTAGATATCTTTCATACATTAAGGAATTTTTTCAGATTTTATTCAATAATTTTCAGGAAGTTCATTCTTCTTGCTATTAAGGTTTTCTTTTAGCTAAAAAAATAAAAAAAAAGTGACCTCAATGAAAGACTTTAAAATGTAATGTAACACTAACATTGAATACACTCCGGAAAAATTGATCGAGATAGATATTAGCAAATGGATGTCATTTAAATATTTAAGGAATATTTTAAGTTTCCATTCAATAATTTTCAGGCAGTTCATTAATCTTGCTTTCAAGGTATGCATTTAGCTAAAAAACATTAAAACAATGACCTCAATGAAAGATTTAAAAATAAAATGTAACACTAACATTGAATGCACTCCGAAAAAATGATCGAGATAGATATTAGCAAATGGATGTCATTTAGATATCTTTCATACTTTAAGGAATATATTAAGATCCTATTCAATAATTTTCAGGCAGTTCATTAATCTTGCTTAAAAGGTATGCATTTAGCTAAAAAACATAAAAACAGTCACCTCAATGAAAGACTTAAAAATATAATGTAACGCTAACATTGAATATTCTAGTAAAAAATTGATCGAGATAGATATTAGCCAATGGATGTCATTTAAATATTTTTCATACATGAAGGAATATTTTAAGATTCTATTCAATAATTTTCAGGCAGGTCATTCTTCTTGCTTTAAAGGTATAAATTTTGCTAAAAAACATTAAAACAATGACCTCAACGAAAGACTTAAAAATAAAATGTAACAAAACACTAACATTGAATACACTCCGAAATAATTGATCAAGGTAGATATTAGCAAATGGATGTCATTTAAATATTTAAGGAATATTTTAAGATTTTATTCAATAATTTTCAGGCAGTTCATTAATCTTGCTTTAAAGGTATAACTTTTGCTAAAAAACATTAAAACAATGACCTCAATGAAAGACTTTAAAATTTAATGTAACACCAACATTGAATACACTCCAAAAAATTTGATCGAGATAGATATTAGCAAATGGATGTCATTTAAATATTTAAGGAATATTTTAAGTTTCCATTCAATAATTTTCAGGCAGTTCATTCTTCTTGCTTTAAAGGTATAAATCTTGCTAAAAAACATTAAAACAATGACCTCAATTAAAGACTTAAAAATAAAATGTAACACTAACATTGAATACACTGGGAAAAAATTGATCGAGATAGATATTAGAAAATGGATGTCATTTAGATATCTTTCATTAATTAAGGAATATTTTAAGAATCTATTCAATAATTTTCAGGCAGTTCATTCTTCTTGCTATAAAGGTATGCATTTAGCTAAAAAAATAAAAAAAAGTGACCTCAATGAAAGACTTTAAAATTAATGTAACACTAACATTGAATATAGTCTGAAAATATTGATCGAGATAGATATTAGCAAATGGATGTCTTTTAGATATCTTTCATACATTAAGGAATATTTTAAGATTTTATTTAATAATTATCAGGCAGTTCATTTATCTTGCTTTAAAGGTATAAATTTTGCTTAAAAACATTAAAACAATGACCTCAATGAATGACTTAAAAATAAAATGTAACACTAACATTGAATACACTCCGAAAAAATTGATCGAGATAGATATTAGCAAATGGATGTCATTTAAATATTATTCATACATTAAGAAATATTTTAAGATTCTATTCAATAATTTTTAGGCAGTTCATTAATCTTGCTTTAAAGGTATGCATTTAGCTAAAAAACAGTGACCTCAATGAAAGAATTAAAAATATAATGGAACACTAACATTGAATACACTCCGAAGAAATTGATCGAGATAGATATTAGCAAATGGATGTCATTTAAATATTTAAGGAATATTTTAAGTTTCCATTCAATAATTTTCAGGCAGTTCATTCTTCTTGCTATAAAGGTATACATTTAGCTAAAAAACATAAATACAATACCCTCAATAAAAGACTTTCAAATATAATGTAAAACTAACATTGAAAATAGTCTGAAAATATTGATCGAGGTAGATATTAGCCAATGGATGTCATTTAGATATCTTTCATACATTAAGGAATATATTAAGATTTTATTCAATAATTTTCAGGCAGTTCATTAATCTTGCTTTGAAGGTATAAATTTTGCTAAAAAAACATTAAAACAATGACCTTAATGAAAGCCTTTAAAAATTAATGTAACATTAACAATAAATATACTCGGAAAGAATTGATCCAATTAGATATTAACAAATGGATGTCATTTAAATTTTTTTTATACATTAAGGAATATTTTAAGATTCTATTCAATAATTTTCAGGCAGTTCATTCTTCTTGCGTTAAAGGTATACATTTTTCTAAAAATCAAAAAACAATAACCTTAACTAAAGACTTTAAACTTTACTGATCACTTTAAAACACTTCATTCTTTTTGCTATAAAGATATACATTTAGCTAAAAAAACATTAAAACAATGACCTCAATGAAAGACTTAAAAATAAAATGTAACACTAACATTGAATACACTCCGAAACAATTGATCGAGATAGATATTAGCAAATGGATGTCATTTAAATATTTAAGGAATATTTTAAGTTAAATATTTAAAGTTTCTATTCAATAATTTTCAGGCAGTTCATTAATCTTGCTTTAAAGGTATGCATTTAGCTAAAAAACAGTGACCTCAATGAAAGAATTAAAAATATAATGTAACACTAACATTGAATACACTCCGAAGAAATTGATCGAGATAGATATTAGCAAATGGATGTCATTTAAATATTTAAGGAATATTTTAAGTTTCCATTCAATAATTTTCAGGCAGTTCATTCTTCTTGCTATAAAGGTATACATTTAGCTAAAAAACATAAATACAATACCCTCAATAAAAGACTTTCAAATATAATGTAAAACTAACATTGAAAATAGTCTGAAAATATTGATCGAGGTAGATATTAGCAAATGGATGTCATTTAGATATCTTTCATACATTAAGGAATATATTAAGATTTTATTCAATAATTTTCAGGCAGTTCATTAATCTTGCTTTGAAGGTATAAATTTTGCTAAAAAAACATTAAAACAATGACCTTAATGAAAGCCTTTAAAAATTAATGTAACATTAACAATAAATATACTCGGAAAGAATTGATCCAATTAGATATTAACAAATGGATGTCATTTAAATTTTTTTTATACATTAAGGAATATTTTAAGATTCTATTCAATAATTTTCAGGCAGTTCATTCTTCTTGCGTTAAAGGTATACATTTTGCTAAAAATCAAAAAAACAATAACCTTAACTAAAGACTTTAAACTTTACTGATCACTTTAAAACACTTCATTCTTTTTGCTATAAAGATATACATTTAGCTAAAAAAACATTAAAACAATGACCTCAATGAAAGACTTAAAAATAAAATGTAACACTAACATTGAATACACTCCGAAACAATTGATCGAGATAGATATTAGCAAATGGATGTCATTTAAATATTTAAGGAATATTTTAAGTTAAATATTTAAAGTTTCTATTCAATAATTTTCAGGCAGTTCATTAATCTTGCTTTAAAGGTATGCATTTAGCTAAAAAACAGTGACCTCAATGAAAGACTTAAAAATATAATGTAACACTAACATTGAATACACTCGGAAAAAATTGATCATGATAGATATTAGCAAATGGATGTCATTTAGATATCTTTCATACATTAAGGAATATTTTAAGATTTTATTCAATTATTTTGCAGGCAGCTCATTCTTCTTGCTATAAAGGTGTGCATTTAGCTAAAAAAATAAAAAAAGTGACCTCAATGAAAGACTTAAATATATAATGTAACATTAACAATAAATATACTCGGAAAGTATTGATCCAATTAGATATTGGCTCACCTGCACCTACCCCCTATTTTTGGCCTCATCCAATTTCCATCACCGATAATTAGCTTCGACCCTTAGAGCCGTGGCTACGCTCCTTTTTTTTTTTTTTTATTATTAAGATTCAAGTAGTCCTTCATCCTCTTTCGATCTAATTGGCAATTTTTATACTGCCTAACACTCCGCTCTCGTTCAATTTGTATGCTTTCGAGGTATGATAACTCAAGCCATAATTAGGGTTTAGGGGGTGGGTAAGAGCGGTTACACCGATTTTTAATATTATTCCCGCACCTACCCCTCTATTTTTGGCCCCCTAGTTTTACCCCCCCCCCTCCTGGCTACCGCGACCAACGTTTTCAATGCGATCTCTTTTTAGTTCTCGCGAACTAAAATTTTAAAAACCGTAATTAATACGGCTTTTTTTTCGCGACTAGTTACCTCTCGCATAAGTAATTAGTCCAAAAATCTTTATTAGGTAAGACTATAGATTGGGGAGGGGGGGCGGGTTAACCCCGACCCCACCAGGGACCGCCACCGTCGCCAACTAGTTGTCCCCGCGCTCCGGTTACCTCTCGCACTCCTTAATTTTCATTAACTAATTACTATGGTTTTTTTTCTTTCCTAGCTAATTACCTCTCGCAAAGGTAAATATTCAAAAAGTCCTTATTATGTGGTGAAGCGGCGGGGGAGGGCGGGTGGGGTTTTACCCCCCCCCCTCCTGGCTACCGCGACCAACGTTTTCAATGCGATCTCTTGTCAGTCGTTAGTCAGTTTATTATCAGTTAATAAACAAATGGATGTCATTTAAATTTTTTTTATACATTAAGGAATATTTTAAGATTCTATTCAATAATTTTCAGGCAGTTCATTCTTCTTGCTATAAAGGTATACATTTAGCTAAAAAACATAAATACAATACCCTCAATAAAAGACTTTCAAATATAATGTAAAACTAACATTGAAAATAGTCTGAAAATATTGATCGAGGTAGATATTAGCCAATGGATGTCATTTAGATATTTAAGGAATATTTTAAGTTTCCATTCAATAATTTTCAGGCAGTTCATTCTTCTTGCTATAAAGGTATACATTTAGCTAAAAAACATTAAAACAATGACCTAAATGAAAGCCTTTAAAAATTAATGTAACATTAACAATAAATATACTCGGAAAGAATTGATCCAATTAGATATTAACAAATGGATGTCATTTAAATTTTTTTTATACATTAAGGAATATTTTAAGATTCTATTCAATAATTTTCAGGCAGTTCATTCTTCTTGCGTTAAAGGTATACATTTTGCTAAAAATCAAAAAAACAATAACCTTAACTAAAGACTTTAAACTTTACTGATCACTTTAAAACACTTCATTCTTTTTGCTATAAAGATATACATTTAGCTAAAAAAACATTAAAACAATGACCTCAATGAAAGACTTAAAAATAAAATGTAACACTAACATTGAATACACTCCGAAACAATTGATCGAGATAGATATTAGCAAATGGATGTCATTTAAATATTTAAGGAATATTTTAAGTTAAATATTTAAAGTTTCTATTCAATAATTTTCAGGCAGTTCATTAATCTTGCTTTAAAGGTATGCATTTAGCTAAAAAACAGTGACCTCAATGAAAGACTTAAAAATATAATGTAACACTAACATTGAATACACTCGGAAAAAATTGATCATGATAGATATTAGCAAATGGATGTCATTTAGATATCTTTCATACATTAAGGAATATTTTAAGATTTTATTCAATTATTTTGCAGGCAGCTCATTCTTCTTGCTATAAAGGTGTGCATTTAGCTAAAAAAATAAAAAAAGTGACCTCAATGAAAGACTTTAAAATATAATGTAACACTAACATTGAATACACTCCGAAGAAATTGATCGAGATAGATATTAGCAAATGGATGTCATTTAAATATTTAAGGAATATTTTAAGTTTCCATTCAATAATTTTCAGGCAGTTCATTCTTCTTGCTATAAAGGTATACATTTAGCTAAAAAACATAAATACAATACCCTCAATAAAAGACTTTCAAATATAATGTAAAACTAACATTGAAAATAGTCTGAAAATATTGATCGAGGTAGATATTAGCAAATGGATGTCATTTAGATATCTTTCATACATTAAGGAATATATTAAGATTTTATTCAATAATTTTCAGGCAGTTCATTAATCTTGCTTTGAAGGTATAAATTTTGCTAAAAAAACATTAAAACAATGACCTTAATGAAAGCCTTTAAAAATTAATGTAACATTAACAATAAATATACTCGGAAAGAATTGATCCAATTAGATATTAACAAATGGATGTCATTTAAATTTTTTTTATACATTAAGGAATATTTTAAGATTCTATTCAATAATTTTCAGGCAGTTCATTCTTCTTGCGTTAAAGGTATACATTTTGCTAAAAATCAAAAAAACAATAACCTTAACTAAAGACTTTAAACTTTACTGATCACTTTAAAACACTTCATTCTTTTTGCTATAAAGATATACATTTAGCTAAAAAAACATTAAAACAATGACCTCAATGAAAGACTTAAAAATAAAATGTAACACTAACATTGAATACACTCCGAAACAATTGATCGAGATAGATATTAGCAAATGGATGTCATTTAAATATTTAAGGAATATTTTAAGTTAAATATTTAAAGTTTCTATTCAATAATTTTCAGGCAGTTCATTAATCTTGCTTTAAAGGTATGCATTTAGCTAAAAAACAGTGACCTCAATGAAAGACTTAAAAATATAATGTAACACTAACATTGAATACACTCGGAAAAAATTGATCATGATAGATATTAGCAAATGGATGTCATTTAGATATCTTTCATACATTAAGGAATATTTTAAGATTTTATTCAATTATTTTGCAGGCAGCTCATTCTTCTTGCTATAAAGGTGTGCATTTAGCTAAAAAAATAAAAAAAGTGACCTCAATGAAAGACTTAAATATATAATGTAACATTAACAATAAATATACTCGGAAAGTATTGATCCAATTAGATATTAACAAATGGATGTCATTTAAATTTTTTTTATACATTAAGGAATATTTTAAGATTCTATTCAATAATTTTCAGGCAGTTCATTCTTCTTGCTATAAAGGTATACATTTAGCTAAAAAACATAAATACAATACCCTCAATAAAAGACTTTCAAATATAATGTAAAACTAACATTGAAAATAGTCTGAAAATATTGATCGAGGTAGATATTAGCCAATGGATGTCATTTAGATATCTTTCATACATTAAGGAATATATTAAGATTTTATTCAATAATTTTCAGGCAGTTCATTAATCTTGCTTTGAAGGTATAAATTTTGCTAAAAAAACATTAAAACAATGACCTTAATGAAAGCCTTTAAAAATTAATGTAACATTAACAATAAATATACTCGGAAAGTATTGATCCAATTAGATATTAACAAATGGATGTCATTTAAATTTTTTTTATACATAAGGAATATTTTAAGATTCTATTCAATAATTTTCAGGCAGTTCATTCCTCTTGCCTTAAAGGTATACATTTTGCTAAAAATCAAATAAACAATCACCTTAACTAAAGACTTTATACTTTACTGATCACTTTAAAACACTTCATTCTTTTTGCTATAAAGATATACATTTAGCTAAAAAACATAAAAACAATGACCTCAATGAAAGACATAAAAATAAAATGTAACACTAACATTGAATACACTCCGAAAAAATATATTGAGATAGATATTAGCAAATGGATGTCATTTAAATATTTAAGGAATATTTTAAGTTAAATATTTAAAGTTTCTATTCAATAATTTTCAGGCAGTTCATTCTTTTTGATATAAAGGTATATATTTAGATAAAAAACATAAATACAATAACCTCAATAAAAGACTTTCAAATATAATGTAACACTAACATAGAATATACTCGGAAAAAAGTGGTCATGATAGATATTAGCAAATGGATGTCATTTAGATATCTTTCATACATTAAGGAATATTTTAAGATTTTATTCAATTATTTTGCAGGCAGCTCATTCTTCTTGCTATAAAGGTGTGCATTTAGCTAAAAAAATAAAAAAAGTGACCTCAATGAAAGACTTTAAAATTTAATGTAACACTAATATTGAATACACTCCAAAAAAATTGATCGAGATAGATATTAGCAAATGGATGTCATTTAAATATTTAAGGAATATTTTAAGTTAAATATTTAATGTTTCTATTCAATAATTTTCAGGCAGTTCATTCTTTTTGCTATAAAGGTATACATTTAGATAAAAAACATAAATACAATAACCTCAATAAAATACTTTCAAATATAATGTAACACTAACATTGATTATACTTGGAAAAAATTGATCATGATAGATATTAGCAAATGGATGTCATTTAAATATTTTTCATACATTGAGCAATATATTTTAAATGCTATTCAATTATTTTGCAGGCAGCTCATTCTTCTTGCTATAAAGGTGTGCATTTAGCTAAAAAAATAAAAAAAGTGACCTCAATGAAAGACTTAAATATATAATGTAACACTAACATTGAATATTCTAGTAAAAAATTGATCGAGATAGATATTATCAAATAGATGTAATTTAAATATTTTTCATACATTAAGGAATATTTTAAGATTCTATTCAATAACTTTCAGGCAGTTCATTAATCTTGCTTTAAAGGTATGCATTTAGATAAAAAACAAAAAACCAGTGATCTCAATGAAAGACTTTTAAATATAATGTAACACTAACATTGAAAATAGTCTGAAAATATTGATCGAGATAGATATTAGCAAATGGATGTCATTTAGATATCTTTCATACATTAAGGAATTTTTTCAGATTTTATTCAATTATTTTGCAGGCAGCTCATTCTTCTTGCTATTAAGGTATTCTTTAAGCTAAAAAAATAAAAAAAAGTGACCTCAATGAAAGACTTAAAAATAAAATGTAACAAAACACTAACATTGAATACACTCCGAAAAAATTGATCAAGGTAGATATTAGCAAATGGATGTCATTTAAATATTTAAGGAATATTTAAGTTTCCATTCAATAATATTCAGGCAGTTCATTAATCTTGCTTAAAAGGTATGCATTTAGCTAAAAAACATAAAAACAGTCACCTCAATGAAAGACTTAAAAATATAATGTAACGCTAACATTGAATATTCTAGTAAAAAATTGATCGAGATAGATATTAGCCAATGGATGTCATTTAAATATTTTTCATACATGAAGGAATATTTTAAGATTCTATTCAATAATTTTCAGGCAGGTCATTCTTCTTGCTTTAAAGGTATAAATTTTGCTAAAAAACATTAAAACAATGACCTCAACGAAAGACTTAAAAATAAAATGTAACAAAACACTAACATTTGTTAGAAGTTGTGTGTGTTTAGTTTTACCTCTTTGTATGTAATCGATTATTGTCCAGTGTATGGTTGTTTGAAATATAACAGTTAGTTGTTGTTTGGGTCTCAGTGTGTTTGGATGGCAGTGCGCCATGCTTATTTCTTGTTTCCCTAGTACCCTATATAGAGTTATTTTCTGACAGGTTATGGGCCCAGATAGAGTTTTCGGTAGCTGTAAGTGCTTTGAATCGTTAAATCGGGTCCTGGATCAATAAGATAAGTGCGATAGTGGAAAATAACCGGTGTTGAGAAAATGGCGGCAAGCACAACGGTTTACCCTCAGTTAACGGACGGCAATTTTCCAAATTGGAAGTTTAGAGTTATCGCTCTTCTTGATGAAAAAGGTGTCAAGGAAACTATAGAGGATAACTGGAATGAACAGGGAGACAAAACATTAGACAAGAAGGCCAGGAACATTATTATTAACTGTGTGAGTGACCGCCATCTTGACTACATTAAGAATGCTAAGTCAGCCCGTGAAATGATGCAAGCCCTCAGCAAAGTATTTGAAAGAAAGAGCACAATTTCGAAGCTTTTGATTCGAAAAAAATTGTTATCACTCAAATGTACAGGAACGTTGCAGGATCACTTTAATAAATTTGATGCATTAGTAAGCGAACTGCAGTCTATGGGTTCTCAGATGGAACAAGACGACATCGTTTGTCATATGCTACTGACGCTACCAGAAAAATATGACAAAATAGTCACTGTACTGGAGGCTATGGATACAGAACTCACATTAGATTTTGTAAAATCCAGATTATTAGACGCTGAAGTTAAAATGGGGATGCAAGAAGATAAAGATGAAGATGCTGCATTTCATATGAAACGAAAAGGTAAACAAGGTGTAAGGAAGTGTTTTGAATGTGGAGACACACGTCATCTCAAAGCATCATGTCCAAAAATAAGAAATAGAAGTTTCACTGATTCAAGTAGTTTCAATAATCGATCTAGGAATTATCGACAGAGAACTGAGATAGACAATCGATTCCATCAATCCAACGGTCATCGATCTGGGAGAGGTTACCTGTGTGATAAGGAAGAAGAAATAACCTTCATAGCAGCAAACAAACAAGAGATCACAGCATTTTCTGGGGAGTGCATTGATAACAGTGTTAAATTCATTCTCGATTCAGGTTGTACTGATCATTTAGTGAAAGAAGACTTAGAAAAATATATGATGGACATTAACCAAATAAAAGTACCAGTTAGAATCAAAATGGCCAATGGTGAAGATCTTATTGCTGATCGGAAGGCCACTCTTCGTCTTTCAAATGGTAATGTGAACATTAAACTTGAAGCTTTGATAGTACCTAAGTTGACTGTAAATCTACTCTCAGTCAAAAAGATTGTGGAATCTGGCATGAAAGTCATATTTGAAGATAACAAAGCAAAGATAGTTGGCAAAAATGTATCTTTGGAAGGTTCCATGCTAGGTAAACTGTACATTTTGGAAATGTATATTCGTCCCAGTGAACATTGTAATGTAGCTTCTTCGGATATCTGGCACCAACGATTAGGACATTTAAACAGAGAGAGCCTCAAGAAAATGGGATTACCTTTCTCAAAGGAAATATGCGATGCATGTCGTCAAGGCAAAGCGGTGCGTCAGCCTTTTAAACCTCTAATCGGTCGAAAATCTAAACGTGTGGGTGAAATGTTACACACTGACATTGGAGGCCCTGTGTCTATCCCTACAAAGAATGGGGAAAAATATTTCCAGACCATAATAGATGATTTCTCCCATTTTTGTGTCATATATTTGCTGAAATCGAAGGATGAAGCAGCTACAAATTTAATTAATTATATTAAGGAGTTAAATTCAAAGTTTGGAGCTGTCTGTAGAATTAGGTGCGATAACGGTGGAGAGTTCAAGAATTATAAACTAAAGGAATTTTGTCAAGATAAAGGCATTCAGATACAGTTTACTGCTCCCTATTCTAGTCAGATGAATGGTGTGAGTGAAAGAATCAACGGAACGTTGTTAAACAAGGTAAGATCAATGTTTGCTGAAACTCAATTACCGAAACATTTGTGGGGCGAAACCATAAGAACAGCCGCATATCAATTAAATAGGTCTCCTACTAAGGTCTTGAATGGAGGTATTCCAGCCATCCTTTATCTTGGAAAATTGGATTTGGATAAGTTAAAAGTTTTTGGATCCAAGGCTTGGATGCTGAAATTACCGAAGAGAGACAAGTTGGAGCCCCGAGCTAAGCCTACAATTTTTGTTGGGTATGGTCCTAATGGATACCGTTTATGGGATCCAGTTGATAACACAATTCACATATCTAGAGATGTGACATTTGACGAGACAAATATAAAATTTGTCAAAACCGAGGATCAACGGCAAGTAATATCAGAGAAGAAAATTGTATATGAAGAGACCGAAGAGGAAGGTTCAACAAAGAAGCAATGTACTGGAGTTCCAGAGGATGCAATTACAGAAAATAAAAACTTGCCTGAAAGTGAAAGTGACGAAGAACCGTTTATCGGCTTTGATGACGAGGCTGAAAAGAAAAAGAAAAATTTTCAAGGTCGGTCTAGGCGAGAGGTCAAGAAGCCCAAGGCCCTAAATGATTATGAGCTGTACGAAGCATTTTGTTATATGGGAAATTTGGATGATCTAGAAGATGGTGTGATGCAAAACACCTTTTCTGAAACTATTCCAAAAGGGTATGAAGAAGCGATGGACAAAGGTTGGTCTGAAGCCATCAATGAAGAGCTAAAATCATTGAAAGAAAATGATACGTGGGACATTGTGGAAGCTCCAGCCAATGTTGAACTTGTGGACAGTAAATGGGTGTTTTGTGAAAAGGAAATTGACAAGAAAATTAAAAGGAAGGCCCGACTTGTGGCGCGTGGTTTTAGACAAAATAAATTAGCTGAAGAAGTCTACTCTCCTGTAGCTAAGATGACCACAATTCGAACATTGCTTGCCATCGCAGTTGAAGAGAATCTCAAGATCACCCAGATGGATGTCAAATCAGCTTTTCTGCATGGTGATTTAGAACAGCCAGTATACATGCAAATTCCTAAAGGGTTGATCATAGAAGAAAGTTCTGGTCACCATTTGGTATGTAAGCTTAAAAAGGCTTTATATGGCCTTAAGGAATCTTCAAGACGGTGGTATTTAACCTTTAACAATTATTTGATCAAACTAGGCTTTAATCGATCCAAACTAGACCCTTGTTTATATTACCACAATGGGATCTATCTCATTTTATATGTTGATGATATAATGATTTTTACTAAAAATGTTGATTCTCTACGTAATTTAAAGCACATGCTTATTAATGATTTTAAAATGAAACTAATTTCTCAAGGAAATTCATTTAAATTTTTAGGTCTAGAAATAAGTAGGAAAGATGATTTTATTGAAATTACTCAAAAAGGTCTTATTAACAAAATTCTAACTAAATTTAATATGTTGGACTGTAGAACATCCAAATTACCTATGCAACCAGGATTAAAACTGGAAGCAGCAAAAACTTGTGACAATAATTTGCCTTATAAAGAGCTTTTAGGGGCATTAATGTATTTAATGTTAGGTTCTAGGCCAGACCTTAGTTACCCCATTATGTATTTTAGCCAATTTCAAAATTGTTTTGATAGAAGTCATTGGAAACACTTAAAGGGAATTCTGAGATATTTAAGATCTACTTCAGAGTATGGTGTAAAATTTTGTAAGAGTGGAAAAACTGTTAATTCTGTTAGTGCCTTTGTTGATTCGGATTTTGCTAACATGGGGGATAGAAAAAGTATCACAGGTTATCTTGTGAAATTTAATGATAATTTTATTATGTGGAGGAGTAAAAAACAGACAACTGTGTCTTTGTCCAGTAGTGAGGCGGAATATGTTGCCATTAGCATGTGTCTAACAGAATTAAAGTTTTTAGCTCAACTTTTAGATGAAATTTTAGGGAACATTGTTTTGCCTATAATAATCTATGAAGACAACCAGTCGGCAATTAAGATTGCCAACACCTTAGAATCCAAAAGGACGAAACATATCGACATTAAACATCATTTTATTAAAGATGAAGTAGAGAAAGGCTTTGTAAAAATTCTGTATATACCCACAGGAGAGCAAGTGGCTGATGTGTTGACTAAGGCCCTTGAGCTGCACAAGTTTATTAAGTTTAGGGATATTTTAATACATGAATGCAACTATTGACTTAATTCTGTTCATTTTATTTTATTTTTATGTACAATTTCAAGATTTTTTTATTCAGTAACATTAATATTTTTATATAGCAAGTAAGATTTTTTTATAGTAACTTGAAATTGGAAGGGGGTGTTAGAAGTTGTGTGTGTTTAGTTTTACCTCTTTGTATGTAATCGATTATTGTCCAGTGTATGGTTGTTTGAAATATAACAGTTAGTTGTTGTTTGGGTCTCAGTGTGTTTGGATGGCAGTGCGCCATGCTTATTTCTTGTTTCCCTAGTACCCTATATAGAGTTATTTTCTGACAACATTGAATACACTCCAAAAAAATTGATCGAGATAGATATTAGCCAATGGATGTCATTTAAATATTTTTCATACATGAAGGAATATTTTAAGATTCTATTCAATAATTTTCAGGCAGGTCATTCTTCTTGCTTTAAAGGTATAAATTTTGCTAAAAAACATTAAAACAATGACCTCAACGAAAGACTTAAAAATAAAATGTAACAAAACACTAACATTGAATACACTCCGAAAAAATTGATCAAGGTAGATATTAGCAAATGGATGTCATTTAAATATTTAAGGAATATATTAAGTTTCCATTCAATAATTTTCAGGCAGTTCATTCTTCTTGCTATAAAGGTATACATTTAGCTAAAAAACATAAATACAATAACCTTAATAAAAGACTTTCAAATATAATGTAACACTAACATTGAATATACTCGAAAAAATTGATCGTGATAGATATTAGCAAATGGATGTCATTTAGATATCTTTCATACATTAAGGAATATATTAAGATTCTATTCAATAATTTTCCAGGAGTTCATTAATCTTGCTTAAAAGGTATGCATTTAGCTAAAAAACATAAAAACAGTGACCTCAATGAAAGACTTAAATATATAATGTAACACTAACATTGAATATTCTAGTAAAAAATTGATCGAGATAGATATTATCAAATAGATGTAATTTAAATATTTTTCATACATTAAGGAATATTTTAAGATTCTATTCAATAACTTTCAGGCAGTTCATTAATCTTGCTTTAAAGGTATGCATTTAGATAAAAAACAAAAAAACAGTGATCTCAATGAAAGACTTTTAAATATAATGTAACACTAACATTGAAAATAGTCTGAAAATATTGATCGAGATAGATATTAGCAAATGGATGTCATTTAGATATCTTTCATACATTAAGGAATTTTTTCAGATTTTATTCAATAATATTCAGGAAGTTCATTCTTCTTGCTATTAAGGTATTCTTTAAGCTAAAAAAATAAAAAAAAGTGACCTCAATGAAAGACTTAAAAATAAAATGTAACAAAACACTAACATTGAATACACTCCGAAAAAATTGATCAAGGTAGATATTAGCAAATGGATGTCATTTAAATATTTAAGGAATATTTTAAGTTTCCATTCAATAATATTCAGGCAGTTCATTAATCTTGCTTAAAAGGTATGCATTTAGCTAAAAAACATAAAAACAGTCACCTCAATGAAAGACTTAAAAATATAATGTAACGCTAACATTGAATATTCTAGTAAAAAATTGATCGAGATAGATATTAGCCAATGGATGTCATTTAAATATTTTTCATACATGAAGGAATATTTTAAGATTCTATTCAATAATTTTCAGGCAGGTCATTCTTCTTGCTTTAAAGGTATAAATTTTGCTAAAAAACATTAAAACAATGACCTCAACGAAAGACTTAAAAATAAAATGTAACAAAACACTAACATTGAATACACTCCAAAAAAATTGATCGAGATAGATATTAGCCAATGGATGTCATTTAAATATTTTTCATACATGAAGGAATATTTTAAGATTCTATTCAATAATTTTCAGGCAGGTCATTCTTCTTGCTTTAAAGGTATAAATTTTGCTAAAAAACATTAAAACAATGACCTCAACGAAAGACTTAAAAATTTAATGTAACACTAACATTGAATATAGTCTGAAAATATTGATCGAGATAGATATTAGCAAATGGATGTCATTTAGATATCTTTCATACATTAAGGAATATTTTAAGATTTTATTCAATAATTTTCAGGCAGTTCATTAATCTCGCTTTAAAGGTATAAATTTTGCTAAAAAACATTAAAACAATGACCTCAACGAAAGACTTAAAAATAAAATGTAACACTAACATTGAATATACTCGAAAAAATTGATCGTGATAGATATTAGCAAATGGATGTCATTTAGATATTTTTCATACATTAAGGAATATTTTAAGATTCTATTCAATAACTTTCAGGCAGTTCATTAATCTTGCTTTAAAGGTATGCATTTAGATAAAAAACAAAAAAACAGTGATCTCAATAAAAGACTTTCAAATATAATGTAACACTAACATTGAATATTCTAGTAAAAAATTGATCGAGATAGATATTATCAAATAGATGTCATTTAAATATTTTTCATACATTAAGGAATATTTTAAGATTCTATTCAATAACTTTCAGGCAGTTCATTAATCTTGCTTTAAAGGTATGCATTTAGATAAAAAACAAAAAAACAGTGATCTCAATGAAAGACTTTTAAATATAATGTAACACTAACATTGAAAATAGTCTGAAAATATTGATCGAGATAGATATTAGCAAATGGATGTCATTTAGATATCTTTCATACATTAAGGAATTTTTTCAGATTTTATTCAATAATACTCAGGAAGTTCATTCTTCTTGCTATTAAGGTATTCTTGAAGCTAAAAAAATAAAAAAAAGTGACCTCAATAAAAGACTTTAAAATTTAATGTAACACTAACATTGAATATAGTCTGAAAATATTGATCGAGATAGATATTAGCAAATGGATGTCATTTAGATATCTTTCATACATTAAGGAATATTTTAAGATTTTATTCAATAATTTTCAGGCAGTTCATTAATCTCGCTTTAAAGGTATAAATTTTGCTAAAAAACATTAAAACAATGACCTCAACGAAAGACTTAAAAATAAAATGTAACACTAACATTGAATATACTCGAAAAAATTGATCGTGATAGATATTAGCAAATGGATGTCATTTAGATATTTTTCATACATTAAGGAATATTTTAAGATTCTATTCAATAACTTTCAGGCAGTTCATTAATCTTGCTTTAAAGGTATGCATTTAGATAAAAAACAAAAAAACAGTGATCTCAATGAAAGACTTTTAAATATAATGTAACACTAACATTGAAAATAGTCTGAAAATATTGATCGAGATAGATATTAGCAAATGGATGTCATTTAGATATCTTTCATACATTAAGGAATTTTTTCAGATTTTATTCAATAATATTCAGGAAGTTCATTCTTCTTGCTATTAAGGTATTCTTTAAGCTAAAAAAATAAAAAAAAGTGACCTCAATGAAAGACTTAAAAATAAAATGTAACAAAACACTAACATTGAATACACTCCGAAAAAATTGATCAAGGTAGATATTAGCAAATGGATGTCATTTAAATATTTAAGGAATATTTTAAGTTTCCATTCAATAATATTCAGGCAGTTCATTAATCTTGCTTAAAAGGTATGCATTTAGCTAAAAAACATAAAAACAGTCACCTCAATGAAAGACTTAAAAATATAATGTAACGCTAACATTGAATATTCTAGTAAAAAATTGATCGAGATAGATATTAGCCAATGGATGTCATTTAAATATTTTTCATACATGAAGGAATATTTTAAGATTCTATTCAATAATTTTCAGGCAGGTCATTCTTCTTGCTTTAAAGGTATAAATTTTGCTAAAAAACATTAAAACAATGACCTCAACGAAAGACTTAAAAATAAAATGTAACAAAACACTAACATTGAATACACTCCAAAAAAATTGATCGAGATAGATATTAGCCAATGGATGTCATTTAAATATTTTTCATACATGAAGGAATATTTTAAGATTTTATTCAATAATTTTCAGGCAGTTCATTAATCTCGCTTTAAAGGTATAAATTTTGCTAAAAAACATTAAAACAATGACCTCAACGAAAGACTTAAAAATAAAATGTAACACTAACATTGAATATACTCGAAAAAATTGATCGTGATAGATATTAGCAAATGGATGTCATTTAGATATTTTTCATACATTAAGGAATATTTTAAGATTCTATTCAATAACTTTCAGGCAGTTCATTAATCTTGCTTTAAAGGTATGCATTTAGATAAAAAACAAAAAAACAGTGATCTCAATAAAAGACTTTCAAATATAATGTAACACTAACATTGAATATTCTAGTAAAAAATTGATCGAGATAGATATTATCAAATAGATGTCATTTAAATATTTTTCATACATTAAGGAATATTTTAAGATTCTATTCAATAACTTTCAGGCAGTTCATTAATCTTGCTTTAAAGGTATGCATTTAGATAAAAAACAAAAAAACAGTGATCTCAATGAAAGACTTTTAAATATAATGTAACACTAACATTGAAAATAGTCTGAAAATATTGATCGAGATAGATATTAGCAAATGGATGTCATTTAGATATCTTTCATACATTAAGGAATTTTTTCAGATTTTATTCAATAATACTCAGGAAGTTCATTCTTCTTGCTATTAAGGTATTCTTGAAGCTAAAAAAATAAAAAAAAGTGACCTCAATGAAAGACTTTAAAATTTAATGTAACACTAACATTGAATATAGTCTGAAAATATTGATCGAGATAGATATTAGCAAATGGATGTCATTTAGATATCTTTCATACATTAAGGAATATTTTAAGATTTTATTCAATAATTTTCAGGCAGTTCATTAATCTCGCTTTAAAGGTATAAATTTTGCTAAAAAACATTAAAACAATGACCTCAACGAAAGACTTAAAAATAAAATGTAACACTAACATTGAATATACTCGAAAAAATTGATCGTGATAGATATTAGCAAATGGATGTCATTTAGATATTTTTCATACATTAAGGAATATTTTAAGATTCTATTCAATAACTTTCAGGCAGTTCATTAATCTTGCTTTAAAGGTATGCATTTAGATAAAAAACAAAAAAACAGTGATCTCAATGAAAGACTTTTAAATATAATGTAACACTAACATTGAAAATAGTCTGAAAATATTGATCGAGATAGATATTAGCAAATGGATGTCATTTAGATATCTTTCATACATTAAGGAATTTTTTCAGATTTTATTCAATAATATTCAGGAAGTTCATTCTTCTTGCTATTAAGGTATTCTTTAAGCTAAAAAAATAAAAAAAAGTGACCTCAATGAAAGACTTAAAAATAAAATGTAACAAAACACTAACATTGAATACACTCCGAAAAAATTGATCAAGGTAGATATTAGCAAATGGATGTCATTTAAATATTTAAGGAATATTTTAAGTTTCCATTCAATAATATTCAGGCAGTTCATTAATCTTGCTTAAAAGGTATGCATTTAGCTAAAAAACATAAAAACAGTCACCTCAATGAAAGACTTAAAAATATAATGTAACGCTAACATTGAATATTCTAGTAAAAAATTGATCGAGATAGATATTAGCCAATGGATGTCATTTAAATATTTTTCATACATGAAGGAATATTTTAAGATTCTATTCAATAATTTTCAGGCAGGTCATTCTTCTTGCTTTAAAGGTATAAATTTTGCTAAAAAACATTAAAACAATGACCTCAACGAAAGACTTAAAAATAAAATGTAACAAAACACTAACATTGAATACACTCCAAAAAAATTGATCGAGATAGATATTAGCCAATGGATGTCATTTAAATATTTTTCATACATGAAGGAATATTTTAAGATTCTATTCAATAATTTTCAGGCAGGTCATTCTTCTTGCTTTAAAGGTATAAATTTTGCTAAAAAACATTAAAACAATGACCTCAACGAAAGACTTAAAAATAAAATGTAACAAAACACTAACATTGAATACACTCCGAAAAAATTGATCAAGGTAGATATTAGCAAATGGATGTCATTTAAATATTTAAGGAATATATTAAGTTTCCATTCAATAATTTTCAGGCAGTTCATTCTTCTTGCTAAAAAGGTATACATTTAGCTAAAAAACATAAATACAATAACCTTAATAAAAGACTTTTAAATATAATGTAACACTAACATTGAAAATAGTCTGAAAATATTGATCGAGATAGATATTAGCAAATGGATGTCATTTAGATATCTTTCATACATTAAGGAATTTTTTCAGATTTTATTCAATAATACTCAGGAAGTTCATTCTTCTTGCTATTAAGGTATTCTTTAAGCTAAAAAAATAAAAAAAAGTGACCTCAATGAAAGACTTTAAAATTTAATGTAACACTAACATTGAATATAGTCTGAAAATATTGATCGAGATAGATATTAGCAAATGGATGTCATTTAGATATCTTTCATACATTAAGGAATATTTTAAGATTTTATTCAATAATTTTCAGGCAGTTCATTAATCTCGCTTTAAAGGTATAAATTTTGCTAAAAAACATTAAAACAATGACCTCAACGAAAGACTTAAAAATAAAATGTAACACTAACATTGAATATACTCGAAAAAATTGATCGTGATAGATATTAGCAAATGGATGTCATTTAGATATTTTTCATACATTAAGGAATATTTTAAGATTCTATTCAATAACTTTCAGGCAGTTCATTAATCTTGCTTTAAAGGTATGCATTTAGATAAAAAACAAAAAAACAGTGATCTCAATAAAAGACTTTCAAATATAATGTAACACTAACATTGAATATTCTAGTAAAAAATTGATCGAGATAGATATTATCAAATAGATGTCATTTAAATATTTTTCATACATTAAGGAATATTTTAAGATTCTATTCAATAACTTTCAGGCAGTTCATTAATCTTGCTTTAAAGGTATGCATTTAGATAAAAAACAAAAAAACAGTGATCTCAATGAAAGACTTTTAAATATAATGTAACACTAACATTGAAAATAGTCTGAAAATATTGATCGAGATAGATATTAGCAAATGGATGTCATTTAGATATCTTTCATACATTAAGGAATTTTTTCAGATTTTATTCAATAATACTCAGGAAGTTCATTCTTCTTGCTATTAAGGTATTCTTTAAGCTAAAAAAATAAAAAAAAGTGACCTCAATGAAAGACTTTAAAATTTAATGTAACACTAACATTGAATATAGTCTGAAAATATTGATCGAGATAGATATTAGCAAATGGATGTCATTTAGATATCTTTCATACATTAAGGAATATTTTAAGATTTTATTCAATAATTTTCAGGCAGTTCATTAATCTCGCTTTAAAGGTATAAATTTTGCTAAAAAACATTAAAACAATGACCTCAACGAAAGACTTAAAAATAAAATGTAACACTAACATTGAATATACTCGAAAAAATTGATCGTGATAGATATTAGCAAATGGATGTCATTTAGATATTTTTCATACATTAAGGAATATTTTAAGATTCTATTCAATAACTTTCAGGCAGTTCATTAATCTTGCTTTAAAGGTATGCATTTAGATAAAAAACAAAAAAACAGTGATCTCAATGAAAGACTTTTAAATATAATGTAACACTAACATTGAAAATAGTCTGAAAATATTGATCGAGATAGATATTAGCAAATGGATGTCATTTAAATATTTAAGGAATATTTTAAGTTTCCATTCAATAATTTTCAGGCAGTTCATTCTTCTTGCTATAAAGGTATACATTTAGCTAAAAAACATAAATACAATAACCTCAATAAAGTACTTTCAAATATAATGTAACACTAACATTGAATATTCTAGTAAAAAATTTATCGAGATAGATATTAGCAAATGGATGTCATTTAAATATTATTTATACATTGAGCATTATTTTAAAATCTATTGAATTATTTTCAGGCAGTTCATTTTTCTTGCTATTAAGGTATACATTTAGCTAAAAAAAATAAATACAATAACCTCAATAAAAGACTTTCAAATATAATGTATATTGAATTGTAATTATATATTATACAAAATTATAATTGTAAATATTGTATGTACATTGAATATTCTAGTAAAAACTTGATCGAGATAGATATTAGAAAATGGATGTCATTTAGATTTCTTTCATACATTAAGGAATATTTTAAGATTTTATTTAATAATTATCAGGCAGTTCATTTATCTTGCTTTAAAGGTATAAATTTTGCTAAAAAACATTAAAACAATGACCTCAATGAATGACTTAAAAATAAAATGTAACACTAACATTGAATACACTCCGAAAAAATTGATCGAGATAGATATTAGCAAATGGATGTCATTTAAATATTATTCATACATTAAGAAATATTTTAAGATTCTATTCAATAATTTTTAGGCAGTTCATTAATCTTGCTTTAAAGGTATGCATTTAGCTAAAAAACAGTGACCTCAATGAAAGACTTAAAAATATAATGTAACACTAACATTGAATACACTCCGAAGAAATTGATCGAGATAGATATTAGCAAATGGATGTCATTTAAATATTTAAGAAATATTTTAAGTTTCCATTCAATAATTTTCAGGCAGTTCATTCTTCTTGCTATAAAGGTATACATTTAGCTAAAAAACATAAATACAATACCCTCAATAAAAGACTTTCAAATATAATGTAAAACTAACATTGAAAATAGTCTGAAAATATTGATCGAGGTAGATATTAGCCAATGGATGACATTTAGATATCTTTCATACATTAAGGAATATATTAAGATTTTATTCAATAATTTTCAGGCAGTTCATTAATCTTGCTTTGAAGGTATAAATTTTGCTAAAAAAACATTAAAACAATGACCTTAATGAAAGCCTTTAAAAATTAATGTAACATTAACAATAAATATACTCGGAAAGAATTGATCCAATTAGATATTAACAAATGGATGTCATTTAAATTTTTTTTATACATTAAGGAATATTTTAAGATTCTATTCAATAATTTTCAGGCAGTTCATTCTTCTTGCTTTAAAGGTATGCATTTAGCTAAAAAACATAAAAACAGTGACCTCAATGAAAGACTTTCAAATATAATGTAAAACTAACATTGAATATACTCGGAAAAAATTAATCGAGATAGATATTAGCAAATGGATGTCATATTAATATTTTTCATACATTGAGCAATATTTTTAATTGTGCTCAATTATTTTCGAGGCAGTTCATTTTTCTTGCTATAAAGGTATGCATTTAGCTAAAAAAATAAAAAAAGTGACCTCAATGAAAGACTTAAATATATAATGTAACACTAACATTGAATACACTCCAAAAAAATTGATCGAGATAGATATTAGCTAATGGATGTCATTTAAATATTTTTTATACATAAAGGAATATTTTAAGATTTTATTCAATAATTTTCAGGCAGTTCATTAATCTTGCTTTGAAGGTATAAATTTTGCTAAAAAACATTAAAACAATGACCTTAATGAAAGCCTTTAAAAATTAATGTAACATTAACAATAAATATACTCGGAAAGTATTGATCCAATTAGATATTAACAAATGGATGTCATTTAAATTTTTTTTATACATTAAGGAATATTTTAAGATTCTATTCAATAATTTTCAGGCAGTTCATTCTTCTTGCCTTAAAGGTATACATTTTGCTAAAAATCAAAAAAACAATCACCTTAACTAAAGACTTTATACTTTACTGATCACTTTAAAACACTTCATTCTTTTTGCTATAAAGATATACATTTAGCTAAAAAACATAAAAACAATGACCTCAATGAAAGACTTAAAAATAAAATGTAACACTAACATTGAATACACTCCGAAAAAATATATTGAGATAGATATTAGCAAATGGATGTCATTTAAATATTTAAGGAATATTTTAAGTTAAATATTTAAAGTTTCTATACAATAATTTTCAGGCAGTTCATTCTTTTTGATATAAAGGTATACATTTAGATAAAAAACATAAATACAATAACCTCAATAAAAGACTTTCAAATATAATGTAACACTAACATTGAATATACTCGGAAAAAATTGATCATGATAGATATTAGCAAATGGATGTCATTTAGATATCTTTCATACATTAAGGAATATTTTAAGATTTTATTCAATTATTTTGCAGGCAGCCCATTCTTCTTGCTATAAAGGTGTGCATTTAGCTAAAAAAATAAAAAAAGTGACCTCAATGAAAGACTTAAATATATAATGTAACACTAACATTGAATATTCTAGTAAAAAATTGATCGAGATAGATATTATCAAATAGATGTCATTTAGATATCTTTCATACATTAAGGAATTTTTTCAGATTTTATTCAATAACTTTCAGGCAGTTCATAAATCTTGCTTTAAAGGTATGCATTTAGATAAAAAACAAAAAAACAGTGATCTCAATGAAAGACTTTCAAATATAATGTAAAACTAACATTAAAAATAGTCTGAAAATATTGATCGAGATAGATATTAGCAAATGGATGTCATTTAGATATCTTTCATACATTAAGGAATTTTTTCAGATTTTATTCAATAATATTCAGGAAGTTCATTCTTCTTGCTATTAAGGTATTCTTTAAGCTAAAAAAATAAAAAAACGTGACCTCAATGAAAGACTTTAAAATTTAATGTAACACTAACATTGAATATAGTCTGAAAATATTGATCGAGATAGATATTAGCAAATGGATGTCATTTAGATATCTTTCATACATTAAGGAATATTTTAAGATTTTATTCAATAATTTTCTGGCAGTTCATTAATCTTGCTTTAAAGGTATAAATTTTGATAAAAAACATTAAAACAATGACCTCAACGAAAGACTTAAAAATAAAATGTAACAAAACACTAACATTGAATACACTCCGAAAAAATTGATCAAGGTAGATATTAGCAAATGGATGTCATTTAAATATTTAAGGAATATTTTAAGTTTCCATTCAATAATTTTCAGGCAGTTCATTCTTCTTGCTTTAAAGGTATACATTTAGCTAAAAAACATAAATACAATAACCTCAATAAAAGACTTTCAAATATAATGTAACACTAACATTGAATATACTCGAAAAAATTGATCGTGATAGATATTAGCAAATGGATGTCATTTAGATATCTTTCATACATTAAGGAATTTTTTCAGATTTTATTTAATAATTTTCAGGAAGTTCATTCTTCTTTCTATTAAGGTATTCTTTTAGCTAAAAAAATAAAAAAAAGTGACCTCAATGAAAGACTTTAAAATTTAATGTAACACTAACATTGAATATAGTCTGAAAATATTGATCGAGATAGATATTAGCAAATGGATGTCATTTAGATATCTTTCATACATTAAGGAATATTTTTAGATTTTATTCAATAATTTTCTGGCAGTTCATTAATCTTGCTTTAAAGGTATAAATTTTGCTAAAAAACATTAAAACAATGACCTCAACGAAAGACTTAAAAATAAAATGTAACAAAACACTAACATTGAATACACTCCGAAAAAATTGATCAAGGTAGATATTAGCAAATGGATGTCATTTAAATATTTAAGGAATATTTTAAGTTTCCATTCAATAATTTTCAGGCAGTTCATTCTTCTTGCTATAAAGGTATACATTTAGCTAAAAAACATAAATACAATAACCTTAATAAAAGACTTTCAAATATAATGTAACACTAACATTGAATATACTCGAAAAAATTGATCGTGATAGATATTAGCAAATAGATGTCATTTAGATATCTTTCATACATTAAGGAATATATTAAGATTCTATTCAATAATTTTCCGGCAGTTCATTAATCTTGCTTAAAAGGTATGCATTTAGCTAAAAAACATAAAAACAGTCACCTCAATGAAAGACTTAAAAATATAATGTAACGCTAACATTGAATATTCTAGTAAAAAATTGATCGAGATAGATATTAGCCAATGGATGTCATTTAAATATTTTTCATACATGAAGGAATATTTTAAGATTCTATTCAATAATTTTCAGGCAGGTCATTCTTCTTGCTTTAAAGGTATACATTTTGCTAAAAAACATAAATACAATAATAGACCTCAATAAAAGACTTTTAAATATAATGTAAAACTAACATTGAATACACTCCGAAAAAATTGATCAAGGTAGATATTAGCAAATGGATGTCATTTAAATATTTAAGGAATATTTTAAGATTTTATTCAATAATTTTCAGGCAGTTCATTAATCTTGCTTTAAAGGTATAAATTTTGCTAAAAAACATTAAAACAATGACCTCAATGAAAGACTTTAAAATTTAATGTAACACCAACATTGAATACACTCCAAAAAAATTGATCGAGATAGATATTAGCAAATGGATGTCATTTAAATATTTAAGGAATATTTTAAGATTTTATTTAATAATTATCAGGCAGTTCATTTATCTTGCTTTAAAGGTATAAATTTTGCTAAAAAACATTAAAACAATGACCTCAATGAAAGACTTAAAAATAAAATGTAACACTAACATTGAATACACTGGGAAAAAATTGATCGAGATAGATATTAGCAAATGGATGTCATTTAAATATAATTCATACATTGAGCAATTTTTTAAATTCTATTCAATTATTTTCAGGCAGTTCATTCTGCTTGCTATAGGGGTATGCATTTACCTAAAAAAATAAAAAAAGTGACCTCAATGGAAGACTTAAAAATAAAATCTAACACTAACTTTGAATACACTCCGAAAAAAATGATCGAGATAGATATAATCAAATGGATGTCATTTAAATATTTAAGGAATATTTTAAGTTTCCATTCAATAATTTTGAGGCAGTTCATTCTTCTTGCTATAAAGGTATACATTTAGCTAAAAAACATAAATACAATAACCTCAATAAAGTACTTTCAAATATAATGTAACACTAACATTGAATATTCTAGTAAAAAATTGATCGAGATAGATATTAGCAAATGGATGTCATTTAAATATTATTCATACATTGAGCATTATTTTAAAATCTATTGAATTATTTTCAGGCAGTTCATTTTTCTTGCTATTAAGGTATACATTTAGCTAAAAAAAATAAATACAATAACCTCAATAAAAGACTTTCAAATATAATGTATATTGAATTGTAATTATATATTATACAAAATTATAATTGTAAATATTGTATGTACATTGAATATTCTAGTAAAAAATTGATCGAGATAGATATTAGAAAATGGATGTCATTTAGATATCTTTCATTAATTAAGGAATATTTTAAGAATCTATTCAATAATTTTCAGGCAGTTCATTCTTCTTGCTATAAAGGTATGCATTTAGCTAAAAAAATAAAAAAAAGTGACCTCAATGAAAGACTTTAAAATTAATGTAACACTAACATTGAATATAGTCTGAAAATATTGATCGAGATAGATATTAGCAAATGGATGTCTTTTAGATATCTTTCATACATTAAGGAATATTTTAAGAATTTATTTAATAATTATCAGGCAGTTCATTTATCTTGCTTTAAAGGTATAAATTTTGCTAAAAAACATTAAAACAATGACCTCAATGAATGACTTAAAAATAAAATGTAACACTAACATTGAATACACTCCGAAAAAATTGATCGAGATAGATATTAGCAAATGGATGTCATTTAAATATTATTCATACATTAAGAAATATTTTAAGATTCTATTCAATAATTTTTAGGCAGTTCATTAATCTTGCTTTAAAGGTATGCATTTAGCTAAAAAACAGTGACCTCAATGAAAGACTTAAAAATATAATGTAACACTAACATTGAATACACTCCGAAGAAATTGATCGAGATAGATATTAGCAAATGGATGTCATTTAAATATTTAAGGAATATTTTAAGTTTCCATTCAATAATTTTCAGGCAGTTCATTCTTCTTGCTATAAAGGTATACATTTAGCTAAAAAACATAAATACAATACCCTCAATAAAAGACTTTCAAATATAATGTAAAACTAACATTGAAAATAGTCTGAAAATATTGATCGAGGTAGATATTAGCCAATGGATGTCATTTAGATATCTTTCATACATTAAGGAATATTTTAAGATTTTATTCAATAATTTTCAGGCAGTTCATTAATCTTGCTTTGAAGGTATAAATTTTGCTAAAAAAACATTAAAACAATGACCTTAATGAAAGCCTTTAAAAATTAATGTAACATTAACAATAAATATACTCGGAAAGAATTGATCCAATTAGATATTAACAAATAGATGTCATTTAAATTTTTTTTATACATTAAGGAATATTTTAAAATTCTATTCAATAATTTTCAGGCAGTTCATTCTTCTTGCTTTAAAGGTATGCATTTAGCTAAAAAACATAAAAACAGTGACCTCAATGAAAGACTTTCAAATATAATGTAAAACTAACATTGAATATACTCGGAAAAAATTAATCGAGATAGATATTAGCAAATGGATGTCATATTAATATTTTTCATACATTGAGCAATATTTTTAATTGTGCTCAATTATTTTCGAGGCAGTTCATTTTTCTTGCTATAAAGGTATGCATTTAGCTAAAAAAATAAAAAAAAGTGACCTCAATGAAAGACTTAAATATATAATGTAACACTAACATTGAATACACTCCAAAAAAATTGATCGAGATAGATATTAGCTAATGGATGTCATTTAAATATTTTTTATACATAAAGGAATATTTTAAGATTTTATTCAATAATTTTCAGGCAGTTCATTAATCTTGCTTTGAAGGTATAAATTTTGCTAAAAAACATTAAAACAATGACCTTAATGAAAGCCTTTAAAAATTAATGTAACATTAACAATAAATATACTCGGAAAGTATTGATCCAATTAGATATTAACAAATGGATGTCATTTAAATTTTTTTTATACATTAAGGAATATTTTAAGATTCTATTCAATAATTTTCAGGCAGTTCATTCTTCTTGCCTTAAAGGTATACATTTTGCTAAAAATCAAAAAAACAATCACCTTAACTAAAGACTTTATACTTTACTGATCACTTTAAAACACTTCATTCTCTTTGCTATAAAGATATACATTTAGCTAAAAAACATAAAAACAATGACCTCAATGAAAGACTTAAAAATAAAATGTAACACTAACATTGAATACACTCCGAAAAAATATATTGAGATAGATATTAGCAAATGGATGTCATTTAAATATTTAAGGAATATTTTAAGTTAAATATTTAAAGTTTCTATTCAATAATTTTCAGGCAGTTCATTCTTTTTGATATAAAGGTATACATTTAGATAAAAAACATAAATACAATAACCTCAATAAAAGACTTTCAAATATAATGTAACACTAACATTGAATATACTCGGAAAAAATTGATCATGATAGATATTAGCAAATGGATGTCATTTAGATATCTTTCATACATTAAGGAATATTTTAAGATTTTATTCAATTATTTTGCAGGCAGCTCATTCTTCTTGCTATAAAGGTGTGCATTAAGCTAAAAAAATAAAAAAAGTGACCTCAATGAAAGACTTAAATATATAATGTAACACTAACATTGAATATTCTAGTAAAAAATTGATCGAGATAGATATTATCAAATAGATGTCATTTAGATATCTTTCATACATTAAGGAATTTTTTCAGATTTTATTCAATAACTTTCAGGCAGTTCATTCTTCTTGCTATTAAGGTATTCTTTAAGCTAAAAAAATAAAAAAAAGTGACCTCAATGAAAGACTTTAAAATTTAATGTAACACTAACATTGAATATAGTCTGAAAATATTGATCGAGATAGATATTAGCAAATGGATGTCATTTAGATATCTTTAATACATTAAGGAATATTTTAAGATTTTATTCAATAATTTTCTGGCAGTTCATTAATCTTGCTTTAAAGGTATAAATTTTGATAAAAAAACATTAAAACAATGACCTCAACGAAAGACTTAAAAATAAAATGTAACAAAACACTAACATTGAATACACTCCGAAAAAATTGATCAAGGTAGATATTAGCAAATGGATGTCATTTAAATATTTAAGGAATATTTTAAGTTTCCATTCAATAATTTTCATGCAGTTCATTCTTCTTGCTTTAAAGGTATACATTTAGCTAAAAAACATAAATACAATAACCTCAATAAAAGACTTTCAAATATAATGTAACACTAACATTGAATATACTCGAAAAAATTGATCGTGATAGATATTAGCAAATGGATGTCATTTAGATATCTTTCATACATTAAGGAATTTTTTCAGATTTTATTCAATAATTTTCAGGAAGTTCATTCTTCGTTCTATTAAGGTATTCTTTTAGCTAAAAAAATAAAAAAAAGTGACCTCAATGAAAGACTTTAAAATTTAATGTAACACTAACATTGAATATAGTCTGAAAATATTGATCGAGATAGATATTAGCAAATGGATGTCATTTAGATATCTTTCATACATTAAGGAATATTTTTAGATTTTATTCAATAATTTTCTGGCAGTTCATTAATCTTGCTTTAAAGGTATAAATTTTACTAAAAAACATTAAAACAATGACCTCAACGAAAGACTTAAAAATAAAATGTAACAAAACACTAACATTGAATACACTCCGAAAAAATTGATCAAGGTAGATATTAGCAAATGGATGTCATTTAAATATTTAAGGAATATTTTAAGTTTCCATTCAATAATTTTCAGGCAGTTCATTCTTCTTGCTATAAAGGTATACATTTAGCTAAAAAACATAAATACAATAACCTTAATAAAAGACTTTCAAATATAATGTAACACTAACATTGAATATACTCGAAAAAATTGATCGTGATAGATATTAGCAAATGGATGTCATTTAGATATCTTTCATACATTAAGGAATATATTAAGATTCTATTCAATAATTTTCCGGCAGTTCATTAATCTTGCTTAAAAGGTATGCATTTAGCTAAAAAACATAAAAACAGTCACCTCAATGAAAGACTTAAAAATATAATGTAACGCTAACATTGAATATTCTAGTAAAAAATTGATCGAGATAGATATTAGCCAATGGATGTCATTTAAATATTTTTCATACATGAAGGAATATTTTAAGATTCTACTCAATAATTTTCAGGCAGGTCATTCTTCTTGCTTTAAAGATATACATTTAGCTAAAAAACATAAATACAATAAAAGACCTCAATAAAAGCCTTTTAAATATAATGTAAAACTAACATTGAAAATAGTCTGAAAATATTGATCAAGATAGATATTAGCAAATGGATGTCATTTAGATATCTTTCATACATTAATGAATTTTATTCAATAATATTCAGGAAGTTCGTTCTTCTTGCTATTAAGGTATTCTTTTAGCTAAAAAAATAAAAAAAAGTGACCTCAATGAAAGACTTTAAAATTTAATGTAACACTAACATTGAATATAGTCTAAAAATATTGATCGAGATAGATATTAGCAAATGGATGTCATTTAGATATCTTTGATACATTAAGGAATATTTTAAGATTTTATTCAATTATTTTGCAGGCAGCTCATTAATCTTGCTTTGAAGGTATAAATTCTCCTAAAAAACATTAAAACAATGACCTTAATGAAAGCCTTTAAAAATTAATGTAACATTAACAATAAATATACTCTGAAAGAATTGATCCAATTAGATATTAACAAATGGATGTCATTTAAATTTTTTTTATACATTAAGGAATATTTTAAGATTCTATTCAATAATTTTCAGGCAGTTCATTCTTCTTGCGTTAAAGGTATACATTTTGCTAAAAATCAAAAAAACAATAACCTTAACTAAAGACTTTAAACTTTACTGATCACTTTAAAACACTTCATTCTTTTTGCTATAAAGATATACATTTAGCTAAAAAACATTAAAACAATGACCTCAATGAAAGACTTAAAAATAAAATGTAACACTAACATTGAATACAGTCCGAAAAAATTGATCGAGATACATATTAGCAAATGGATGTCATTTAAATATTTAAGGAATATTTTAAGTTTCCATTCAATAATTTTCAGGCAGTTCATTCTTCTTGCTTTAAAGGTATAAATCTTGCTAAAAAACATTAAAACAATGACCTCAATGAAAGACTTAAAAATAAAATGTAACACTAACATTGAATACACTCCGAAAAAATTGATCGAGATAGATATTAGCAAATGGATGTCATTTAAATATTATTCATACATTGAGCAATATTTTAAATTCTATTCAATTATTTTCAGGCAGTTCATTCTGCTTGCTATAGGGGTATGCATTTAGCTAAAAAAATAAAAAAAGTGACCTCAATGGAAGACATAAAAATAAAATCTAACACTAACATTGAATACACTCCGAAAAAAATGATCGAGATAGATATAATCAAATGGATGTCATTTAAATATTTAAGGAATATTTTAAGTTTCCATTCAATAATTTTCAGGCAGTTCATTCTTCTTGCTATAAAGGAATACATTTAGCTAAAAAACATAAATGCAATAACCTCAATAAAATACTTTCAAATATAATGTAACACTAACATTGAATATTCTAGTAAAAAATTGATCGAGATAGATATTAGCAAATGGATGTCATTTAAATATTATTCATACATTGAGCATTATTTTAAAATCTATTGAATTATTTTCAGGCAGTTCATTTTTCTTGCTATTAAGGTATACATTTAGCTAAAAAAAATAAATACAATAACCTCAAAAAAAGACTTTCAAATATAATGTATATTGAATTGTAATTATATATTATACAAAATTATAATTGTAAATATTGTATGTACATTGAATATTCTAGTAAAAAATTGATCGAGATAGATATTAGAAAATGGATGTCATTTAGATATCTTTCATTAATTAAGGAATATTTTAAGATTCTATTCAATAATTTTCAGGCAGTTCATTCTTCTTGCTATAAAGGTATGCATTTAGCTAAAAAAATAAAAAAAAGTGACCTCAATGAAAGACTTTAAAATTAATGTAACACTAACATTGAATATAGTCTGAAAATATTGATCGAGATAGATATTAGTAAATGGATGTCTTTTAGATATCTTTCATACATTAAGGAATATTTTAAGATTTTATTTAATAATTATCAGGCAGTTCATTTATCTTGCTTTAAAGGTATAAATTTTGCTAAAAAACATTAAAACAATGACCTCAATGAAAGACTGTTAAATATAATGTAACACTAACATTGAATACACTCCGAAAAAATTGATCGAGATAGATATTAGCAAATGGATGTCATTTAAATATTATTCATACATTAAGAAATATTTTAAGATTCTATTCAATAACATTCAGGCAGTTCATTAATCTTGCTTTAAAGGTATGCATTTAGCTAAAAAACAGTGACCTCAATGAAAGACTTAAAAATATAATGTAACACTAACATTGAATATTCTAGTAAAAAATTGATCGAGATAGATATTAGCCAATGGATGTCATTTAAATATTTTTCATACATGAAGGAATATTTTAAGATTCTATTCAATAATTTTCAGGCAGGTCATTCTTCTTGCTTTAAAGGTATACATTTTGCTAAAAAACATAAATACAATAATAGCCCTCAATAAAAGACTTTTAAATATAATGTAAAACTAACATTGAATACACTCCGAAAAAATTGATCAAGGTAGATATTAGCAAATGGATGTCATTTAAATATTTAAGGAATATTTTAAGATTTTATTCAATAATTTTCAGGCAGTTCATTAATCTTGCTTTAAAGGTATAAATTTTGCTAAAAAACATTAAAACAATGACCTCAATGAAAGACTTTAAAATTTAATGTAACACCAACATTGAATACACTCCAAAAAAATTGATCGAGATAGATATTAGCAAATGGATGTCATTTAAATATTTAAGGAATATTTTAAGATTTTATTTAATAATTATCAGGCAGTTCATTTATCTTGCTTTAAAGGTATAAATTTTGCTAAAAAACATTAAAACAATGACCTCAATGAAAGACTTAAAAATAAAATGTAACACTAACATTGAATACACTGGGAAAAAATTGATCGAGATAGATATTAGCAAATGGATGTCATTTAAATATAATTCATACATTGAGCAATTTTTTAAATTCTATTCAATTATTTTCAGGCAGTTCATTCTGCTTGCTATAGGGGTATGCATTTACCTAAAAAAATAAAAAAAGTGACCTCAATGGAAGACTTAAAAATAAAATCTAACACTAACTTTGAATACACTCCGAAAAAAATGATCGAGATAGATATAATCAAATGGATGTCATTTAAATATTTAAGGAATATTTTAAGTTTCCATTCAATAATTTTGAGGCAGTTCATTCTTCTTGCTATAAAGGTATACATTTAGCTAAAAAACATAAATACAATAACCTCAATAAAGTACTTTCAAATATAATGTAACACTAACATTGAATATTCTAGTAAAAAATTGATCGAGATAGATATTAGCAAATGGATGTCATTTAAATATTATTCATACATTGAGCATTATTTTAAAATCTATTGAATTATTTTCAGGCAGTTCATTTTTCTTGCTATTAAGGTATACATTTAGCTAAAAAAAATAAATACAATAACCTCAATAAAAGACTTTCAAATATAATGTATATTGAATTGTAATTATACATTATACAAAATTATAATTGTAAATATTGTATGTACATTGAATATTCTAGTAAAAAATTGATCGAGATAGATATTAGAAAATGGATGTCATTTAGATATCTTTCATTAATTAAGGAATATTTTAAGAATCTATTCAATAATTTTCAGGCAGTTCATTCTTCTTGCTATAAAGGTATGCATTTAGCTAAAAAAATAAAAAAAAGTGACCTCAATGAAAGACTTTAAAATTAATGTAACACTAACATTGAATATAGTCTGAAAATATTGATCGAGATAGATATTAGTAAATGGATGTCTTTTAGATATCTTTCATACATTAAGGAATATTTTAAGATTTTATTTAATAATTATCAGGCAGTTCATTTATCTTGCTTTAAAGGTATAAATTTTGCTAAAAAACATTAAAACAATGACCTCAATGAAAGACTGTTAAATATAATGTAACACTAACATTGAATACACTCCGAAAAAATTGATCGAGATAGATATTAGCAAATGGATGTCATTTAAATATTATTCATACATTAAGAAATATTTTAAGATTCTATTCAATAACATTCAGGCAGTTCATTAATCTTGCTTTAAAGGTATGCATTTAGCTAAAAAACAGTGACCTCAATGAAAGACTTAAAAATATAATGTAACACTAACATTGAATATTCTAGTAAAAAATTGATCGAGATAGATATTAGCCAATGGATGTCATTTAAATATTTTTCATACATGAAGGAATATTTTAAGATTCTATTCAATAATTTTCAGGCAGGTCATTCTTCTTGCTTTAAAGGTATACATTTTGCTAAAAAACATAAATACAATAATAGCCCTCAATAAAAGACTTTTAAATATAATGTAAAACTAACATTGAATACACTCCGAAAAAATTGATCAAGGTAGATATTAGCAAATGGATGTCATTTAAATATTTAAGGAATATTTTAAGATTTTATTCAATAATTTTCAGGCAGTTCATTAATCTTGCTTTAAAGGTATAAATTTTGCTAAAAAACATTAAAACAATGACCTCAATGAAAGACTTTAAAATTTAATGTAACACCAACATTGAATACACTCCAAAAAAATTGATCGAGATAGATATTAGCAAATGGATGTCATTTAAATATTTAAGGAATATTTTAAGATTTTATTTAATAATTATCAGGCAGTTCATTTATCTTGCTTTAAAGGTATAAATTTTGCTAAAAAACATTAAAACAATGACCTCAATGAAAGACTTAAAAATAAAATGTAACACTAACATTGAATACACTGGGAAAAAATTGATCGAGATAGATATTAGCAAATGGATGTCATTTAAATATAATTCATACATTGAGCAATTTTTTAAATTCTATTCAATTATTTTCAGGCAGTTCATTCTGCTTGCTATAGGGGTATGCATTTACCTAAAAAAATAAAAAAAGTGACCTCAATGGAAGACTTAAAAATAAAATCTAACACTAACTTTGAATACACTCCGAAAAAAATGATCGAGATAGATATAATCAAATGGATGTCATTTAAATATTTAAGGAATATTTTAAGTTTCCATTCAATAATTTTGAGGCAGTTCATTCTTCTTGCTATAAAGGTATACATTTAGCTAAAAAACATAAATACAATAACCTCAATAAAGTACTTTCAAATATAATGTAACACTAACATTGAATATTCTAGTAAAAAATTGATCGAGATAGATATTAGCAAATGGATGTCATTTAAATATTATTCATACATTGAGCATTATTTTAAAATCTATTGAATTATTTTCAGGCAGTTCATTTTTCTTGCTATTAAGGTATACATTTAGCTAAAAAAAATAAATACAATAACCTCAATAAAAGACTTTCAAATATAATGTATATTGAATTGTAATTATACATTATACAAAATTATAATTGTAAATATTGTATGTACATTGAATATTCTAGTAAAAAATTGATCGAGATAGATATTAGAAAATGGATGTCATTTAGATATCTTTCATTAATTAAGGAATATTTTAAGAATCTATTCAATAATTTTCAGGCAGTTCATTCTTCTTGCTATAAAGGTATGCATTTAGCTAAAAAAATAAAAAAAAGTGACCTCAATGAAAGACTTTAAAATTAATGTAACACTAACATTGAATATAGTCTGAAAATATTGATCGAGATAGATATTAGCAAATGGATGTCTTTTAGATATCTTTCATACATTAAGGAATATTTTAAGATTTTATTTAATAATTATCAGGCAGTTCATTTATCTTGCTTTAAAGGTATAAATTTTGCTAAAAAACATTAAAACAATGACCTCAATGAATGACATAAAAATAAAATGTAACACTAACATTGAATACACTCCGAAAAAATTGATCGAGATAGATATTAGCAAATGGATGTCATTTAAATATTATTCATACATTAAGAAATATTTTAAGATTCTATTCAATAATTTTTAGGCAGATCATTAATCTTGCTTTAAAGGTATGCATTTAGCTAAAAAACATTGACCTCAATGAAAGACTAAAAAATATAATGTAACACTAACATTGAATACACTCCGAAGAAATTGATCGAGATAGATATTAGCAAATGGATGTCATTTAAATATTTAAGGAATATTTTAAGTTTCCATTCAATAATTTTCAGGCAGTTCATTCTTCTTGCTATAAAGGTATACATTTAGCTAAAAAACATAAATACAATACCCTCAATAAAAGACTTTCAAATATAATGTAAAACTAACATTGAAAATAGTCTGAAAATATTGATCGAGGTAGATATTAGCCAATGGATGTCATTTAGATATCTTTCATACATTAAGGAATATATTAAGATTTTATTCAATAATTTTCAGGCAGTTTATTAATCTTGCTTTGAAGGTATAAATTTTGCTAAAAAAACATTAAAACAATGACCTTAATGAAAGCCTTTAAAAATTAATGTAACATTAACAATAAATATACTCGGAAAGAATTGATCCAATTAGATATTAACAAATAGATGTCATTTAAATTTTTTTTATACATTAAGGAATATTTTAAAATTCTATTCAATAATTTTCAGGCAGTTCATTCTTCTTGCTTTAAAGGTATGCATTTCGCTAAAAAACATAAAAACAGTGACCTCAATGAAAGACTTTCAAATATAATGTAAAACTAACATTGAATATACTCGGAAAAAATTAATCGAGATAGATATTAGCAAATGGATGTCATATTAATATTTTTCATACATTGAGCAATATTTTTAATTGTGCTCAATTATTTTCGAGGCAGTTCATTTTTCTTGCTATAAAGGTATGCATTTAGTGACCTCAATGAAAGACTTAAATATATAATGTAACACTAACATTGAATACACTCTAAAAAAATTGATCGAGATAGATATTAGCTAATGGATGTCATTTAAATATTTTTTATACATAAAGGAATATTTTAAGATTTTATTCAATAATTTTCAGGCAGTTCATTAATCTTGCTTTGAAGGTATAAATTTTGCTAAAAAACATTAAAACAATGACCTTAATGAAAGCCTTTAAAAATTAATGTAACATTAACAATAAATATACTCGGAAAGTATTGATCCAATTAGATATTAACAAATGGATGTCATTTAAATTTTTTTTATACATTAAGGAATATTTTAAGATTCTATTCAATAATTTTCAGGCAGTTCATTCTTCTTGCCTTAAAGGTATACATTTTGCTAAAAATCAAAAAAACAATCACCTTAACTAAAGACTTTATACTTTACTGATCACTTTAAAACACTTCATTCTTTTTGCTATAAAGATATACATTTAGCTAAAAAACATAAAAACAATGACCTCAATGAAAGACTTAAAAATAAAATGTAACACTAACATTGAATACACTCCGAAAAAATATATTGAGATAGATATTAGCAAATGGATGTCATTTAAATATTTAAGGAATATTTTAAGTTAAATATTTAAAGTTTCTATTCAATAATTTTCAGGCAGTTCATTCTTTTTGATATAAAGGTATACATTTAGATAAAAAACATAAATACAATAACCTCAATAAAAGACTTTCAAATATAATGTAACACTAACATTGAATATACTCGGAAAAAATTGATCATGATTGATATTAGCAAATGGATGTCATTTAGATATCTTTCATACATTAAGGAATATTTTAAGATTTTATTCAATTATTTTGCAGGCAGCTCATTCTTCTTGCTATAAAGGTGTGCATTAAGCTAAAAAAATAAAAAAAGTGACCTCAATGAAAGACTTTAAAATTTAATGTAACACTAACATTGAATATAGTCTGAAAATATTGATCGAGATAGATATTATCAAATAGATGTCATTTAGATATCTTTCATACATTAAGGAATTTTTTCAGATTTTATTCAATAACTTTCAGGCAGTTCATTCATCTTGCTATTAAGGTATTCTTTAAGCTAAAAAAATAAAAAAAAGTGAGCTCAATGAAAGACTTTAAAATTTAATGTAACACTAACATTGAATATAGTCTGAAAATATTGATCGAGATAGATATTAGCAAATGGATGTCATTTAGATATCTTTCATACATTAAGGAATATTTTAAGATTTTATTCAATAATTTTCTGGCAGTTCATTAATCTTGCTTTAAAGGTATAAATTTTGATAAAAAACATTAAAACAATGACCTCAACGAAAGACTTAAAAATAAAATGTAACAAAACACTAACATTGAATACACTCCGAAAAAATTGATCAAGGTAGATATTAGCAAATGGATGTCATTTAAATATTTAAGGAATATTTTAAGTTTCCATTCAATAATTTTCAGGCAGTTCATTCTTCTTGCTTTAAAGGTATACATTTAGCTAAAAAACATAAATACAATAACCTCAATAAAAGACTTTAAAATTTAATGTAACACTAACATTGAATATAGTCTGAAAATATTGATCGAGATAGATATTAGCAAATGGATGTCATTTAGATATCTTTCATACATTAAGGAATATTTTTAGATTTTATTCAATAATTTTCTGGCAGTTCATTAATCTTGCTTTAAAGGTATAAATTTTACTAAAAAACATTAAAACAATGACCTCAACGAAAGACTTAAAAATAAAATGTAACAAAACACTAACATTGAATACACTCCGAAAAAATTGATCAAGGTAGATATTAGCAAATGGATGTCATTTAAATATTTAAGGAATATTTTAAGTTTCCATTCAATAATTTTCAGGCAGTTCATTCTTCTTGCTATAAAGGTATACATTTAGCTAAAAAACATAAATACAATAACCTTAATAAAAGACTTTCAAATATAATGTAACACTAACATTGAATATACTCGAAAAAATTGATCGTGATAGATATTAGCAAATGGATGTCATTTAGATATCTTTCATACATTAAGGAATATATTAAGATTCTATTCAATAATTTTCCGGCAGTTCATTAATCTTGCTTAAAAGGTATGCATTTAGCTAAAAAACATAAAAACAGTCACCTCAATGAAAGACTTAAAAATATAATGTAACGCTAACATTGAATATTCTAGTAAAAAATTGATCGAGATAGATATTAGCCAATGGATGTCATTTAAATATTTTTCATACATGAAGGAATATTTTAAGATTCTACTCAATAATTTTCAGGCAGGTCATTCTTCTTGCTTTAAAGATATACATTTAGCTAAAAAACATTAAAACAATGACCTCAATGAAAGACTTAAAAATAAAATGTAACACTAACATTGAATACACTCCGAAAAAATTGATCGAGATACATATTAGCAAATGGATGTCATTTAAATATTTAAGGAATATTTTAAGTTAAATATTTAAAGTTTCTATTCAATAATTTTCAGGCAGTTCATTAATCTTGCGTTAAAGGTATGCATTTAGTTAAAAAACATAAAAATAGTGACCTCAATGAAAGACTTTCAAATATAATGTAAAACTAACATTGAATATACTCGGAAAAAATTAAATGGATGTCATTTAGATATCTTTCATACATTAAGGAATATTTTAAGATTTTATTCAATAATTTTCAGGCAGTTCATTAATCTTGCTTTAAAGGTATAAATTTTGCTAAAAAACATTAAAACAAACCTCAACGAAAGACTTAAAAATAAAATGTAACAAAACACTAACATTGAATACACTCCGAAAAAATTGATCAAGGTAGATATAAGCAAATGGATGTCATTTAAATATTTAAGGAATATTTTAAGATTTTATTCAATAATTTTCAGGCAGTTCATTAATCTTGCTTTAAAGGTATAAATTTTGCTAAAAAACATTAAAACAATGACCTCAATGAAAGACTTAAATATCTAATGTAACACTAACATTGAATATTCTAGTAAAAAATTGATCGTGATAGATATTATCAAATAGATGTCATTTAAATATTTTTCATACATTAAAGAATATTTTAAGATTCTATTCAATAATTTTCAGGCAGGTCATTCTTCTTGCTTTAAAGGTATACATTTTGCTAAAAAACATAAATACAATAAAAGACCTCAATAAAAGCCTTTTAAATATAATGTAAAACTAACATTGAAAATAGTCTGAAAATATTGATCAAGATAGATATTAGCAAATGGATGTCATTTAGATATCTTTCATACATTAATGAATTTTATTCAATAATATTCAGGAAGTTCGTTCTTCTTGCTATTAAGGTATTCTTTTAGCTAAAAAAATAAAAAAAAGTGACCTCAATGAAAGACTTTAAAATTTAATGTTACACTAACATTGAATATAGTCTAAAAATATTGATCGAGATAGATATTAGCAAATGGATGTCATTTAGATATCTTTGATACATTAAGGAATATTTTAAGATTTTATTCAATTATTTTGCAGGCAGCTCATTAATCTTGCTTTGAAGGTATAAATTTTCCTAAAAAACATTAAAACAATGACCTTAATGAAAGCCTTTAAAAATTAATGTAACATTAACAATAAATATACTCTGAAAGAATTGATCCAATTAGATATTAACAAATGGATGTCATTTAAATTTTTTTTATACATTAAGGAATATTTTAAGATTCTATTCAATAATTTTCAGGCAGTTCATTCTTCTTGCGTTAAAGGTATACATTTTGCTAAAAATCAAAAAAACAATAACCTTAACTAAAGACTTTAAACTTTACTGATCACTTTAAAACACTTCATTTTTCTTGCTATAAAGGTATGCATTTAGCTAAAAGAATAAAAAAAGTGACCTCAATGAAAGACTTAAATATATAATGTAACACTAACATTGAATACACTCCAAAAAAATTGATCGAGATAGATATTAGCTAATGGATGTCATTTAAATATTTTTTATACATAAAGGAATATTTTAAGATTTTATTCAATAATTTTCAGGCAGTTCATTAATCTTGCTTTGAAGGTATAAATTTTGCTAAAAAACATTAAAACAATGACCTTAATGAAAGCCTTTAAAAATTAATGTAACATTAACAATAAATATACTCAGAAAGTATTGATCCAATTAGATATTAACAAATGGATGTCATTTAAATTTTTTTTATATATTAAGGAATATTTTAAGATTCTATTCAATAATTTTCAGGCAGTTCATTCTTCTTGCGTTAAAGGTATACATTTTGCTAAAAATCAAAAAAACAATCACCTTAACTAAAGACTTTATACTTTACTGATCACTTTAAAACACTTCATTCTTTTTGCTATAAAGATATACATTTAGCTAAAAAACATAAAAACAATGACCTCAATGAAAGACTTAAAAATAAAATGTAACACTAACATTGAATACACTCCGAAAAAATATATTGAGATAGATATTAGCAAATGGATGTCATTTAAATATTTAAGGAATATTTTAAGTTAAATATTTAAAGTTTCTATTCAATAATTTTCAGGCAGTTCATTCTTTTTGATATAAAGGTATACATTTAGATAAAAAACATAAATACAATAACCTCAATAAAAGACTTTCAAATATAATGTAACACTAACATTGAATATACTCGGAAAAAATTGATCATGATAGATATTAGCAAATGGATGTCATTTAGATATCTTTCATACATTAAGGAATATTTTAAGATTTTATTCAATTATTTTGCAGGCAGCTCATTCTTCTTGCTATAAAAGGTGTGCATTTAGCTAAAAAAATAAAAAAAGTGACCTCAATGAAAGACTTAAATATATAATGTAACACTAACATTGAATATTCTAGTAAAAGATTGATCGAGATAGATATTATCAAATAGATGTCATTTAGATATCTTTCATACATTAAGGAATTTTTTCAGATTTTATTCAATAACTTTCAGGCAGTTCATAAATCTTGCTTTAAAGGTATGCATTTAGATAAAAAACAAAAAAAACAGTGATCTCAATGAAAGACTTTCAAATATAATGTAACACTAACATTGAATATTCTAGTAAAAAATTGATCGTGATAGATATTATCAAATAGATGTCATTTAAATATTTTTCATACATTAAAGAATATTTTAAGATTCTATTCAATAATTTTCAGGCAGGTCATTCTTCTTGCTTTAAAGGTATACATTTTGCTAAAAAACATAAATACAATAAAAGACCTCAATAAAAGCCTTTTAAATATAATGTAAAACTAACATTGAAAATAGTCTGAAAATATTGATCAAGATAGATATTAGCAAATGGATGTCATTTAGATATCTTTCATACATTAATGAATTTTATTCAATAATATTCAGGAAGTTCGTTCTTCTTGCTATTAAGGTATTCTTTTAGCTAAAAAAATAAAAAAAAGTGACCTCAATGAAAGACTTTAAAATTTAATGTAACACTAACATTGAATATAGTCTAAAAATATTGATCGAGATAGATATTAGCAAATGGATGTCATTTAGATATCTTTGATACATTAAGGAATATTTTAAGATTTTATTCAATTATTTTGCAGGCAGCTCATTAATCTTGCTTTGAAGGTATAAATTTTCCTAAAAAACATTAAAACAATGACCTTAATGAAAGCCTTTAAAAATTAATGTAACATTAACAATAAATATACTCTGAAAGAATTGATCCAATTAGATATTAACAAATGGATGTCATTTAAATTTTTTTTATACATTAAGGAATATTTTAAGATTCTATTCAATAATTTTCAGGCAGTTCATTCTTCTTGCGTTAAAGGTATACATTTTGCTAAAAATCAAAAAAACAATAACCTTAACTAAAGACTTTAAACTTTACTGATCACTTTAAAACACTTCATTTTTCTTGCTATAAAGGTATGCATTTAGCTAAAAAAATAAAAAAAGTGACCTCAATGAAAGACTTAAATATATAATGTAACACTAACATTGAATACACTCCAAAAAAATTGATCGAGATAGATATTAGCTAATGGATGTCATTTAAATATTTTTTATACATAAAGGAATATTTTAAGATTTTATTCAATAATTTTCAGGCAGTTCATTAATCTTGCTTTGAAGGTATAAATTTTGCTAAAAAACATTAAAACAATGACCTTAATGAAAGCCTTTAAAAATTAATGTAACATTAACAATAAATATACTCAGAAAGTATTGATCCAATTAGATATTAACAAATGGATGTCATTTAAATTTTTTTTATATATTAAGGAATATTTTAAGATTCTATTCAATAATTTTCAGGCAGTTCATTCTTCTTGCATTAAAGGTATACATTTTGCTAAAAATCAAAAAAACAATCACCTTAACTAAAGACTTTATACTTTACTGATCACTTTAAAACACTTCATTCTTTTTGCTATAAAGATATACATTTAGCTAAAAAACATAAAAACAATGACCTCAATGAAAGACTTAAAAATAAAATGTAACACTAACATTGAATACACTCCGAAAAAATATATTGAGATAGATATTAGCAAATGGATGTCATTTAAATATTTAAGGAATATTTTAAGTTAAATATTTAAAGTTTCTATTCAATAATTTTCAGGCAGTTCATTCTTTTTGATATAAAGGTATACATTTAGATAAAAAACATAAATACAATAACCTCAATAAAAGACTTTCAAATATAATGTAACACTAACATTGAATATACTCGGAAAAAATTGATCATGATAGATATTAGCAAATGGATGTCATTTAGATATCTTTCATACATTAAGGAATATTTTAAGATTTTATTCAATTATTTTGCAGGCAGCTCATTCTTCTTGCTATAAAAGGTGTGCATTTAGCTAAAAAAATAAAAAAAGTGACCTCAATGAAAGACTTAAATATATAATGTAACACTAACATTGAATATTCTAGTAAAAGATTGATCGAGATAGATATTATCAAATAGATGTCATTTAGATATCTTTCATACATTAAGGAATTTTTTCAGATTTTATTCAATAACTTTCAGGCAGTTCATAAATCTTGCTTTAAAGGTATGCATTTAGATAAAAAACAAAAAAAACAGTGATCTCAATGAAAGACTTTCAAATATAATGTAACACTAACATTAAAAATAATCTGAAAATATTGATCGAGATAGATATTAGCAAATGGATGTCATTTAGATATCTTTCATACATTAAGGAATTTTTTCAGATTTTATTCAATAATATTCAGGAAGTTCATTCTTCTTGCTATTAAGGTATTCTTTAAGCTAAAAAAATAAAAAAAAGTGACCTCAATGAAAGACTTTAAAATTTAATGTAACACTAACATTGAATATAGTCTAAAAATATTGATCGAGATAGATATTAGCAAATGGATGTCATTTAGATATCTTTCATACATTAAGGAATATTTTAAGATTTTATTCAATAATTTTCTGGCAGTTCATTAATCTTGCTTTAAAGGTATAAATTTTGCTAAAAAACATTAAAACAATGACCTCAACGAAAGACTTGAAAATAAAATGTAACAAAACACTAACATTGAATACACTCCGAAAAAATTGATCAAGGTAGATATTAGCAAATGGATGTCATTTAAATATTTAAGGAATATTTTAAGTTTCCATTCAATAATATTCAGGCAGTTCATTCTTCTTGCTATAAAGGTATACATTTAGCTAAAAAACATAAATACAATAACCTCAATAAAAGACTTTCAAATATAATGTAACACTAACTTTGAATATACTCGAAAAAATTGATCGTGATAGATATTAGCAAATGGATGTCATTTAGATATCTTTCATACATTAAGGAATATATTAAGATTCTATTCAATAATTTTCAGGCAGTTCATTAATCTTGCTTAAAAGGTATGCATTTAGCTAAAAAACATAAAAACAGTCACCTCAATGAAAGACTTAAAAATATAATGTAACGCTAACATTGAATATTCTAGTAAAAAATTGATCGAGATAGATATTAGCCAATGGATGTCATTTAAATATTTTTCATACATGAAGGAATATTTTAAGATTCTATTCAATAATTTTCAGGCAGGTCATTCTTCTTGCTTTAAAGGTATACATTTTGCTAAAAAACATAAATACAAAAAAAGACCTCAATAAAAGACTTTTAAATATAATGTAAAACTAACATTGAAAATGGTCTGAAAATATTGATCGAGATAGATATTAGCAAATGGATGTCATTTAAATATTTAAGGAATATTTTAAGTTAAATATTTAATGTTTCTATTCAATAATTTTCAGGCAGTTCATTCTTTTTGCTATAAAGGTATACATTTAGATAAAAAACATAAATACAATAACCTCAATAAAAGACTTTCAAATATAATGTAACACTAACATTGATTATACTTGGAAAAAATTGATCATGATAGATATTAGCAAATGGATGTCATTTAAATATTTTTCGTACAATGAGCAATATATTTTAAATGCTATTCAATTATTTTGCAGGCAGCTCATTCTTCTTGCTATAAAGGTGTGCATTTAGCTAAAAAAATAAAAAAAGTGACCTCAATGAAAGACTTAAATATATAATGTAACACTAACATTGAATATTCTAGTAAAAAATTGATCGAGATAGATATTATCAAATAGATGTCATTTAAATATTTTTCATACATTATGGAATATTTTAAGATTCTATTCAATAACTTTCAGGCAGTTCATTAATCATGCTTTAAAGGTATGCATTTAGATAAAAAACAAAAAAACAGTGATCTCAATGAAAGACTTTTAAATATAATGTAACACTAACATTGAAAATAGTCTGAAAATATTGATCGAGATAGATATTAGCAAATGGATGTCATTTAGATATCTTTCATACATTAAGGAATTTTTTCAGATTTTATTCAATAATACTCAGGAAGTTCATTCTTCTTGCTATTAAGGTATTCTTTAAGCTAAAAAAATAAAAAAAAGTGACCTCAATGAAAGACTTTAAAATTTAATGTAACACTAACATTGAATATAGTCTGAAAATATTGATCGAGATAGATATTAGCAAATGGATGTCATTTAGATATCTTTCATACATTAAGGAATATTTTAAGATTTTATTCAATAATTTTCAGGCAGTTCATTAATCTTGCTTTAAAGGTATAAATTTTGCTAAAAAACATTAAAACAATGACCTCAACAAAAGACTTAAAAATAAAATGTAACACTAACATTGAATATACTCGAAAAAATTGATCGTGATAGATATTAGCAAATGGATGTCATTTAGATATCTTTCATACATTAAGGAATTTTTTCAGATTTTATTCAATAATTTTCAGGAAGTTCATTCTTCTTGCTATTAAGGTTTTCTTTTAGCTAAAAAAATAAAAAAAAAAGTGACCTCAATGAAAGACTTTAAAATTTAATGTAACACTAACATTGAATACACTCCGAAAAAATTGATCGAGATAGATATTAGCAAATGGATGTCATTTAAATATTTAAGGAATATTTTAAGTTTCCATTCAATAATTTTCAGGCAGTTCATTAATCTTGCTTTCAAGGTATGCATTTAGCTAAAAAACATTAAAACAATGACCTCAATGAAAGATTTAAAAATAAAATGTAACACTAACATTGAATGCACTCCGAAAAAATGATCGAGATAGATATTTGCAAATGGATGTCATTTAAATATTATTCATACATTAAGGAATATTTTAAGATCCTATTCAATAATTTTCAGGCAGTTCATTAATCTTGCTTAAAAGGTATGCATTTAGCTAAAAAACATAAAAACAGTCACCTCAATGAAAGACTTAAAAATATAATGTAACGCTAACATTGAATATTCTAGTAAAAAATTGATCGAGATAGATATTAGCCAATGGATGTCATTTAAATATTTTTCATACATGAAGGAATATTTTAAGATTCTATTCAATAATTTTCAGGCAGGTCATTCTTCTTGCTTTAAAGGTTTACATTTTGCTAAAAAACATAAATACAATAACCTCAATAAAAGACTTTTAAATATAATGTAAAACTAACATTGAAAATAGTCTGAAAATATTGATCGAGATAGATATTAGCAAATGGATGTCATTTAGATATCTTTCATACATTAAGGAATATTTTAAGATTTTATTCAATAATTTTCAGGCAGTTCATTAATCTTGCTTTAAAGGTATAAATTTTGCTAAAAAACATTAAAACAAACCTCAACGAAAGACTTAAAAATAAAATGTAACAAAACACTAACATTGAATACACTCCGAAAAAATTGATCAAGGTAGATATAAGCAAATGGATGTCATTTAAATATTTAAGGAATATTATAAGATTTTATTCAATAATTTTCAGGCAGTTCATTAATCTTGCTTTAAAGGTATAAATTTTGCTAAAAAACATTAAAACAATGACCTCAATGAAAGACTTTAAAATTTAATGTAACACTAACATTGAATACACTCCAAAAAAATTGATCGAGATAGATATTAGCAAATGGATGTCATTTAAATATTTAAGGAATATTTTAAGTTTCCATTCAATAATTTTCAGGCAGTTCATTCTTCTTGCTTTAAAGGTATAAATCTTGCTAAAAAACATTAAAACAATGACCTCAATGAAAGACTTAAAAATAAAATGTAACACTAACATTGAATACACTGGGAAAAAATTGATCGAGATAGATATTAGCAAATGGATGTCATTTAAATATAATTCATACATTGAGCAATTTTTTAAATTCTATTCAATTATTTTCAGGCAGTTGATTCTGCTTGCTATAGGGGTATGCATTTACCTAAAAAAATAAAAAAAGTGACCTCAATGGAAGACTTAAAAATAAAATCTAACACTAACATTGAATACACACCGAAAAAAATGATCGAGATAGATATAATCAAATGGATGTCATTTAAATATTTAAGGAATATTTTAAGTTTCCATTCAATAATTTTCAGGCAGTTCATTCTTCTTGCTATAAAGGTATACATTTAGCTAAAAAACATAAATACAATAACCTCAATAAAGTACTTTCAAATATAATGTAACACTAACATTGAATATTCTAGTAAAAAATTGATCGAGATAGATATTAGCATATGGATGTCATTTAAATATTATTCATACATTGAGCAATTTTTTAAATTCTATTCAATTATTTTCAGGCAGTTCATTCTGCTTGCTATAGGGGTATGCATTTACCTAAAAAAATAAAAAAAGTGACCTCAATGGAAGACTTAAAAATAAAATCTAACACTAACATTGAATACACTCCGAAAAAAATGATCGAGATAGATATAATCAAATGGATGTCATTTAAATATTTAAGGAATATTTTAAGTTTCCATTCAATAATTTTCAGGCAGTTCATTTTTCTTGCTATTAAGGTATACATTTAGCTAAAAAAAATAAATACAATAACCTCAATAAAAGACTTTCAAATATAATGTATATTGAATTGTAATTATATATTATACAAAATTATAATTGTAAATATTGTATGTACATTGAATATTCTAGTAAAAAATTGATCGAGATAGATATTAGAAAATGGATGTCATTTAGATATCTTTCATTAATTAAGGAATATTTTAAGAATCTATTCAATAATTTTCAGGCAGTTCATTCTTCTTGCTATAAAGGTATGCATTTAGCTAAAAAAATAAAAAAAAGTGACCTCAATGAAAGACTTTAAAATTAATGTAACACTAACATTGAATATAGTCTGAAAATATTGATCGAGATAGATATTAGCAAATGGATGTCTTTTAGATATCTTTCATACATTAAGGAATATTTTAAGATTTTATTTAATAATTATCAGGCAGTTCATTTATCTTGCTTTAAAGGTATAAATTTTGCTAAAAAACATTAAAACAATGACCTCAATGAATGACTTAAAAATAAAATGTAACACTAACATTGAATACACTCCGAAAAAATTGATCGAGATAGATATTAGCAAATGGATGTCATTTAAATATTATTCATACATTAAGAAATATTTTAAGATTCTATTCAATAATTTTTAGGCAGTTCATTAATCTTGCTTTAAAGGTATGCATTTAGCTAAAAAACAGTGACCTCAATGAAAGACTTAAAAATATAATGTAACACTAACATTGAATACACTCCGAAGAAATTGATCGAGATAGATATTAGCAAATGGATGTCATTTAAATATTTAAGGAATATTTTAAGTTTCCATTCAATAATTTTCAGGCAGTTCATTCTTCTTGCTATAAAGGTATACATTTAGCTAAAAAACATAAAAACAATACCCTCAATAAAAGACTTTCAAATATAATGTAACACTAACATTGAATATACTGGGAAAAAATTGATCGAGATAGATATTAGCAAATGAATGTCATTTAAATATTATTCATACATTATGGAATATTTTAAGATTCTATTCAATAATATTCAGGCAATTCACTCTTCTTGCTATAAAGGTATGCATTTAGCTAAAAAAATAAAAAAAGTGAACTAAATGAAAGACTTTAAAATTAATGTAACACTAACATTGAATATAGTCTGAAAATATTGATCGAGATAGATATTAGCAAATGGATGTCTTTTAGATATCTTTCATACATTAAGGAATATTTTAAGATTTTATTTAATAATTATCAGGCAGTTCATTTATCTTGCTTTAAAGGTATAAATTTTGCTAAAAAACATTAAAACAATGACCTCAATGAATGACTTAAAAATAAAATGTAACACTAACATTGAATACACTCCGAAAAAATTGATCGAGATAGATATTAGCAAATGGATGTCATTTAAATATTATTCATACATTAAGAAATATTTTAAGATTCTATTCAATAATTTTTAGGCAGTTCATTAATCTTGCTTTAAAGGTATGCATTTAGCTAAAAAACAGTGACCTCAATGAAAGACTTAAAAATATAATGTAACACTAACATTGAATACACTCCGAAGAAATTGATCGAGATAGATATTAGCAAATGGATGTCATTTAAATATTTAAGGAATATTTTAAGTTTCCATTCAATAATTTTCAGGCAGTTCATTCTTCTTGCTATAAAGGTATACATTTAGCTAAAAAACATAAAAACAATACCCTCAATAAAAGACTTTCAAATATAATGTAACACTAACATTGAATATACTGGGAAAAAATTGATCGAGATAGATATTAGCAAATGAATGTCATTTAAATATTATTCATACATTATGGAATATTTTAAGATTCTATTCAATAATATTCAGGCAATTCACTCTTCTTGCTATAAAGGTATGCATTTAGCTAAAAAAATAAAAAAAGTGAACTAAATGAAAGACTTTAAAATTTAATGTAACACTAACATTGAAAATAGTCTGATAATATTGATCGAGATAGATATTAGCAAATGGATGTCATTTAGATATCTTTCATACATTAAGGAATATATTAAGATTTTATTCAATAATTTTCAGGCAGGTCATTAATCTTGCTTTGAGGGTATAAATTTTGCTAAAAAACATTAAAACAATGACCTTAATGAAAGCCTTTAAAAATTAATGTAACATTAACAATAAATATACTCTGAAAGAATTGATCCAATTAGATATTAACAAATGGATGTCATTTAAATTTTTTTTATACATTAAGGAATATTTTAAGATTCTATTCAATAATTTTCTGGCAGTTCATTCTTCTTGCGTTAAAGGTATACATTTTGCTAAAAATCAAAAAAACAATAACCTTAACTAAAGACTTTAAACTTTACTGATCACTTTAAAACACTTCATTCTTTTTGCTATAAAGATATACATTTAGCTAAAAATCATTAAAACAATGACCTCAATGAAAGACTTAAAAATAAAATGTAACACTAACATTGAATACACTCCGAAAAAATTGATCGAGATACATATTAGCAAATGGATGTCATTTAAATATTTAAGGAATATTTTAAGTTAAATATTTAAAGTTTCTATTCAATAATTTTCAGGCAGTTCATTAATCTTGCTTTAAAGGTATGCATTTAGCTAAAAAACATAAAAATAGTGACCTCAATGAAAGACTTTCAAATATAATGTAAAACTAACATTGAATATACTCGGAAAAAATTAATCGAGATAGATATTAGCAAATGGATGTCATATTAATATTTTTCAAACATTGAGCAATATTTTTAATTGTGCTCAATTATTTTCGAGGCAGTTCATTCTTCTTGCTATAAAGGTATGCATTTAGCTAAAAAAATAAAAAAAGTGACCTCAATGAAAGACTTAAATATATAATGTAACACTAACATTGAATACACTCCAAAAAAATTGATCGAGATAGATATTAGCTAATGGATGTCATTTAAATATTTTTTATACATAAAGGAATATTTTAAGATTTTATTCAATAATTTTCAGGCAGTTCATTAATCTTGCTTTGGAGGTATAAATTTTGCTAAAAAACATTAAAACAATGACCTTAATGAAAGCCTTTAAAAATTAATGTAACATTAACAATAAATATACTCGGAAAGTATTGATCCAATTAGATATTAACAAATGGATGTCATTTAAATTTTTTTTATACATTAAGGAATATTTTAAGATTCTATTCAATAATTTTCAGGCAGTTCATTCTTCTTGCGTTAAAGGTATACATTTTGCTAAAAATCAAAAAAACAATCACCTTAACTAAAGACTTTATACTTTACTGATCACTTTAAAACACTTCATTCTTTTTGCTATAAAGATATACAATTAGCTAAAAAACATAAAAACAATGACCTCAATGAAAGACTTAAAAATAAAATGTAACACTAACATTGAATACACTCCGAAAAAATATATTGAGATAGATATTAGCAAATGGATGTCATTTAAATATTTAAGGAATATTTTAAGTTAAATATTTAAAGTTTCTATTCAATAATTTTCAGGCAGTACATTAATATTGCTTTAAAGGTATGCATTTAGCTAAAAAACATAAAAACAGTGACCTCAATGAAAGACTTTCAAATATAATGTAAAACTAACATTGAATATGCTCGGAAAAAATTAATCGAGATAGATATTAGCAAATGGATGTCATATTAATATTTTTCATACATTGAGCAATATTTTTAATTGTGCTCAATTATTTTCGAGGCAGTTCATTCTTCTTGCTATAAAGGTATGCATTTAGCTAAAAAAATAAAAAAAGTGACCTCAATGAAAGACTTAAATATATAATGTAACACTAACATTGAATACACTCCAAAAAAATTGATCGAGATAGATATTATCTAATGGATGTCATTTAAATATTATTCATACATTAAGAAATATTTTAAGATTCTATTCAATAATATTCAGGCAATTCATTCTTCTTGCTATAAAGGTATGCATTTAGCTAAAAAAATAAAAAAAGTGAACTAAATGAAAGACTTTAAAATTTAATGTACCACTAACATTGAAAATAGTCTGAAAATATTGATCGAGATAGATATTAGCAAATGGATGTCATTTAGATATCTTTCATACATAAAGGATTATATTAAGATTTTATTCAATAATTTTCAGGCAGGTCATTAATCTTGCTTTGAGGGTATAAATTTTGCTAAAAAACATTAAAACAATGACCTTAATGAAAGCCTTTAAAATTTAATGTAACACTAACATTGAATACACTCCAAAAAAATTGATCCAGATAGATATTAGCAAATGGATGTCATTTAAATATTTAAGGAATATTTTAAGTTTCCATTCAATAATTTTCAGGCAGTTCATTCTTCTTGCTTTAAAGGTATAAATCTTGCTAAAAAACATTAAAACAATGACCTCAATGAAAGACTTAAAAATAAAATGTAACACTAACATTGAATACACTGGGAAAAAATTGATCGAGATAGATATTAGCAAATGGATGTCATTTAAATATTTAAGGAATATTTTAAGTTTCCATTCAATAATTTTCAGGCAGTTCATTCTTCTTGCTTTAAAGGTATGCATTTAGCTAAAAAAATAAAAAAAGTGAACTAAATGAAAGACTTTAAAATTTAATGTAACACTAACATTGAAAATAGTCTGATAAAATTGATCGAGATAGATATTAGCAAATGGACGTCATTTAGATATCTTTCATACATTAAGGAATATATTAAGATTTTATTCAATAATTTTCAGGCAGGTCATTAATCTTGCTTTGAGGGTATAAATTTTGCTAAAAAACATTAAAACAATGACCTTAATGAAAGCCTTTAAAAATTAATGTAACATTAACAATAAATATACTCTGAAAGAATTGATCCAATTAGATATTAACAAATGGATGTCATTTAAATTTTTTTTATACATTAAGGAATATTTTAAGATTCTATTCAATAATTTTCAGGCAGTTCATTCTTCTTGCGTTAAAGGTATACATTTTGCTAAAAATCAAAAAAACAATAACCTTAACTAAAGACTTTAAACTTTACTGATCACTTTAAAACACTTCATTCTTTTTGCTATAAAGATATACATTTAGCTAAAAATCATTAAAACAATGACCTCAATGAAAGACTTAAAAATAAAATGTAACACTAACATTGAATACACTCCGAAAAAATTGATCGAGATACATATTAGCTAATGGATGTCATTTAAATATTTAAGGAATATTTTAAGTTAAATATTTAAAGTTTCTATTCAATAATTTTCAGGCAGTTCATTAATCTTGCTTTAAAGGTATGCATTTAGCTAAAAAACATAAAAATAGTGACCTCAATGAAAGACTTTCAAATATAATGTAAAACTAACATTGAATATACTCGGAAAAAATTAATCGAGATAGATATTAGCAAATGGATGTCATATTAATATTTTTCAAACATTGAGCAATATTTTTAATTGTGCTCAATTATTTTCGAGGCAGTTCATTCTTCTTGCTATAAAGGTATGCATTTAGCTAAAAAAATAAAAAAAGTGACCTCAATGAAAGACTTAAATATATAATGTAACACTAACATTGAATACACTCCAAAAAAATTGATCGAGATAGATATTAGCTAATGGATGTCATTTAAATATTATTCATACATTAAGAAATATTTTAAGATTCTATTCAATAATTTTTAGGCAGTTCATTAATCTTGCTTTAAAGGTATGCATTTAGCTAAAAAACAGTGACCTCAATGAAAGACTTAAAAAATTAATGTAACATTAACAATAAATATACTCGGAAAGAATTGATCCAATTAGATATTAACAAATGGATGTCATTTAAATTTTTTTTATACATTAAGGAATATTTTAAGATTCTATTCAATAATTTTCAGGCAGTTCATTCTTCTTGCGTTAAAGGTATACATTTTGCTAAAAATCAAAAAAACAATAACCTTAACTAAAGACTTTAAACTTTACTGATCACTTTAAAACACTTCATTCTTTTTGCTATAAAGATATACATTTAGCGAAAAAAAAATTAAAACAATGACCTCAATGAAAGACATAAAAATAAAATGTAACACTAACATTGAATACACTCCGAAAAAATTGATCGAGATAGATATTAGCAAATGGATGTCATTTAAATATTTAAGGAATATTTTAAGTTAAATATTTAAAGTTTCTATTCAATAATTTTCAGGCAGTATATTAATATTGCTTTAAAGGTATGCATTTAGCTAAAAAACATAAAAACAGTGACCTCAATGAAAGACTTTCAAATATAATGTAAAACTAACATTGAATATGCTCGGAAAAAATTAATCGAGATAGATATTAGCAAATGGATGTCATATTAATATTTTTCATACATTGAGCAATATTTTTAATTGTGCTCAATTATTTTCGAGGCAGTTCATTCTTCTTGCTATAAAGGTATGCATTTAGCTAAAAAAATAAAAAAAGTGACCTCAATGAAAGACTTAAATATATAATGTAACACTAACATTGAATACACTCCAAAAAAATTGATCGAGATAGATATTAGCTAATGGATGTCATTTAAATATTATTCATACATTAAGAAATATTTTAAGATTCTATTCAATAATTTTTAGGCAGTTCATTAATCTTGCTAAGAAATTGAACGAGATAGATATTAGCAAATGGATGTCATTTAAATATTTAAGGAATATTTTAAGTTTCCATTCAATAATTTTCAGGCAGTTCATTCTTCTTGCTATAAAGGTATACATTTAGCTAAAAAACATAAATACAATACCCTTAATAAAAGACTTTCAAATATAATGTAACACTAACATTGAATATACTGGGAAAAAATTGATCGAGATAGATATTAGCAAATGAATGTCATTTAAATATTATTCATACATTATGGAATATTTTAAGATTCTATTCAATAATATTCAGGCAATTCATTCTTCTTGCTATAAAGGTATGCATTTAGCTAAAAAAATAAAAAAAGTGAACTAAATGAAAGACTTTAAAATTTAATGTAACACTAACATTGAAAATAGTCTGAAAATATTGATCGAGATAGATATTAGCAAATGGATGTCATTTAGATATCTTTCATACATTAAGGAATATATTAAGATTTTATTCAATAATTTTCAGGCAGGTCATTAATCTTGCTTTGAGGGTATAAATTTTGCTAAAAAACATTAAAACAATGGCCTTAATGAAAGCCTTTAAAAATTAATGTAACATTAACAATAAATATACTCGGAAAGAATTGATCCAATTAGATATTAACAAATGGATGTCATTTAAATTTTTTTTATACATTAAGGAATATTTTAAGATTCTATTCAATAATTTTCAGGCAGTTCATTCTTCTTGCGTTAAAGGTATACATTTTGCTAAAAATCAAAAAAAACAATAACCTTAACTAAAGACTTTAAACTTTACTGATCACTTTAAAACACTTCATTCTTTTTGCTATAAAGATATACATTTAGCGAAAAAAAAATTAAAACAATGACCTCAATGAAAGACATAAAAATAAAATGTAACACTAACATTGAATACACTCCAAAAAAATTGATCGAGATAGATATTAGCAAATGGATGTCATTTAAATATTTAAGGAATATTTTAAGTTAAATATTTAAAGTTTCTATTCAATAATTTTCAGGCAGTACATTAATATTGCTTTAAAGGTATGCATTTAGCTAAAAAACATAAAAACAGTGACCTCAATGAAAGACTTTCAAATATAATGTAAAACTAACATTGAATATGCTCGGAAAAAATTAATCGAGATAGATATTAGCAAATGGATGTCATATTAATATTTTTCATACATTGAGCAATACTTTTAATTGTGCTCAATTATTTTCGAGGCAGTTCATTCTTCTTGCTATAAAGGTATGCATTTAGCCTAAAAAAATAAAAAAAGTGACCTTAATGAAAGACTTAAATATATAATGTAACACTAACATTGAATACACTCCAAAAAAATTGATCGAGATAGATATTAGCTAATGGATGTCATTTAAATATTTTTTATACATAAAGGAATATTTTAAGATTTTATCAATAATTTGCAGGCAGTTCATTAATCTTGCTTTGAAGGTATAAATTTTGCTAAAAAACATTAAAACAATGACCTTAAGGAAAGCCTTTAAAAATTAATGTAACATTAACAATAAATATACTCTGAAAGAATTGATCCAATTAGATATTAACAAATGGATGTCATTTAAATTTTTTTTATACATTAAGGAATATTTTAAGATTCTATTCAATAATTTTCAGGCAGTTCATTCTTCTTGCGTTAAAGGTATACATTTTGCTAAAAATCAAAAAAACAATAACCTTAACTAAAGACTTTAAACTTTACTGATCACTTTAAAACACTTCAGTCTTTTTGCTATAAAGATATACATTTAGCTAAAAAACATTAAAACAATGACCTCAATGAAAGACTTAAAAATAAAATGTAACACTAACATTGAATACACTCCGAAAAAATTGATCGAGATACATATTAGCAAATGGATGTCATTTAAATATTTAAGGAATATTTTAAGTTAAATATTTAAAGTTTCTATTCAATAATTTTCAGGCAGTTCATTAATCTTGCTTTAAAGGTATGCATTTAGCTAAAAAACATAAAAATAGTGACCTCAATGAAAGACTTTCAAATATAATGTAAAACTAACATTGAATATACTCGGAAAAAATTAATCGAGATAGATATTAGCAAATGGATGTCATATTAATATTTTTCATACATTGAGCAATATTTTTAATTGTGCTCAATTATTTTCGAGGCAGTTCATTTTTCTTGCTATAAAGGTATGCATTTAGCTAAAAAAATAAAAAAAGTGACCTCAATGAAAGACTTACATATATAATGTAACACTAACATTGAATACACTCCAAAAAAATTGATCGAGATAGATATTAGCTAATGGATGTCATTTAAATATTTTTTATACATAAAGGAATATTTTAAGATTTTATTCAATAATTTTCAGGCAGTTCATTAATCTTGCTTTGAAGGTATAAATTTTGCTAAAAAACAGTGACCTCAATGAAAGACTTAAAAAATTAATGTAACATTAACAATAAATATACTCGGAAAGTATTGATCCAATTAGATATTAACAAATGGATGTCATTTTATTTTTTTTATACATTAAGGAATATTTTAAGATTCTATTCAATAATTTTCAGGCAGTTCATTCTTCTTGCGTTAAAGGTATACATTTTGCTAAAAATCAAAAAAACAATCACCTTAACTAAAGACTTTATACTTTACTGATCACTTTAAAACACTTCATTCTTTTTGCTATAAAGATATACAATTAGCTAAAAAACATAAAAACAATGACCTCAATGAAAGACTTAAAAATAAAATGTAACACTAACATTGAATACACTCCGAAAAAATATATTGAGATAGATATTAGCAAATGGATGTCATTTAAATATTTAAGGAATATTTTAAGTTAAATATTTAAAGTTTCTATTCAATAATTTTCAGGCAGTTCATTCTTTTTGATATAAAAGTATACATTTAGATAAAAAACATAAATACAATAACCTCAATAAAAGACTTTCAAATATAATGTAACACTAACATTGAATATACTCGGAAAAAATTGATCATGATAGATATTAGCAAATGGATGTCATTTAGATATCTTTCATACATTGTCAGAAATAACCTCTTAATAACCTCTAGTTAAGTTAGTTGGCGTTGGCGACACTGTAGTAGTGTTTTGATTTGCTCACTGTGTTGTACATACATGTGCCTTGTGTGTTAATAAACTGGTTAATGTACATAAAATGAGTTACTATTTGTTTTTCCCAATAAACTAATAGTTTTTAAAAGGTTATGGGCCCAGGCTGTGTAAATCCGTGTAAGTATTCGGGAATCGTGTAGTGTTCGCTCGTCGGTTTACCAGTATCTGTGAGAGGCTGAGATGGCGTCATCAACCGTGTATCCCCAGTTGGACGACTCAAACTATAGAAACTGGAAATTTAGAGTTATGTGCCTTTTAGAAGAAAAGGGAGTTGAGCACACTATGAAAGAAGAATGGGAAGCTAAAACAACAGCAGATAAAGAAGCGGAAAGGAAAGCGAAGAACTTGGTGATTAACTGCGTGACTGATCGCCATATCGATTATGTCCGAGATGCTAAAACTGGACGAGAGATGCTATCTCGCTTGAGTAAAGTTTTCGAAAGGAAGAGTACCATTTCAAAACTCCTCGTACGAAAGAGACTTTTATCATTAAAGTGTACTACACCGCTTCAAGAACACTTCAACAAGTTTGACTCATTGGTGCGAGATCTGGAAGCAATGGGATCCAAGTTGGAAGAGGACGACCTCGTTTGCCACTTGTTGCTCACCATCCCGGAGAAATATGAAAAAGTTGTTACGGTTTTGGAGGCGATAGACACCGACCTAACCCTGGACTTCGTGAAATCTAGATTGTTGGACGCGGAACTGAAGAATGACATGCAATCGGAAAACCACGAAGATAACATTTCTTTTAATGCAAGGACAGGATTTAACAAGTTCAGGAAGTGCTACGGATGTGGTGAATCTGGACATTTATTAGCAAATTGCCCTAAAAAACGCGATCACAAGCCGCCATCCAGAGGAGGTTATCGACGAAAAAATAAATCGAAAGGTTTCACATGTGAAGAGGTAACCTTTGTAGCTGTAAATAATGATGAATGTTGTGCTTTTACCAGAAAAAGTGAACTTGAAAACGAAATCACTTTTATTTTGGACTCAGGTTGCACAGACCATCTTGTTAAGACAGATCTGTTGCCCTTTGTCACAAACATTGAGAATTTAAAGTTCCCCATTAGGATTAAAGTGGCCAATGGACAAGATCTGGAAGCCAAGCAAAAGGGATTGATGAGACTCTCAAACGATTCAACGATAATAAAACTAGAAGTGTTAATAGTACCGAATTTGACTTTGAATTTGTTATCTGTGAAGAAAATTGTTAATGCTGGTAAGAAAGTTGTTTTTTCTTCTGAGAGTGTCTATATATCTGGCGAAAATTTTAAACTTAATTGCCAAAGTGTTGGAAAATTGTATACCCTTAAATTGACAATACCTGAAGAGACTCATAAGACATGTTCTGCTTTAACAATACCTGAAGAGACATATTCTGCTGTACAGTCAAATATTTGGCACTTGCGTTTGGGCCATGTGAATCGAAATAGTTTACGTCAAATGGGATTGCCCTACTCTACTGATGTATGTGACTCGTGTCGACAGGCTAAGGCTGTTCGTCAACCATTTCGCTCTGTTATTGGACCACGATCGAGGAGAGTTGGAGAACTGCTACACACTGATGTAGGTGGACCTGTAAAGACTGCTACAATTAATGGTGAGAAGTATTATCTTTGTGTAATTGATGACTTTTCACATTTCTGTGTTATATACCTTATGAAAAACAAAAGTGAAGCTGCAGATAATCTTATGAAATTTATCAAAGAACTTTCAAACCGAATCGGGAACTCTGTCAGTCGCATTAGACTTGACAATGGTGGAGAATTTAGGTCTGCTATTTTTAAAAGCTTTTGTCAAAATAATGGCATAAGATTGGAATATACGGCTCCTTACTCACCTTCCATGAACGGGGTAAGTGAGAGAATAAATAAAACTTTAATGGACAAGGTCCGAGCTATGTTTGTGGACACAGGCTTGCCTAAAACACTGTGGGGTGAAGCTATAAGGACAGCAGCCTTCCAGCTAAATCGTTCACCAACAGTTGCACTTGGAGGAAAAATCCCGACAGGTATTTTCTCTGGAAAAGATGATTTAAGTAGGCTGAGGGTATTTGGATGTAAGGCTTGGACACTAAAGCTTCCTCGGGCAAATAAATTAGATCCTAGAGCCAAGCCTGGTATATTTGTGGGCTATGGTGCAAACGGGTATAGAATTTGGGACCCTAAAACAAACAATGTCTACGTTTCCCGAGATGTCACCTTTGACGAAAATAATTTTCGCTATGATGATAATCCCGATATAAACAATAAAAGAATTGTTGGAGAGGAGGCCTTGGATGAATCCAAACCACCTCAAGAAGAGAATAATGAAGATAAAAATCAAGTACAAGAAGTAGAAACAGTAGAAAATAATTTTGAAGAAGAGGAAGAAGACTTCTATGGTTTTGAGGAAGAAGAGGATAAGAAAGTAAAGAGGAAAAAGGTAAAGCCCAAATATTTAAAAGACTACGAGGTTTATTCAGCCTATTGTTTATTGAGCCAAGAAACTCCAGTGAATTTTGAAGAAGCAACCAAAGACAGTCAATGGAGAGAAGCCATCAACAAAGAACTACTCGCTCACAAAACTATGAAGACATGGACTCCTGAAGATGTTCCTGAAGGAGAGAAGGCCATATCGACAAAATGGGTTTTCACAATGAAGGAAGACGGCATGAAGAAGGCGAGGCTGGTCGCTCGTGGCTTTCAGGAGGATAACCCAGGTGAAAATAATTTTATTTATTCCCCAGTATGTAGGGTTGAAACAATTAGGGTGCTATTGTCAATTGCTTGCCAGAGAGACTGGAAAGTGAGGCAGGTGGATGTCCCCACTGCCTTCCTGAATGGGAACATTGATTATCCCGTTTACATTAAGACTCCTAAGGGTGTAAACTCACCTAATAAAACATTAAAATTAAATAGACCCCTTTATGGTCTAAAAAAGGCCCCTAAATTTTGGAATGAGAGGTTTAATAGTTTCATGATTAATATTGGTTTCAAGAGGTCCAATTACGACTTCTGCTTTTATTCCAAAAAGGAAATATTTTTTGTATTGTATGTGGATGACGGTTTGGTAGTTGGAGAAGATGAGAGTGTTCAGGAATTCATCAACCAATTAAAGGATGAATTCAACATTAGAGAGATGGAAGTGGCAAGGTTTCTGGGTATGAAGTTTGAAAGAAATAATAATACAATTAAAGTAACCCAGGCTCATGTTGTAGAAAAACTTCTTAAAAACTATAATATGCAGGATTGCAAAAGGGTCACCACTCCCATGGAAGTGGGTTGTAGGTTTGAGGAAACCAAAGGTCTTGAGGAGAAGATTCCATACAGGAGTTTGGTATGCAGCTTGTTGTATTTAAGTACAATGACAAGGCCGGACTTATCATTCTGTGTCAGCTTCTTGGCACGTTACTTAGACAAAGGGACACAACAAACGTGGAAAGCTGCAAAGCGTGTTCTACGCTACCTTAAAGACACAAAAGAAATGGGGATTATCTTCAGAAAAAACGAAGATATAGACTTGATTGGCTTTTCGGACGCAGACTGGGCAGGAGACATAGAGACCAGAAGAAGTGTGAGCGGCTTTGTGGCATTCTTGGCTGGTAACCCGGTGGCTTGGCACTCAAGAAAACAAACCTGTGTTGCGTTATCAACCATGGAGGCAGAATACATTGCTGCTGGTATCGCTGCTCAGGAGTTGGTGAATTTGAGCGGTTTGATAAGTGAGTTTAAGTGTGGTGAAGTGAGTGCTAGATTAAATGTCGATAATAATAGTGCTATTGCTCAGATTAAAAATCCAGAAAATTCCAAAAGAGCCAAACATATTGATATTAAATATCATTTTGTCAAAGAACTTGTAGATAATAAGAAAATTGTAATAGACTATATTAGTTCTGAAGAAAATATTGCGGACTTGTTCACAAAACCACTGGTCTATGAAAAATTTAAAAAGTTTAGAGATTTTTTAATTAAATAAAAGTATTTTAAGATTTTTTTTGTCTGTAGTCATGTTAATTGTTTAATTTTTCTAATGTTAATTTTTAGTTACTTTGCAATTGAATCTTTATTTTTCCTTTTGTTTGTATAAAGTTTCAATTGAGGGGGTGTGTCAGAAATAACCTCTTAATAACCTCTAGTTAAGTTAGTTGGCGTTGGCGACACTGTAGTAGTGTTTTGATTTGCTCACTGTGTTGTACATACATGTGCCTTGTGTGTTAATAAACTGGTTAATGTACATAAAATGAGTTACTATTTGTTTTTCCCAATAAACTAATAGTTTTTAAAATACATTAAGGAATATTTTAAGATTTTATTCAATTATTTTGCAGGCAGCTCATTCTTCTTGCTATAAAGGTGTACATTTAGCTAAAAAACATAAAAACAATGACCTCAATGAAAGACTTAAAAATAAAATGTAACACTAACATTGAATACACTCCGAAAAAATTGATCGTGATAGATATTAGCAAATGGATGTCATTTAGATATCTTTCATACATTAAGGAATTTTTTCAGATTTTATTCAATAATTTTCAGGAAGTTCATTCTTCTTGCTATTAAGGTATTCTTTTAGCTAAAAAAATAAAAAAAAATGACCTCAATGAAAGACTTAAAAATAAAATGTAACACTAACATTGAATACACTCCGAAAAAATTGATCGAGATAGATATTAGCAAATGGATGTCATTTAAATATTATTCATACATTAAGAAATATTTTAAGATTCTATTCAATAATTTTTAGGCAGTTCATTAATCTTGCTTTAAAGGTATGCATTTAGCTAAAAAACAGTGACCTCAATGAAAGTCTTAAAAATATAATGTAACACTAACATTGTATACACTCCGAAGAAATTGATCGAGATAGATATTAGCAAATGGATGTCATTTAAATATTTAAGGAATATTTTAAGTTTCCATTCAATAATTTTCAGGCAGTTCATTCTTCTTGCTATAAAGGTATACATTTAGCTAAAAAACATAAATACAATACCCTCAATAAAAGACTTTCAAATATAATGTAACACTAACATTGAATATACTGGGAAAAAATTGATCGAGATAGATATTAGCAAATGAATGTCATTTAAATATTATTCATACATTATGGAATATTTTAAGATTCTATTCAATAATATTCAGGCAATTCATTCTTCTTGCTATAAAGGTATGCATTTAGCTAAAAAAATAAAAAAAGTGAACTAAATGAAAGACTTTCAAATATAATGTAACACTAACATTGAAAATAGTCTGAAAATATTGATCGAGATAGATATTAGCAAATGGATTTCATTTAAATATTATTCATACATTAAGAAATATTTTAAGATTCTATTCAATAATTTTTAGGCAGTTTATTAATCTTGCTTTAAAGGTATGCATTTAGCTAAAAAACAGTGACCTCAATGAAAGTCTTAAAAATTTAATGTAACACTAACATTGAATACACTCCGAAAAAATTGATCGAGATAGATATTAGCAAATGGATGTCATTTAAATATTTAAGGAATATTTTAAGTTTCCATTCAATAATTTTCAGGCAGTTCAATAATCTTGCTTTCAAGGGTATGCATTTAGCTAAAAAACATTAAAACAATGACCTCAATGAAAGATTTAAAAATAAAATGTAACACTAACATTGAATGCACTCCGAAAAAATGATCGAGATAGATATTAGCAAATGGATGTCATTTAAATATTATTCATACATTAAGGAATATTTTAAGATCCTATTCAATAATTTTCAGGCAGTTCATTAAACTTGCTTAAAAGGTATGCATTTAGCTAAAAAACATAAAAACAGTCACCTCAATGAAAGACTTAAATATATAATGTAACACTAACATTGAATATTCTAGTAAAAAATTGATCGAGATAGATATTATCAAATAGATGTCATTTAAATATTTTTCATACATTATGGAATATTTTAAGATTCTATTCAATAACTTTCAGGCAGTTCATTAATCATGCTTTAAAGGTATGCATTTAGATAAAAAACAAAAAAACAGTGATCTCAATGAAAGACTTTTAAATATAATGTAACACTAACATTGAAAATAGTCTGAAAATATTGATCGAGATAGATATTAGCAAATGGATGTCATTTAGATATCTTTCATACATTAAGGAATTTTTTCAGATTTTATTCAATAATACTCAGGAAGTTCATTCTTCTTGCTATTAAGGTATTCTTTAAGCTAAAAAAATAAAAAAAAGTGACCTCAATGAAAGACTTTAAAATTTAATGTAACACTAACATTGAATATAGTCTGAAAATATTGATCGAGATAGATATTAGCAAATGGATGTCATTTAGATATCTTTCATACATTAAGGAATATTTTAAGATTTTATTCAATAATTTTCAGGCAGTTCATTAATCTTGCTTTAAAGGTATAAATTTTGCTAAAAAACATTAAAACAATGACCTCAACGAAAGACTTAAAAATAAAATGTAACACTAACATTGAATATACTCGAAAAAATTGATCGTGATAGATATTAGCAAATGGATGTCATTTAGATATCTTTCATACATTAAGGAATTTTTTCAGATTTTATTCAATAATTTTCAGGAAGTTCATTCTTCTTGCTATTAAGGTTTTATTTTAGCTAAAAAAATAAAAAAAAAAGTGACCTCAATGAAAGACTTTAAAATTTAATGTAACACTAACATTGAATACACTCCGAAAAAATTGATCGAGATAGATATTAGCAAATGGATGTCATTTAAATATTTAAGGAATATTTTAAGTTTCCATTCAATAATTTTCAGGCAGTTCATTAATCTTGCTTTCAAGGTATGCATTTAGCTAAAAAACATTAAAACAATGACCTCAATGAAAGATTTAAAAATAAAATGTAACACTAACATTGAATGCACTCCGAAAAAATGATCGAGATAGATATTTGCAAATGGATGTCATTTAAATATTATTCATACATTAAGGAATATTTTAAGATCCTATTCAATAATTTTCAGGCAGTTCATTAATCTTGCTTAAAAGGTATGCATTTAGCTAAAAAACATAAAAACAGTCACCTCAATGAAAGACTTAAAAATATAATGTAACACTAACATTGAATATAGTCTGAAAATATTGATCGAGATAGATATTAGCAAATGGATGTCTTTTAGATATCTTTCATACATTAAGGAATATTTTAAGATTTTATTTAATAATTATCAGGCAGTTCATTTATCTTGCTTTAAAGGTATAAATTTTGCTAAAAAACATTAAAACAATGAACTCAATGAATGACTTAAAAATAAAATGTAACACTAACATTGAATACACTCCGAAAAAATTGATCGAGATAGATATTAGCAAATGGATGTCATTTAAATATTATTCATACATTAAGAAATATTTTAAGATTCTATTCAATAATTTTTAGGCAGTTCATTAATCTTGCTTTAAAGGTATGCATTTAGCTAAAAAACAGTGACCTCAATGAAAGTCTTAAAAATATAATGTAACACTAACATTGAATACACTCCGAAGAAATTGATCGAGATAGATATTAGCAAATGGATGTCATTTAAATATTTAAGGAATATTTTAAGTTTCCATTCAATAATTTCCAGGCAGTTCATTCTTCTTGCTATAAAGGTATACATTTAGCTAAAAAACATAAATACAATACCCTCAATAAAAGACTTTCAAATATAATGTAACACTAACATTGAATATACTGGGAAAAAATTGATCGAGATAGATATTAGCAAATGAATGTCATTTAAATATTATTCATACATTATGGAATATTTTAAGATTCAATTCAATAATATTCAGGCAATTCATTCTTCTTGCTATAAAGGTATGCATTTAGCTAACAAAATAAAAAAAGTGAACTAAATGAAAGACTTTAAAATTTAATGTAACACTAACATTGAAAATAGTCTAAAAATATTGATCGAGATAGATATTAGCAAATGGATGTCATTTAGATATCTTTCATACATTAAGGAATATATTAAGATTTTATTCAATAATTTTCAGGCAGGTCATTAATCTTGCTTTGAGGGTATAAATTTTGCTAAAAAACATTAAAACAATGGCCTTAATGAAAGCCTTTAAAAATTAATGTAACATTAACAATAAATATACTCGGAAAGAATTGATCCAATTAGATATTAACAAATGGATGTCATTTAAATTTTTTTTTTACATTAAGGAATATTTTAAGATTCTATTCAATAATTTTCAGGCAGTTCATTCTTCTTGCGTTAAAGGTATACATTTTGCTAAAAATCAAAAAAACAATAACCTTAACTAAAGACTTTAAACTTTACTGATCACTTTAAAACACTTCATTCTTTTTGCTATAAAGATATACATTTAGCGGAAAAAAAATTAAAACAATGACCTCAATGAAAGACATAAAAATAAAATGTAACACTAACATTGAATACACTCCGAAAAAATTGATCGAGATAGATATTAGCAAATGGATGTCATTTAAATATTTAAGGAATATTTCAAGTTAAATATTTAAAGTTTCTATTCAATAATTTTCAGGCAGTACATTAATATTGCTTTAAAGGTATGCATTTAGCTAAAAAACATAAAAACAGTGACCTCAATGAAAGACTTTCAAATATAATGTAAAACTAACATTGAATATGCTCGGAAAAAATTAATCGAGATAGATATTAGCAAATGGATGTCATATTAATATTTTTCATACATTGAGCAATATTTTTAATTGTGCTCAATTATTTTCGAGGCAGTTCATTCTTCTTGCTATAAAGGTATGCATTTAGCTAAAAAAATAAAAAAAGTGACCTCAATGAAAGACTTAAATATATAATGTAACACTAACATTGAATACACTCCAAAAAAATTGATCGAGATAGATATTAGCTAATGGATGTCATTTAAATATTTTTTATACATAAAGGAATATTTTAAGATTTTATTCAATAATTTTCAGGCAGTTCATTAATCTTGCTTTGAAGGTATAAATTTTGCTAAAAAACATTAAAACAATGACCTTAATGAAAGCCTTTAAAAATTAATGTAACATTAACAATAAATATACTCGGAAAGTATTGATCCAATTAGATATTAACAAATGGATGTCATTTTATTTTTTTTATACATTAAGGAATATTTTAAGATTCTATTCAATAATTTTCAGGCAGTTCATTCTTCTTGCGTTAAAGGTATACATTTTACTAAAAATCAAAAAAACAATCACCTTAACTAAAGACTTTATAGAGATGAGAGATGGTCAACTGTTCTTCAATTACGATAGGTTAAATAATGGTCAGGATTTTCAGTTTACAATGATATTTATTATGGTAAGCCAACGTTTACGATCCAGCTTGTGGATCTTCATCAGGGCTAAAAGAAAACAAATATATGAGTATCTATGCTAGAGGGTGACAATAAATGGATACATTACAGAACTGATAATAATATAAAAGATGGTATACATAAATATTAAAATAAGAGGCTGGTTAACAAGATAAAATAGAATATGATATTTACCTACTGAGTCCAGGTGGATACTAAGACTAAAGGTAAAAATAAGGTGAGAGGTAGAGGTAGGGGGTAGGTTTATTTTTGTTTTCAAAATAAATATTTTCTCCAAACTTCTGGCCTTGCAATGGGTAGCTGTCTAGCTCCCGACCTCTCCGGTATTGTCCTCAACGACCTCCTTGATTCTGTTATACCTAAATTCCCCAACGATAATTTTTTTCATTAAAAAATATGTAGACGACCTCCTATTGATTCTCAATCCAAACTCTATCACTGATATTCTCGCCGCCTTTAACTCCTACCATCCACGTCTCCGTTTCACTATAGAATTGGAAACCAATTGTACCCTTCCATTCCTAGATATTTCCATTACCAGAAACCCGGACCATTCTATATCCACTAATTGGTACACCAAACCCACTTATTCTGGCCGACTCCTTAACTATTTTTCCCAACATCCACATCACCAAAAGATCAACGTCGCAAAGAACCTCATCCACCGTAGCCTGAACTTGTCCGATCCACGATTTCATTGTCATAACAAAATCCGCCTGAAAAATATCTTACAATCTAACGATTTTCCTGAGCATTTAATAAAAACACTTATTAATAACGATGCTAAAACTCAAAATCTCTCTAACAACTCTTCACAACCTCCGATTTCTACTTTCCAATACAGATCTATCCCATATATCCCCATTCTCTCAAACAAAATTAAAAAATCCTTCTCATCGAGTTTCCCACACATGCGCCTAGTATTAAAAAATAACAATAAATTAAAAAATCTTTATACAAAACTCAAAGACCCTGTACCTCTTCTAGACAAGTGTAATGTAGTTTATCGTATCCAGTGCTCCACGCTTAATTGCAACAGTTGCTATATAGGTGAAACCAAAAATTATTTTAAAAAACGTATTTATCAACATAAATACAGTATTTCCACGCGTAATTCGTCTACATCTAAATTAGCAGAACATGCCATTGCCCACAACCATTCCTTCGACTTTGAGAACCCCTCCATATTAGCAACTGTATCTAACCACGACAAACGTCTCCTCTCAGAATCCATTTTCATCCATCTAGAAACTAATAACCCGGTAAATCACAAAACAGATAAAGAGATAATTTCATCCACTTATTCTAACATCTTCCGCATCCTCAAATCCTAGTTTTGATTTCATAGGTACCTGCAATTATCTCTGTACCTCTTATACTTTTATTATTTTTTGTATTGTATGCTTCTTTCTATATATTTTCCAAATTTGTATGCATTGTTACATTATGTATTATCTCATTTTTATGTTATTATTCAGTCCAGACACAACTATTTGTATACAGTACCATAGATTTTGTTAGTTTTTAAATATTTTGTTCACTCAATTGTCATGTGCCTTCACTTCAAAAGCGTTGGATTTCCCCGCCATAAACCTTTGAAGTCGGCAAACCTACCCCCTACCTCTACCTCTCACCTTATTTTTACCTTTAGTCTTAGTATCCACCTGGACTCAGTAGGTAAATATCATATTCTATTTTATCTTGTTAACCAGCCTCTTATTTTAATATTTATGTATACCATCTTTTATATTATTATCAGTTCTGTAATGTATCCATTTATTGTCACCCTCTAGCATAGATACTCATATATTTGTTTTCTTTTAGCCCTGATGAAGATCCACAAGCTGGATCGAAACGTTGGCTTACCATAATAAATATCATTGTAAACTGAAAATCCTGACCATTATTTAACCTATCGTAAAGACTTTATACTTTACTGATCACTTTAAAACACTTCATTCTTTTTGCTATAAAGATATACAATTAGCTAAAAAACATAAAAACAATGACCTCAATGAAAGACTTAAAAATAAAATGTAACACTAACATTGAATACACTCCGAAAAAATATATTGAGATAGATATTAGCAAATGGATGTCATTTAAATATTTAAGGAATATTTTAAGTTAAATATTTAATGTTTCTATTCAATAATTTTCAGGCAGTTCATTCTTTTTGATATAAAAGTATACATTTAGATAAAAAACATAAATACAATAACCTCAATAAAAGACTTTCAAATATAATGTAACACTAACATTGAATATACTCAGAAAAAATTGATCATGATAGATATTAGCAAATGGATGTCATTTAGATATCTTTCATACATTAAGGAATATTTTAAGATTTTATTCCATTATTTTGCAGGCAGCTCATTCTTCTTGCTATAAAGGTGTACATTTAGCTAAAAAACATAAAAAAAGTGACCTCAATGAAAGACTTTAAAATTTAATGTAACAGTAACATTGAATACACTCCGAAAAAATTGATCGAGATAGATATTAGCAAATGGATGTCATTTAAATATTTAAGGAATATTTTAAGTTTCCATTCAATAATTTTCAGGCAGTTCATTAATCTTGCTTTCAAGGTATGCATTTAGCTAAAAAACATTAAAACAATGACCTCAATGAAAGATTTAAAAATAAAATGTAACACTAACATTGAATGCACTCCGAAAAAATGATCAAGATAGATATTAGCAAATAGATGTCATTTAAATATTATTCATACATTAAGGAATATTTTAAGATCCTATTCAATAATTTTCAGGCAGTTCATTAAACTTGCTTAAAAGGTATGCATTTAGCTAAAAAACATAAAAACAGTCACCTCAATGAAAGACTTAAAAATATAATGTAACGCTAACATTGAATATTCTAGTAAAAAATTGATCGAGATAGATATTAGCCAATGGATATCATTTAAATATTTTTCATACATAAAGGAATATTTTAAGATTCTATTCAATAATTTTCAGGCAGGTCATTCTTCTTGCTTTAAAGGTATACATTTTGCTAAAAAACATAAATACAATAACCTCAATAAAAGACTTTCAAATATAATGTAACACTAACATTGAATATAGTCTGAAAATATTTATCGACATAGATATTAGCAAATGGATGTCTTTTAGATATCTTTCATACATTAAGGAATATTTTAAGATTTTATTTAATAATTATCAGGCAGTTCATTTATCTTGCTTTAAAGGTATAAATTTTGCTAAAAAACATTAAAACAATGACCTCAATGAATGACTTAAAAATAAAATGTAACACTAACATTGAATACACTCCGAAAAAATTGATCGAGATAGATATTAGCAAATGGATGTCATTTAAATATTATTCATACATTAAGAAATATTTTAAGATTCTATTCAATAATTTTTAGGCAGTTCATTAATCTTGCTTTAAAGGTATGCATTTAGCTAAAAAACAGTGACCTCAATGAAAGTCTTAAAAATATAATGTAACACTAACATTGAATACACTCCGAAGAAATTGAACGAGATAGATATTAGCAAATGGATGTCATTTAAATATTTAAGGAATATTTTAAGTTTCTATTCAATACTTTTCAGGCAGTTCATTCTTCTTGCTATAAAGGTATACATTTAGCTAAAAAACATAAATACAATACCCTCAATAAAAGACTTTCAAATATAATGTAACACTAACATTGAATATACTGGGAAAAAATTGATCGAGATAGATATTAGCAAATGAATGTCATTTAAATATTATTCATACATTATGGAATATTTTAAGATTCTATTCAATAATATTCAGGCAATTCATTCTTCTTGCTATAAAGGTATGCATTTAGCTAAAAAAATAAAAAAAGTGAACTAAATGAAAGACTTTCAAATATAATGTAACACTAACATTGAAAATAGTCTGAAAATATTGATCGAGATAGATATTAGCAAATGGATGTCATTTAAATATTATTCATACATTAAGAAATATTTTAAGATTCTATCCAATAATTTTTAGGCAGTTCATTAATCTTGCTTTAAAGGTATGCATTTAGCTAAAAAACAGTGACCTCAATGAAAGTCTTAAAAATTTAATGTAACACTAACATTGAATACACTCCGAAAAAATTGATCGAGATAGATATTAGCAAATGGATGTCATTTAAATATTTAAGGAATATTTTAAGTTTCCATTCAATAATTTTCAGGCAGTTCAATAATCTTGCTTTCAAGGGTATGCATTTAACTAAAAAACATTAAAACAATGACCTCAATGAAAGATTTAAAAATAAAATGTAACACTAACATTGAATGCACTCCGAAAAAATGATCGAGATAGATATTAGCAAATGGATGTCATTTAAATATTATTCATACATTAAGGAATATTTTAAGATCCTATTCAATAATTTTCAGGCAGTTCATTAAACTTGCTTAAAAGGTATGCATTTAGCTAAAAAACATAAAAACAGTCACCTCAATGAAAGACTTAAAACTATAATGTAACGCTAACATTGAATATTCTAGTAAAAAATTGATCGAGATAGATATTAGCCAATGGATATCATTTAAATATTTTTCATACATAAAGGAATATTTTAAGATTCTATTCAATAATTTTCAGGCAGGTCATTCTTCTTGCTTTAAAGGTATACATTTTGCTAAAAAACATAAATACAATAACCTCAATAAAAGACTTTCAAATATAATGTAACACTAACATTGAATATAGTCTGAAAATATTGATCGAGATAGATATTAGCAAATGGATGTCTTTTAGATATCTTTCATACATTAAGGAATATTTTAAGATTTTATTTAATAATTATCAGGCAGTTCATTTATCTTGCTTTAAAGGTATAAATTTTGCTAAAAAACATTAAAACAATGAACTCAATGAATGACTTAAAAATAAAATGTAACACTAACATTGAATACACTCCGAAAAAATTGATCGAGATAGATATTAGCAAATGGATGTCATTTAAATATTATTCATACATTAAGAAATATTTTAAGATTCTATTCAATAATTTTTAGGCAGTTCATTAATCTTGCTTTAAAGGTATGCATTTAGCTAAAAAACAGTGACCTCAATGAAAGTCTTAAAAATATAATGTAACACTAACATTGAATACACTCCGAAGAAATTGATCGAGATAGATATTAGCAAATGGATGTCATTTAAATATTTAAGGAATATTTTAAGTTTCCATTCAATAATTTTCAGGCAGTTCATTCTTCTTGCTATAAAGGTATACATTTAGCTAAAAAACATAAATACAATACCCTCAATAAAAGACTTTCAAATATAATGTAACACTAACATTGAATATACTGGGAAAAAATTGATCGAGATAGATATTAGCAAATGGATGTCATTTAAATATTTAAGGAATATTTTAAGTTAAATATTTAATGTTTCTATTCAATAATTTTCAGGCAGTTCATTCTTTTTGATATAAAAGTATACATTTAGATAAAAAACATAAATACAATAACCTCAATAAAAGACTTTCAAATATAATGTAACACTAACATTGAATATACTCGGAAAAAATTGATCATGATAGATATTAGCAAATGGATGTCATTTAGATATCTTTCATACATTAAGGAATATATTAAGATTTTATTCAATAATTTTCAGGCAGGTCATTAATCTTGCTTTGAGGGTATAAATTTTGCTAAAAAACATTAAAACAATGGCCTTAATGAAAGCCTTTAAAAATTAATGTAACATTAACAATAAATATACTCGGAAAGAATTGATCCAATTAGATATTAACAAATGGATGTCATTTAAATTTTTTTTTTACATTAAGGAATATTTTAAGATTCTATTCAATAATTTTCAGGCAGTTCATTCTTCTTGCGTTAAAGGTATACATTTTGCTAAAAATCAAAAAAACAATAACCTTAACTAAAGACTTTAAACTTTACTGATCACTTTAAAACACTTCATTCTTTTTGCTATAAAGATATACATTTAGCGGAAAAAAAATTAAAACAATGACCTCAATGAAAGACATAAAAATAAAATGTAACACTAACATTGAATACACTCCGAAAAAATTGATCGAGATAGATATTAGCAAATGGATGTCATTTAAATGTTTAAGGAATATTTTAAGTTAAATATTTAAAGTTTCTATTCAATAATTTTCAGGCAGTACATTAATATTGCTTTAAAGGTATGCATTTAGCTAAAAAACATAAAAACAGTGACCTCAATGAAAGACTTTCAAATATAATGTAAAACTAACATTGAATATGCTCGGAAAAAATTAATCGAGATAGATATTAGCAAATGGATGTCATATTAATATTTTTCATACATTGAGCAATATTTTTAATTGTGCTCAATTATTTTCGAGGCAGTTCATTCTTCTTGCTATAAAGGTATGCATTTAGCTAAAAAAATAAAAAAAGTGACCTCAATGAAAGACTTTAAAATTTAATGTAACACTAACATTGAATACACTCCGAAAAAATTGATCGAGATAGATATTAGCAAATGGATGTCATTTAAATATTTAAGGAATATTTTAAGTTTCCATTCAATAATTTTCAGGCAGTTCATTAATCTTGCTTTCAAGGTATGCATTTAGCTAAAAAACATTAAAACAATGACCTCAATGAAAGATTTAAAAATAAAATGTAACACTAACATTGAATGCACTCCGAAAAAATGATCGAGATAGATATTAGCAAATGGATGTCATTTAAATATTATTCATACATTAAGGAATATTTTAAGATCCTATTCAATAATTTTCAGGCAGTTCATTAAACTTGCTTAAAAGGTATGCATTTAGCTAAAAAACATAAAAACAGTCACCTCAATGAAAGACTTAAAAATATAATGTAACGCTAACATTGAATATTCTAGTAAAAAATTGATCGAGATAGATATTAGCCAATGGATATCATTTAAATATTTTTCATACATAAAGGAATATTTTAAGATTCTATTCAATAATTTTCAGGCAGGTCATTCTTCTTGCTTTAAAGGTATACATTTTGCTAAAAAACATAAATACAATAACCTCAATAAAAGACTTTCAAATATAATGTAACACTAACATTGAATATAGTCTGAAAATATTTATCGAGATAGATATTAGCAAATGGATGTCTTTTGATATCTTTCATACATTAAGGAATATTTTAAGATTTTATTTAATAATTATCAGGCAGTTCATTTATCTTGCTTTAAAGGTATAAATTTTGCTAAAAAACATTAAAACAATGACCTCAATGAATGACTTAAAAATAAAATGTAACACTAACATTGAATACACTCCGAAAAAATTGATCGAGATAGATATTAGCAAATGGATGTCATTTAAATATTATTCATACATTAAGAAATATTTTAAGATTCTATTCAATAATTTTTAGGCAGTTCATTAATCTTGCTTTAAAGGTATGCATTTAGCTAAAAAACAGTGACCTCAATGAAAGTCTTAAAAATATAATGTAACACTAACATTGAATACACTCCGAAGAAATTGAACGAGATAGATATTAGCAAATGGATGTCATTTAAATATTTAAGGAATATTTTAAGTTTCTATTCAATAATTTTCAGGCAGTTCATTCTTCTTGCTATAAAGGTATACATTTAGCTAAAAAACATAAATACAATACCCTCAATAAAAGACTTTCAAATATAATGTAACACTAACATTGAATATACTGGGAAAAAATTGATCGAGATAGATATTAGCAAATGAATGTCATTTAAATATTATTCATACATTATGGAATATTTTAAGATTCTATTCAATAATATTCAGGCAATTCATTCTTCTTGCTATAAAGGTATGCATTTAGCTAAAAAAATAAAAAAAGTGAACTAAATGAAAGACTTTCAAATATAATGTAACACTAACATTGAAAATAGTCTGAAAATATTGATCGAGATAGATATTAGCAAATGGATGTCATTTAAATATTATTCATACATTAAGAAATATTTTAAGATTCTATTCAATAATTTTTAGGCAGTTCATTAATCTTGCTTTAAAGGTATGCATTTAGCTAAAAAACAGTGACCTCAATGAAAGTCTTAAAAATTTAATGTAACACTAACATTGAATACACTCCGAAAAAATTGATCGAGATAGATATTAGCAAATGGATGTCATTTAAATATTTAAGGAATATTTTAAGTTTCCATTCAATAATTTTCAGGCAGTTCAATAATCTTGCTTTCAAGGGTATGCATTTAGCTAAAAAACATTAAAACAATGACCTCAATGAAAGATTTAAAAATAAAATGTAACACTAACATTGAATGCACTCCGAAAAAATGATCGAGATAGATATTAGCAAATGGATGTCATTTAAATATTATTCATACATTAAGGAATATTTTAAGATCCTATTCAATAATTTTCAGGCAGTTCATTAAACTTGCTTAAAAGGTATGCATTTAGCTAAAAAACATAAAAACAGTCACCTCAATGAAAGACTTAAAACTATAATGTAACGCTAACATTGAATATTCTAGTAAAAAATTGATCGAGATAGATATTAGCCAATGGATATCATTTAAATATTTTTCATACATAAAGGAATATTTTAAGATTCTATTCAATAATTTTCAGGCAGGTCATTCTTCTTGCTTTAAAGGTATACATTTTGCTAAAAAACATAAATACAATAACCTCAATAAAAGACTTTCAAATATAATGTAACACTAACATTGAATATAGTCTGAAAATATTGATCGAGATAGATATTAGCAAATGGATGTCTTTTAGATATCTTTCATACATTAAGGAATATTTTAAGATTTTATTTAATAATTATCAGGCAGTTCATTTATCTTGCTTTAAAGGTATAAATTTTGCTAAAAAACATTAAAACAATGAACTCAATGAATGACTTAAAAATAAAATGTAACACTAACATTGAATACACTCCGAAAAAATTGATCGAGATAGATATTAGCAAATGGATGTCATTTAAATATTATTCATACATTAAGAAATATTTTAAGATTCTATTCAATAATTTTTAGGCAGTTCATTAATCTTGCTTTAAAGGTATGCATTTAGCTAAAAAACAGTGACCTCAATGAAAGTCTTAAAAATATAATGTAACACTAACATTGAATACACTCCGAAGAAATTGATCGAGATAGATATTAGCAAATGGATGTCATTTAAATATTTAAGGAATATTTTAAGTTTCCATTCAATAATTTTCAGGCAGTTCATTCTTCTTGCTATAAAGGTATACATTTAGCTAAAAAACATAAATACAATACCCTCAATAAAAGACTTTCAAATATAATGTAACACTAACATTGAATATACTGGGAAAAAATTGATCGAGATAGATATTAGCAAATGAATGTCATTTAAATATTATTCATACATTATGGAATATTTTAAGATTCTATTCAATAATATTCAGGCAATTCATTCTTCTTGCTATAAAGGTATGCATTTAGCTAACAAAATAAAAAAAGTGAACTAAATGAAAGACTTTAAAATTTAATGTAACACCAACATTGAAAATAGTCTGAAAATATTGATCGAGATAGATATTAGCAAATGGATGTCATTTAGATATCTTTCATACATTAAGGAATATATTAAGATTTTATTCAATAATTTTCAGGCAGGTCATTAATCTTGCTTTGAGGGTATAAATTTTGCTAAAAAACATTAAAACAATGGCCTTAATGAAAGCCTTTAAAAATTAATGTAACATTAACAATAAATATACTCGGAAAGAATTGATCCAATTAGATATTAACAAATGGATGTCATTTAAATTTTTTTTTTACATTAAGGAATATTTTAAGATTCTATTCAATAATTTTCAGGCAGTTCATTCTTCTTGCGTTAAAGGTATACATTTTGCTAAAAATCAAAAAAACAATAACCTTAACTAAAGACTTTAAACTTTACTGATCACTTTAAAACACTTCATTCTTTTTGCTATAAAGATATACATTTAGCGGAAAAAAAATTAAAACAATGACCTCAATGAAAGACATAAAAATAAAATGTAACACTAACATTGAATACACTCCGAAAAAATTGATCGAGATAGATATTAGCAAATGGATGTCATTTAAATGTTTAAGGAATATTTTAAGTTAAATATTTAAAGTTTCTATTCAATAATTTTCAGGCAGTACATTAATATTGCTTTAAAGGTATGCATTTAGCTAAAAAACATAAAAACAGTGACCTCAATGAAAGACTTTCAAATATAATGTAAAACTAACATTGAATATGCTCGGAAAAAATTAATCGAGATAGATATTAGCAAATGGATGTCATATTAATATTTTTCATACATTGAGCAATATTTTTAATTGTGCTCAATTATTTTCGAGGCAGTTCATTCTTCTTGCTATAAAGGTATGCATTTAGCTAAAAAAATAAAAAAAGTGACCTCAATGAAAGACTTTAAAATTTAATGTAACACTAACATTGAATACACTCCGAAAAAATTGATCGAGATAGATATTAGCAAATGGATGTCATTTAAATATTTAAGGAATATTTTAAGTTTCCATTCAATAATTTTCAGGCAGTTCATTAATCTTGCTTTCAAGGTATGCATTTAGCTAAAAAACATTAAAACAATGACCTCAATGAAAGATTTAAAAATAAAATGTAACACTAACATTGAATGCACTCCGAAAAAATGATCGAGATAGATATTAGCAAATGGATGTCATTTAAATATTATTCATACATTAAGGAATATTTTAAGATCCTATTCAATAATTTTCAGGCAGTTCATTAAACTTGCTTAAAAGGTATGCATTTAGCTAAAAAACATAAAAACAGTCACCTCAATGAAAGACTTAAAAATATAATGTAACGCTAACATTGAATATTCTAGTAAAAAATTGATCGAGATAGATATTAGCCAATGGATATCATTTAAATATTTTTCATACATAAAGGAATATTTTAAGATTCTATTCAATAATTTTCAGGCAGGTCATTCTTCTTGCTTTAAAGGTATACATTTTGCTAAAAAACATAAATACAATAACCTCAATAAAAGACTTTCAAATATAATGTAACACTAACATTGAATATAGTCTGAAAATATTGATCGAGATAGATATTAGCAAATGGATGTCTTTTAGATATCTTTCATACATTAAGGAATATTTTAAGATTTTATTTAATAATTATCAGGCAGTTCATTTATCTTGCTTTAAAGGTATAAATTTTGCTAAAAAACATTAAAACAATGAACTCAATGAATGACTTAAAAATAAAATGTAACACTAACATTGAATACACTCCGAAAAAATTGATCGAGATAGATATTAGCAAATGGATGTCATTTAAATATTATTCATACATTAAGAAATATTTTAAGATTCTATTCAATAATTTTTAGGCAGTTCATTAATCTTGCTTTAAAGGTATGCATTTAGCTAAAAAACAGTGACCTCAATGAAAGTCTTAAAAATATAATGTAACACTAACATTGAATACACTCCGAAGAAATTGATCGAGATAGATATTAGCAAATGGATGTCATTTAAATATTTAAGGAATATTTTAAGTTTCCATTCAATAATTTTCAGGCAGTTCATTCTTCTTGCTATAAAGGTATACATTTAGCTAAAAAACATAAATACAATACCCTCAATAAAAGACTTTCAAATATAATGTAACACTAACATTGAATATACTGGGAAAAAATTGATCGAGATAGATATTAGCAAATGAATGTCATTTAAATATTATTCATACATTATGGAATATTTTAAGATTCTATTCAATAATATTCAGGCAATTCATTCTTCTTGCTATAAAGGTATGCATTTAGCTAACAAAATAAAAAAAGTGAACTAAATGAAAGACTTTAAAATTTAATGTAACACTAACATTGAAAATAGTCTGAAAATATTGATCGAGATAGATATTAGCAAATGGATGTCATTTAGATATCTTTCATACATTAAGGAATATATTAAGATTTTATTCAATAATTTTCAGGCAGGTCATTAATCTTGCTTTGAGGGTATAAATTTTGCTAAAAAACATTAAAACAATGGCCTTAATGAAAGCCTTTAAAAATTAATGTAACATTAACAATAAATATACTCGGAAAGAATTGATCCAATTAGATATTAACAAATGGATGTCATTTAAATTTTTTTTTTACATTAAGGAATATTTTAAGATTCTATTCAATAATTTTCAGGCAGTTCATTCTTCTTGCGTTAAAGGTATACATTTTGCTAAAAATCAAAAAAACAATAACCTTAACTAAAGACTTTAAACTTTACTGATCACTTTAAAACACTTCATTCTTTTTGCTATAAAGATATACATTTAGCGGAAAAAAAATTAAAACAATGACCTCAATGAAAGACATAAAAATAAAATGTAACACTAACATTGAATACACTCCGAAAAAATTGATCGAGATAGATATTAGCAAATGGATGTCATTTAAATATTTAAGGAATATTTCAAGTTAAATATTTAAAGTTTCTATTCAATAATTTTCAGGCAGTACATTAATATTGCTTTAAAGGTATGCATTTAGCTAAAAAACATAAAAACAGTGACCTCAATGAAAGACTTTCAAATATAATGTAAAACTAACATTGAATATGCTCGGAAAAAATTAATCGAGATAGATATTAGCAAATGGATGTCATATTAATATTTTTCATACATTGAGCAATATTTTTAATTGTGCTCAATTATTTTCGAGGCAGTTCATTCTTCTTGCTATAAAGGTATGCATTTAGCTAAAAAAATAAAAAAAGTGACCTCAATGAAAGACTTAAATATATAATGTAACACTAACATTGAATACACTCCAAAAAAATTGATCGAGATAGATATTAGCTAATGGATGTCATTTAAATATTTTTTATACATAAAGGAATATTTTAAGATTTTATTCAATAATTTTCAGGCAGTTCATTAATCTTGCTTTGAAGGTATAAATTTTGCTAAAAAACATTAAAACAATGACCTTAATGAAAGCCTTTAAAAATTAATGTAACATTAACAATAAATATACTCGGAAAGTATTGATCCAATTAGATATTAACAAATGGATGTCATTTTATTTTTTTTATACATTAAGGAATATTTTAAGATTCTATTCAATAATTTTCAGGCAGTTCATTCTTCTTGCGTTAAAGGTATACATTTTGCTAAAAATCAAAAAAACAATCACCTTAACTAAAGACTTTATAGAGATGAGAGATGGTCAACTGTTCTTCAATTACGATAGGTTAAATAATGGTCAGGATTTTCAGTTTACAATGATATTTATTATGGTAAGCCAACGTTTACGATCCAGCTTGTGGATCTTCATCAGGGCTAAAAGAAAACAAATATATGAGTATCTATGCTAGAGGGTGACAATAAATGGATACATTACAGAACTGATAATAATATAAAAGATGGTATACATAAATATTAAAATAAGAGGCTGGTTAACAAGATAAAATAGAATATGATATTTACCTACTGAGTCCAGGTGGATACTAAGACTAAAGGTAAAAATAAGGTGAGAGGTAGAGGTAGGGGGTAGGTTTATTTTTGTTTTCAAAATAAATATTTTCTCCAAACTTCTGGCCTTGCAATGGGTAGCTGTCTAGCTCCCGACCTCTCCGGTATTGTCCTCAACGACCTCCTTGATTCTGTTATACCTAAATTCCCCAACGATAATTTTTTTCATTAAAAAATATGTAGACGACCTCCTATTGATTCTCAATCCAAACTCTATCACTGATATTCTCGCCGCCTTTAACTCCTACCATCCACGTCTCCGTTTCACTATAGAATTGGAAACCAATTGTACCCTTCCATTCCTAGATATTTCCATTACCAGAAACCCGGACCATTCTATATCCACTAATTGGTACACCAAACCCACTTATTCTGGCCGACTCCTTAACTATTTTTCCCAACATCCACATCACCAAAAGATCAACGCCGCAAAGAACCTCATCCACCGTAGCCTGAACTTGTCCGATCCACGATTTCATTGTCATAACAAAATCCGCCTGAAAAATATCTTACAATCTAACGATTTTCCTGAGCATTTAATAAAAACACTTATTAATAACGATGCTAAAACTCAAAATCTCTCTAACAACTCTTCACAACCTCCGATTTCTACTTTCCAATACAGATCTATCCCATATATCCCCATTCTCTCAAACAAAATTAAAAAATCCTTCTCATCGAGTTTCCCACACATGCGCCTAGTATTAAAAAATAACAATAAATTAAAAAATCTTTATACAAAACTCAAAGACCCTGTACCTCTTCTAGACAAGTGTAATGTAGTTTATCGTATCCAGTGCTCCACGCTTAATTGCAACAGTTGCTATATAGGTGAAACCAAAAATTATTTTAAAAAACGTATTTATCAACATAAATACAGTATTTCCACGCGTAATTCGTCTACATCTAAATTAGCAGAACATGCCATTGCCCACAACCATTCCTTCGACTTTGAGAACCCCTCCATATTAGCAACTGTATCTAACCACGACAAACGTCTCCTCTCAGAATCCATTTTCATCCATCTAGAAACTAATAACCCGGTAAATCACAAAACAGATAAAGAGATAATTTCATCCACTTATTCTAACATCTTCCGCATCCTCAAATCCTAGTTTTGATTTCATAGGTACCTGCAATTATCTCTGTACCTCTTATACTTTTATTATTTTTTGTATTGTATGCTTCTTTCTATATATTTTCCAAATTTGTATGCATTGTTACATTATGTATTATCTCATTTTTATGTTATTATTCAGTCCAGACACAACTATTTGTATACAGTACCATATATTTTGTTAGTTTTTAAATATTTTGTTCACTCAATTGTCATGTGCCTTCACTTCAAAAGCGTTGGATTTCCCCGCCATAAACCTTTGAAGTCGGCAAACCTACCCCCTACCTCTACCTCTCACCTTATTTTTACCTTTAGTCTTAGTATCCACCTGGACTCAGTAGGTAAATATCATATTCTATTTTATCTTGTTAACCAGCCTCTTATTTTAATATTTATGTATACCATCTTTTATATTATTATCAGTTCTGTAATGTATCCATTTATTGTCACCCTCTAGCATAGATACTCATATATTTGTTTTCTTTTAGCCCTGATGAAGATCCACAAGCTGGATCGAAACGTTGGCTTACCATAATAAATATCATTGTAAACTGAAAATCCTGACCATTATTTAACCTATCGTAAAGACTTTATACTTTACTGATCACTTTAAAACACTTCATTCTTTTTGCTATAAAGATATACAATTAGCTAAAAAACATAAAAACAATGACCTCAATGAAAGACTTAAAAATAAAATGTAACACTAACATTGAATACACTCCGAAAAAATATATTGAGATAGATATTAGCAAATGGATGTCATTTAAATATTTAAGGAATATTTTAAGTTAAATATTTAATGTTTCTATTCAATAATTTTCAGGCAGTTCATTCTTTTTGATATAAAAGTATACATTTAGATAAAAAACATAAATACAATAACCTCAATAAAAGACTTTCAAATATAATGTAACACTAACATTGAATATACTCGGAAAAAATTGATCATGATAGATATTAGCAAATGGATGTCATTTAGATATCTTTCATACATTAAGGAATATTTTAAGATTTTATTCCATTATTTTGCAGGCAGCTCATTCTTCTTGCTATAAAGGTGTACATTTAGCTAAAAAACATAAAAGAAAGTGACCTCAATGAAAGACTTTAAAATTTAATGTAACACTAACATTGAATACACTCCGAAAAAATTGATCGAGATAGATATTAGCAAATGGATGTCATTTAAATATTTAAGGAATATTTTAAGTTTCCATTCAATAATTTTCAGGCAGTTCATTAATCTTGCTTTCAAGGTATGCATTTAGCTAAAAAACATTAAAACAATGACCTCAATGAAAGATTTAAAAATAAAATGTAACACTAACATTGAATGCACTCCGAAAAAATGATCGAGATAGATATTAGCAAATGGATGTCATTTAAATATTATTCATACATTAAGGAATATTTTAAGATCCTATTCAATAATTTTCAGGCAGTTCATTAAACTTGCTTAAAAGGTATGCATTTAGCTAAAAAACATAAAAACAGTCACCTCAATGAAAGACTTAAAAATATAATGTAACGCTAACATTGAATATTCTAGTAAAAAATTGATCGAGATAGATATTAGCCAATGGATATCATTTAAATATTTTTCATACATAAAGGAATATTTTAAGATTCTATTCAATAATTTTCAGGCAGGTCATTCTTCTTGCTTTAAAGGTATACATTTTGCTAAAAAACATAAATACAATAACCTCAATAAAAGACTTTCAAATATAATGTAACACTAACATTGAATATAGTCTGAAAATATTTATCGAGATAGATATTAGCAAATGGATGTCTTTTAGATATCTTTCATACATTAAGGAATATTTTAAGATTTTATTTAATAATTATCAGGCAGTTCATTTATCTTGCTTTAAAGGTATAAATTTTGCTAAAAAACATTAAAACAATGACCTCAATGAATGACTTAAAAATAAAATGTAACACTAACATTGAATACACTCCGAAAAAATTGATCGAGATAGATATTAGCAAATGGATGTCATTTAAATATTATTCATACATTAAGGAATATTTTAAGATTTTATTCAATTATTTTGCAGGCAGCTCATTCTTCTTGCTATAAAGGTGTACATTTAGCTAAAAAACATAAAAACAATGACCTCAATGAAAGACTTAAAAATAAAATGTAACACTAACATTGAATACACTCCGAAAAAATTGATCGAGATAGATATTAGCAAATGGATGTCATTTAAATATTATTCATACATTAAGAAATATTTTAAGATTCTATTCAATAATTTTTAGGCAGTTCATTAATCTTGCTTTAAAGGTATGCATTTAGCTAAAAAACAGTGACCTCAATGAAAGTCTTAAAAATATAATGTAACACTAACATTGAATACACTCCGAAGAAATTGATCGAGATAGATATTAGCAAATGGATGTCATTTAAATATTTAAGGAATATTTTAAGTTTCCATTCAATAATTTTCAGGCAGTTCATTCTTCTTGCTATAAAGGTATACATTTAGCTAAAAAACATAAATACAATACCCTCAATAAAAGACTTTCAAATATAATGTAACACTAACATTGAATATACTGGGAAAAAATTGATCGAGATAGATATTAGCAAATGAATGTCATTTAAATATTATTCATACATTATGGAATATTTTAAGATTCTATTCAATAATATTCAGGCAATTCATTCTTCTTGCTATAAAGGTATGCATTTAGCTAAAAAAATAAAAAAAGTGAACTAAATGAAAGACTTTAAAATTTAATGTAACACTAACATTGAAAATAGTCTGAAAATATTGATCGAGATAGATATTAGCAAATGGATGTCATTTAGATATCTTTCATACATTAAGGAATATATTAAGATTTTATTCAATAATTTTCAGGCAGGTCATTAATCTTGCTTTGAGGGTATAAATTTTGCTAAAAAACATTAAAACAATGGCCTTAATGAAAGCCTTTAAAAATTAATGTAACATTAACAATAAATATACTCGGAAAGAATTGATCCAATTAGATATTAACAAATGGATGTCATTTAAATTTTTTTTATACATTAAGGAATATTTTAAGATTCTATTCAATAATTTTCAGGCAGTTCATTCTTCTTGCGTTAAAGGTATACATTTTGCTAAAAATCAAAAAAACAATAACCTTAACTAAAGACTTTAAACTTTACTGATCACTTTAAAACACTTCATTCTTTTTGCTATAAAGATATACATTTAGCGAAAAAAAAATTAAAACAATGACCTCAATGAAAGACATAAAAATAAAATGTAACACTAACATTGAATACACTCCAAAAAAATTGATCAAGATAGATATTAGCAAATGGATGTCATTTAAATATTTAAGGAATATTTTAAGTTAAATATTTAAAGTTTCTATTCAATAATTTTCAGGCAGTACATTAATATTGCTTTAAAGATATGCATTTAGCTAAAAAACATAAAAACAGTGACCTCAATGAAAGACTTTCAAATATAATGTAAAACTAACATTGAATATGCTCGGAAAAAATTAATCGAGATAGATATTAGCAAATGGATGTCATATTAATATTTTTCATACATTGAGCAATATTTTTAATTGTGCTCAATTATTTTCGAGGCAGTTCATTCTTCTTGCTATAAAGGTATGCATTTAGCTAAAAAAATAAAAAAAGTGACCTCAATGAAAGACTTAAATATATAATGTAACACTAACATTGAATACACTCCAAAAAAATTGATCGAGATAGATATTAGCTAATGGATGTCATTAAAATATTTTTTATACATAAAGGAATATTTTAAGATTTTATTCAATAATTTGCAGGCAGTTCATTAATCTTGCATTGAAGGTATAAATTTTGCTAAAAAACATTAAAACAATGACCTTAATGAAAGCCTTTAAAAATTAATGTAACATTAACAATAAATATACTCTGAAAGAATTGATCCAATTAGATATTAACAAATGGATGTCATTTAAATTTTTTTTATACATTAAGGAATATTTTAAGATTCTATTCAATAATTTTCAGGCAGTTCATTCTTCTTGCGTTAAAGGTATACATTTTGCTAAAAATCAAAAAAACAATAACCTTAACTAAAGACTTTAAACTTTACTGATCACTTTAAAACACTTCATTCTTTTTGCTATAAAGATATACATTTAGCTAAAAAACATTAAAACAATGACCTCAATGAAAGACTTATAAATAAAATGTAACACTAACATTGAATACACTCCGAAAAAATTGATCGAGATACATATTAGCAAATGGATGTCATTTAAATATTTAAGGAATATTTTAAGTTAAATATTTAAAGTTTCTATTCAATAATTTTCAGGCAGTACATTAATCTTGCTTTAAAGGTATGCATTTAGCTAAAAAACATAAAAATAGTGACCTCAATGAAAGACTTTCAAATATAATGTAACACTAACATTGAATATACTCGGAAAAAATTGATCATGATAGATATTAGCAAATGGATGTCATTTAGATATCTTTCATACATTAAGGAATATTTTAAGATTTTATTCAATTATTTTGAAGCAGCTCATTCTTCTTGCTATAAAGGTGTACATTTAGCTAAAAAACATAAAAACAATGACCTCAATGAAAGACTTAAAAATAAAATGTAACACTAACATTGAATACACTCCGAAAAAATTGATCGAGATAGATATTAGCAAATGGATGTCATTTAAATATTATTCATACATTAAGAAATATTTTAAGATTCTATTCAATAATTTTTAGGCAGTTCATTAATCTTGCTTTAAAGGTATGCATTTAGCTAAAAAACAGTGACCTCAATGAAAGTCTTAAAAATATAATGTAACACTAACATTGAATACACTCCGAAGAAATTGATCGAGATAGATATTAGCAAATGGATGTCATTTAAATATTTAAGGAATATTTTAAGTTTCCATTCAATAATTTTCAGGCAGTTCATTCTTCTTGCTATAAAGGTATACATTTAGCTAAAAAACATAAATACAATACCCTCAATAAAAGACTTTCAAATATAATGTAACACTAACATTGAATATACTGGGAAAAAATTGATCGAGATAGATATTAGCAAATGAATGTCATTTAAATATTATTCATACATTATGGAATATTTTAAGATTCTATTCAATAATATTCAGGCAATTCATTCTTCTTGCTATAAAGGTATGCATTTAGCTAAAAAAATAAAAAAAGTGAACTAAATGAAAGACTTTAAAATTTAATGTAACACTAACATTGAAAATAGTCTGAAAATATTGATCGAGATAGATATTAGCAAATGGATGTCATTTAAATATTATTCATACATTAAGAAATATTTTAAGATTCTATTCAATAATTTTTAGGCAGTTCATTAATCTTGCTTTAAAGGTATGCATTTAGCTAAAAAACAGTGACCTCAATGAAAGTCTTAAAAATTTAATGTAACACTAACATTGAATACACTCCGAAAAAATTGATCGAGATAGATATTAGCAAATGGATGTCATTTAAATATTTAAGGAATATTTTAAGTTTCCATTCAATAATTTTCAGGCAGTTCAATAATCTTGCTTTCAAGGGTATGCATTTAGCTAAAAAACATTAAAACAATGACCTCAATGAAAGATTTAAAAATAAAATGTAACACTAACATTGAATGCACTCCGAAAAAATGATCGAGATAGATATTAGCAAATGGATGTCATTTAAATATTATTCATACATTAAGGAATATTTTAAGATCCTATTCAATAATTTTCAGGCAGTTCATTAAACTTGCTTAAAAGGTATGCATTTAGCTAAAAAACATAAAAACAGTCACCTCAATGAAAGACTTAAAAATATAATGTAACGCTAACATTGAATATTCTAGTAAAAAATTGATCGAGATAGATATTAGCCAATGGATATCATTTAAATATTTTTCATACATAAAGGAATATTTTAAGATTCTATTCAATAATTTTCAGGCAGGTCATTCTTCTTGCTTTAAAGGTATACATTTTGCTAAAAAACATAAATACAATAACCTCAATAAAAGACTTTCAAATATAATGTAACAGTAACATTGAATATAGTCTGAAAATATTGATCGAGATAGATATTAGCAAATGGATGTCTTTTAGATATCTTTCATACATTAAGGAATATTTTAAGATTTTATTTAATAATTATCAGGCAGTTCATTTATTTTGCTTTAAAGGTATAAATTTTGCTAAAAAACATTAAAACAATGAACTCAATGAATGACTTAAAAATAAAATGTAACACTAACATTGAATACACTCCGAAACAATTGATCGAGATAGATATTAGCAAATGGATGTCATTTAAATATTATTCATACATTAAGAAATATTTTAAGATTCTATTCAATAATTTTTAGGCAGTTCATTAATCTTTCTTTAAAGGTATGCATTTAGCTAAAAAACAGTGACCTCAATGAAAGTCTTAAAAATATAATGTAACACTAACATTGAATACACTCCGAAGAAATTGATGGAGATAGATATTAGCAAATGGATGTCATTTAAATATTTAAGGAATATTTTAAGTTTCCATTCAATAATTTTCAGGCAGTTCATTCTTCTTGCTATAAAGGTATACATTTAGATAAAAAACATAAATACAATACCCTCAATAAAAGACTTTCAAATATAATGTAACACTAACATTGAATATACTGGGAAAAAATTGATCGAGATAGATATTAGCAAATGAATGTCATTTAAATATTATTCATACATTATGGAATATTTTAAGATTCTATTCAATAATATTCAGGCAATTCATTCTTCTTGCTATAAAGGTATGCATTTAGCTAAAAAAATAAAAAAAGTGAACTAAATGAAAGACTTTAAAATTTAATGTAACACTAACATTGAAAATAGTCTGAAAATATTGATCGAGATAGATATTAGCAAATGGATGTCATTTAGATATCTTTTATACATTAAGGAATATATTAAGATTTTATTCAATAATTTTCAGGCAGGTCATTAATCTTGCTTTAAAGGTATGCATTTAGCTAAAAAACATAAAAATAGTGACCTCAATGAAAGACTTTCAAATATAATGTAAAACTAACATTGAATATACTCGGAAAAAATTAATCGAGATAGATATTAGCAAATGGATGTCATATTAATATTTTTCATACATTGAGCAATATTTTTAATTGTGCTCAATTATTTTCGAGGCAGTTCATTTTTCTTGCTATAAAGGTATGCATTTAGCTAAAAAAATAAAAAAAGTGACCTCAATGAAAGACTTACATATATAATGTAACACTAACATTGAATACACTCCAAAAAAATTGATCGAGATAGATATTAGCTAATGGATGTCATTTAAATATTTTTTATACATAAAGGAATATTTTAAGATTTTATTCAATAATTTTCAGGGAGTTCATTAATCTTGCTTTGAAGGTATAAATTTTGCTAAAAAACATTAAAACAATGACCTTAATGAAAGCCTTTAAAAATTAATGTAACATTAACAATAAATATACTCGGAAAGTATTGATCCAATTAGATATTAACAAATGGATGTCATTTTATTTTTTTTATACATTAAGGAATATTTTAAGATTCTATTCAATAATTTTCAGGCAGTTCATTCTTCTTGCGTTAAAGGTATACATTTTGCTAAAAATCAAAAAAACAATCACCTTAACTAAAGACTTTATACTTTACTGATCACTTTAAAACACTACATTCTTTTTGCTATAAAGATATACAATTAGCTAAAAAACATAAAAACAATGACCTCAATGAAAGACTTAAAAATAAAATGTAACACTAACATTGAATACACTCCGAAAAAATATATTGAGATAGATATTAGCAAATGGATGTCATTTAAATATTTAAGGAATATTTTAAGTTAAATATTTAAAGTTTCTATTCAATAATTTTCAGGCAGTTCATTCTTTTTGATATAAAAGTATACATTTAGATAAAAAACATAAATACAATAACCTCAATAAAAGACTTTCAAAAATAATGTAACACTAACATTGAATATACTCGGAAAAAATTGATCATGATAGATATTAGCAAATGGATGTCATTTAGATATCTTTCATACATTAAGGAATATTTTAAGATTTTATTCAATTATTTTGCAGGCAGCTCATTCTTCTTGCTATAAAGGTGTACATTTAGCTAAAAAACATAAAAACAATGACCTCAATGAAAGACTTAAAAATAAAATGTAACACTAACATTGAATACACTCCGAAAAAATTGATCGTGATAGATATTAGCAAATGGATGTCATTTAGATATCTTTCATACATTAAGGAATTTTTTCAGATTTTATTCAATAATTTTCAGGAAGTTCATTCTTCTTGCTATTAAGGTATTCTTTTAGCTAAAAAAATAAAAAAAAGTGACCTCAATGAAAGACTTAAAAATAAAATGTAACACTAACATTGAATACACTCCGAAAAAATTGATCGAGATAGATATTAGCAAATGGATTAAATATTATTCATACATTAAGAAATATTTTAAGATTCTATTCAATAATTTTTAGGCAGTTCATTAATCTTGCTATAAAGGTATACATTTAGCTAAAAAACATAAATACAATACCCTCAATAAAAGACTTTCAAATATAATGTAACACTAACATTGAATATACTGGGAAAAAATTGATCGAGATAGATATTAGCAAATGAATGTCATTTAAATATTATTCATACATTATGGAATATTTTAAGATTCTATTCAATAATATTCAGGCAATTCATTCTTCTTGCTATAAAGGTATGCATTTAGCTAAAAAAATAAAAAAAGTGAACTAAATGAAAGACTTTAAAATTTAATGTAACACTAACATTGAAAATAGTCTGAAAATATTGATCGAGATAGATATTAGCAAATGGATGTCATTTAAATATTATTCATACATTAAGAAATATTTTAAGATTCTATTCAATAATTTTTAGGCAGTTCATTAATCTTTCTTTAAAGGTATGCATTTAGCTAAAAAACAGTGACCTCAATGAAAGTCTTAAAAATTTAATGTAACACTAACATTGAATACACTCCGAAAAAATTGATCGAGATAGATATTAGCAAATGGATGTCATTTAAATATTTAAGGAATATTTTAAGTTTCCATTCAATAATTTTCAGGCAGTTCAATAATCTTGCTTTCAAGGGTATGCATTTAGCTAAAAAACATTAAAACAATGACCTCAATGAAAGATTTAAAAATAAAATGTAACACTAACATTGAATGCACTCCGAAAAAAATGATCGAGATAGATATTAGCAAATGGATGTCATTTAAATATTATTCATACATTAAGGAATATTTTAAGATCCTATTCAATAATTTTCAGGCAGTTCATTAAACTTGCTTAAAAGGTATGCATTTAGCTAAAAAACATAAAAACAGTCACCTCAATGAAAGACTTAAAAATATAATGTAACGCTAACATTGAATATTCTAGTAAAAAATTGATCGAGATAGATATTAGCCAATGGATATCATTTAAATATTTTTCATACATAAAGGAATATTTTAAGATTCTATTCAATAATTTTCAGGCAGGTCATTCTTCTTGCTTTAAAGGTATACATTTTGCTAAAAAAAATAAATACAATAACCTCAATAAAAGACTTTCAAATATAATGTAACACTAACATTGAATATAGTCTGAAAATATTGATCGAGATAGATATTAGCAAATGGATGTCTTTTAGATATCTTTCATACATTAAGGAATATTTTAAGATTTTATTTAATAATTATCAGGCAGTTCATTTATTTTGCTTTAAAGGTATAAATTTTGCTAAAAAACATTAAAACAATGAACTCAATGAATGACTTAAAAATAAAATGTAACACTAACATTGAATACACTCCGAAAAAATTGATCGAGATAGATATTAGCAAATGGATGTCATTTAAATATTATTCATACATTAAGAAATATTTTAAGATTCTATTCAATAATTTTTAGGCAGTTCATTAATCTTTCTTTAAAGGTATGCATTTAGCTAAAAAACAGTGACCTCAATGAAAGTCTTAAAAATATAATGTAACACTAACATTGAATACACTCCGAAAAAATTGATCGAGATAGATATTAGCAAATGGATGTCATTTAAATATTTAAGGAATATTTTAAGTTTCCATTCAATAATTTTCAGGCAGTTCATTCTTCTTGCTATAAAGGTATACATTTAGCTAAAAAACATAAATACAATACCCTCAATAAAAGACTTTCAAATATAATGTAACACTAACATTGAATATACTGGGAAAAAATTGATCGAGATAGATATTAGCAAATGAATGTCATTTAAATATTATTCATACATTATGGAATATTTTAAGATTCTATTCAATAATATTCAGGCAATTCATTCTTCTTGCTATAAAGGTATGCATTTAGCTAAAAAAATAAAAAAAGTGAACTAAATGAAAGACTTTAAAATTTAATGTAACACTAACATTGAAAATAGTCTGAAAATATTGATCGAGATAGATATTAGCAAATGGATGTCATTTAGATATCTTTTATACATTAAGGAATATATTAAGATTTTATTCAATAATTTTCAGGCAGGTCATTAATCTTGCTTTGAGGGTATAAATTTTGCTAAAAAACATTAAAACAATGGCCTTAATGAAAGCCTTTAAAAATTAATGTAACATTAACAATAAATATACTCGGGAAGAATTGATCCAATTAGATATTAACAAATGGATGTCATTTAAATTTTTTTTATACATTAAGGAATATTTTAAGATTCTATTCAATAATTTTCAGGCAGTTCATTCTTCTTGCGTTAAAGGTATACATTTTGCTAAAAATCAAAAAAACAATAACCTTAACTAAAGACTTTAAACTTTACTGATCACTTTAAAACACTTCATTCTTTTTGCTATAAAGATATACATTTAGCGAAAAAAAAATTAAAACAATGACCTCAATGAAAGACATAAAAATAAAATGTAACACTAACATTGAATACACTCCGAAAAAATTGATCGAGATAGATATTAGCAAATGGATGTCATTTAAATATTTAAGGAATATTTTAAGTTAAATATTTAAAGTTTCTATTCAATAATTTTCAGGCAGTACATTAATATTGCTTTAAAGGTATGCATTTAACTAAAAAACATAAAAACAGTGACCTCAATGAAAGACTTAAAAATAAAATGTAACACTAACATTGAATACACTCCGAAAAAATTAATCGAGATAGATATTAGCAAATGGATGTCATATTAATATTTTTCATACATTGAGCAATATTTTTAATTGTGCTCAATTATTTTCGAGGCAGTTCATTCTTCTTGCTATAAAGGTATGCATTTAGCTAAAAAAATAAAAAAAGTGACCTCAATGAAAGACTTAAATATATAATGTAACACTAACATTGAATACACTCCAAAAAAATTGATCGAGATAGATATTAGCTAATGGATATCATTTAAATATTTTTTATACATAAAGGAATATTTTAAGATTTTATTCAATAATTTGCAGGCAGTTCATTAATCTTGCTTTGAAGGTATAAATTTTGCTAAAAAACATTAAAACAATGACCTTAATGAAAGCCTTTAAAAATTAATGTAACATTAACAATAAATATACTCTGAAAGAATTGATCCAATTAGATATTAACAAATGGATGTCATTTAAATTTTTTTTATACATAAAGGAATATTTTAAGATTCTATTCAATAATTTTCAGGCAGTTCATTCTTCTTGCGTTAAAGGTATACATTTTGCTAAAAATCAAAAAAACAATCACCTTAACTAAAGACTTTATACTTTACTGATCACTTTAAAACACTTCATTCTTTTTGCTATAAAGATATACAATTAGCTAAAAAACATAAAAACAATGACCTCAATGAAAGACTTAAAAATAAAATGTAACACTAACATTGAATACACTCCGAAAAGAAAAAATATATTGAGATAGATATTAGCAAATGGATGTCATTTAAATATTTAAGGAATATTTTAAGTTAAATATTTAAAGTTTCTATTCAATAATTTTCAGGCAGTTCATTCTTTTTGATATAAAAGTATACATTTAGATAAAAAACATAAATACAATAACCTCAATAAAAGACTTTCAAATATAATGTAACACTAACATTGAATATACTCGGAAAAAATTGATCATGATAGATATTAGCAAATGGATGTCATTTAGATATCTTTCATACATTGAGCAATATTTTTAATTGTGCTCAATTATTTTCGAGGCAGTTCATTCTTCTTGCTATAAAGGTATGCATTTGGGGTATGCATTTAGCTAAAAAAATAAAAAATCTGGTGCGTGCGCGCAACACACAACTTTCACTTACCAACTTACTTAGATAAGAAATTGACGTGTTTTGTTAAATATCATTTCCCAAAGTCACACATTTTTCTACATTCATATCTTATTTTTATTAATCGTTAAAGCCGTTTTTGAGTAAATAAAAAACCCCGTGAAAATGATACAAAATTTATTAAGTAAAGTCCCCCCTTCGGTTGATCAATTTTGATGAAATGTTGGCTATCACATATTTGGCATATACATACATCAAATACCCAGTTTGGTCACAATCGTGAAAGCCGTTTTTGAGTAAATAAAAAAAGCATGTAAAAATGATACAAAATTTATTAAGTAAAGTGCCCCCTGCGGTTGATCAATTTTGATGAAATCTTTACAGACATATCTCGGGCATATAAATAGATCAAATACTAAGTTTAATCAAAATCGTTAGAGCCGTTTTTGAGAAAATCAAAAAAACACGTGAAAATGTTACAAAATTTACTAAGTAAAGTCCCCCCTCCGGTTAATCAATTTTGATGAAATTTTTACAGTCATATCTCGGGCATATAAATACATCAAATACCCAGTTTGATCAAAATCGTTAAAGCCGATTTAGAGTAAATAAAAAAAACACGTGAAAATGTTACAAAATTTATTAAGTAAAGTCCCCCCTCCGGTTAATCAATTTTGATGAAATTTTTACAGTCATATTTCGGGCATATAAATAGATGAAATACTTAGTTTAATCAAAATCGTTAGAGCCGTTTTTGAGAAAATGGAAAAAAACCTAAAAAGTTATTAAGTAAAGTACCCCCTCCCTTTAAGTAATTTTGATGAAATTTATGCTGTCACATCGCGGGCATATACCTACACTAAATACCCAATTTCAGGATCGCACGGTTTATAGTTTTTGAGCTAGTCTGTTCACATACACACACACACACACACACACACACACAGACACACACACACACAGACCATTTTGCGGGACTTGGTCATTTCGACTCAGGGGACCGCAAAACGTGTATTTCCGTTGAAAACCGGAAGTCGAATTTTTTCACGATCGCAATACTTCCACTTACTATATATTTCATATATAGGTAAGTGAAAGTAAAAAAGTGACCTCAATGGAAGACTTAAATATATATTGTAACACTAACATTGAATACACTCCAAAAAAATTGATCGAGATAGATATTAGCAAATGGATGTCATTTAAATATTATTCATACATTGAGCAATATTTTAAATTCTATTCAATTATTTTCAGGCAGTTCATTCTGCTTGCTATAGGGGTATGCATTTAGCTAAAAAAATAAAAAAAGTGACCTCAATGGAAGACTTAAATATATAATGTAACATTAACATTGAATACACTCCAAAAAAATTGATCGAGATAGATATTAGCTAATGGATGTCATTTAAATATTTTTTATACATAAAGGAATATTTTAAGATTTTATTCAATAATTTTCAGGCAGTTCATTAATCTTGCTTTGAAGGTATAAATTTTGCTAAAAAACATTAAAACAATGACCTTAATGAAAGCCTTTAAAAATTAATGTAACATTAACAATAAATATACTCGGAAAGTATTGATCCAATTAGATATTAACAAATGGATGTCATTTAAATTTTTTTTATACATTAAGGAATATTTTAAGATTCTATTCAATAATTTTCAGGCAGTTCATTCTTCTTGTGTTAAAGGTATACATTTTGCTAAAAATCAAAAAAACAATCACCTTAACTAAAGACTTTATACTTTACTGATCACTTTAAAACACTTCATTCTTTTTGCTATAAAGATATACAATTAGCTAAAAGAGAGAGAGAGAGAAACACTTTATTCATTATAAAAGTGATGCTGCCCAACTACATTGGGTTGCTAATACACAGCATACTATATACATCTTATTTTAGACTATTTTTAATACATTATTTAATAATATATAATAATAATATCATCCATGCTTATATACATATTTATACCTATATGGTTATATTTTTTTTTTTTTATATATATTTTTTATTTTATTTTATTTTTTTATTTTTTTTTTCTCTCTTTAACTCAAACCCCCGCGTGCTCTCTTGAATTCGAAAAATTACACATAACAATTAGAAACTTCAAATAAAATATATATATCATGCAACAACAAAAATAAGAATAAAATCAAAATAAACACACTATCAGGCATATAAATCGGCAATAAAAAAGATAATAAAATTTAACAAATCATTACATAACTAATTATAATAAACTAAATAAATAAATACACATATAAATAAATAAATACATAAATAAATAACTTACATACATACATGTCCCCTCACCAGTCTTAAATTCAGCCACCACCATAAATGTGGTGATGTATTATACCCAGGGAGTCCAGCACTATACTCTCCGCCAAGCTTGCTACGTCCTTTATCTCCACACCAAGATCCTCCATGAAGCTCCTGGTTAACCTAGGTATGGTTCCGCGGGCTCCGAACCAAAGGCCTCTCACGTGGAACTCTCTCTCGCCGAAGCTCTCGCGGAACCTCTCTTTGAGAAAAGGGATACACTTTTCATATATTTTTTTTTCTCCTCGTCAACTTTACTCGCCTGATCGAGGTCATTAGATTCGTACCTCACGGTGGGATCCAGAATGACAGCCGACTTTCCGGTCTTCGGGAATGCCACTATATCGGCATATCTCGTGGATCCATCCGTATCCACACAATACACTTCCTCGAAGCAGGCGAAGTCTCTTTCCTTCAGGAGCCTCATCAATGCATGTTTGACCCTGTGGTGACGGCGAGTTATCAGGAGTGAGTTGTTGGGGCATTTCCCCAGCACGTGTGCTGGTGTTTCAGGCTCTCTGTTACATTTGCGACAGAGGGACCCAACTTCTCTCACCTGTCCGCTGACACCTGGGACTCCGCGCAGGGGTGCATAATTGATGTTCAGCTTCAGGGCATTGGACCATTCAGACCCCGAAAGTATCTGCTTCTCGTACATGTATTTGTTAGCTTTCGGGGTGTCTTTAAAATGTCGTACTCCAATGCCCTGCCACCTGCAGTTGGCCCATTCCTCAAACGAGTTTTCTCGTAGCGACTGCCGTAGAGCTCTCATATTCCGGTGCACCTGTTCAACTCCCAATCTCTCAGCACACTCTGCTATCTCCGCCGAGTAATCAAATGTAGATTGGAACAGGGCATCCGGCACATTGGACAGTCGCTGAGCAATGGACCAGTGTTGAAGAGGAGCTTCCCATTGGCAGCGGATCAAACCCAATCCTCGGTACCTCCTGGGAGCGTACAACATCGCCGTGGAGGTGTTAGCAGGAAGACCAATTATGGCCTTCACGCTCCTACGAATCATTGTGTCGATTCCTTCCAACACCTCCGGACGCAGCTTTGTTAAAGGCGCAGTTTGGAGAGGGTAAGTGAGACCCGGGAACAGATATTGGTTGACAATGTTGAGCTTTTGTTCGGGCTTCAACAAGCAAGAGGTAACCAGCTTATCAAGATTTTTATTTAATTTTGCCACCGAATCCTCTGCAAAGAGTAGCTCTCCCGAGAAGGTGCATCCTAAATACTTAATGACTTCTCCTTGTTTAATTGTTTGGATGCCGTCTCCATTCTCGAGGGAGAGCACCGTTGCCTCCAGCTCTCCCTTATTTAAGACTATGCCCACACTCTTTTGAGGATTTATTGCCAAACCAATCTCCGCGAGGTTCCTCTCTATGCTGCCGATTACTCTTTCTGCCGCCCCTTTGTCCCGCGCAGACACAGCCTGATCATCTGCGAAACCTGTGAGGACCACAAAATCTTGGTCTCTTTTCAGTTTGTAACCAAACTTTTTGGAGAAATCTTCATCGCACAGGTCGCGGTATAGATGATCAATAGCTATATTGAAGAGCGACGATGACAAGGGGCCGCCTTGGGGCACTCCTCGCAGCACTTTGATTTGGCTAGTAGTGTGGGCACCTATATTAATCCTAATTCTATTCGTGCTAAGGAGAGCCGAAATCACATTCCTGAGATCCGGTGACACACCCCTCGCTTCTAACGAGTTAACTATGTGTGCATGCCCAACATTGTCAAACGCACCAACAACGTCGAGGAAGGCGACTGCGCAATCGTTCTTCTTAGTTTTCGCATCCTTTAATATTGCGTCTATAATCCTCGCGTTGACATGCGTTCCCGGAAGTCCCTTTATAAAACCCCTTTGATTCCTGTGGAAGGTGACCTGCTTCCTTAGTTCTTGGTCCAGAACTTTTTCTATTATTCGGCGCACAATTGAGTAAATCGTTATTGGCCTCCACGATGATATATTATTGGCCTCTCCTTTTCCTTTATATATTAGAATTGTGCGCCCTTGCCGAAGTTGTTCTGGTACATAGGCCACCTTCAACATTATCTCCGTAATTGTTTTGAAAATATGTGAAAAATCAAAATACTTTATGGTGCGGATTAACACGCCATCGGGCCCCGGCGATGTGTCCATAGACGTAGATTTTATTGCTTTTTTGAATGCTTCAATATTTATGGACATAATATTTGGCATCGGGGCTGCTTTTTCATAATCCGCACGCTTACGGAGATTTTCGGTCTCAAAGAGGCTTTTATAATGTTTTTCGATATCCGCTACTTTTAGAGGACATTGCTTCGGAGCGTCGGCATTCATAATATTCTGCACTACTTTTTTTCTTTTATTATAATAATTATACTGTGCTACTTCATATTGATACTGTTGCTGCCGACGACTCCTGTCTGCTTTGTTAGCCCTCTGCGGATTAGAGACTTTTCCAGCACCCTTGTCAGCCATATCGGTTTTGTTTCTTTTTCTCATTCTGTAAAACTTTACGGCGGGGTGCTGGGGGCCTGGTAGATCCGCATTTAATGCTTTAAGAAAATTAAGGAACTTACCTACGGCCTCATCAAAATCCGCAGGATTCACTTGATTCATATCTAAAAGGCCCCTGAATGTGGCAGACCACTGCGCAATGTCCTCTTTTACTTTTGATATCTCACCCTCTCCATTTATTGGGTCTACGGCGTTCTTGATTATTGCCCTCAAAGTCCTGTTATTGGCCTCCCTGGGATGCTTCTTGGCGATATGGGTTCCGAGTCCTCTTTCACCTTTAAAAGAAAGCCCACAGACTGGGCAAACTTTGTCCTCTGGGCGTGGACCATTATCCTGCTTCTCCACTTCCGCCCCTGTGACTCTCTGTGGACATTTAGGCAATCGGGGAAAAACATCATCAATTGAAACTGTCTTTCCTAGCGTAATTCCTTCTGCGTCAGCCCATTCAACTTTTACAAACTCCTTCTCGCCGCCTCCCGCAGTTGCCACAGTCATCACAGAGGCAACAACAGCTTCTTGAACGGGCCCACCAGTTCTCAGAACCCATACCGTTTGACCTATTTCTATTTTTGGCATGATATGACATAACCTAAATTAAATATCAATATATAAGAAAATAAAAGAAAGGACAAGTATGCTTACAAATAAGTATAATAAATCCAAAAATAAAATAGAAAATATCCCAATTAATCAATAAATATCTCACAATAAAAATTTAAACAAATTTAAAAATTAAATATTTAAAATCAACAAAAGAAAGACAGATATCACAATCAACTAATACTATAAATATATATATTTACCCTTTAAATCTCTAAAATTGATATTATAACAAAGATAAAACAAGATGGAAAAAAAAAAAAAAAAAAAAAAAAAAAAAAAAAAAGACCTCAATGAAAGACTTAAAAATAAAATGTAACACTAACATTGAATACACTCCGAAAAAATATATTGAGATAGATATTAGCAAATGGATGTCATTAAAATATTTAAGGAATATTTTAAGTTAAATATTTAAAGTTTCTATTCAATAATTTTCAGGCAGTTCATTCTTTTTGATATAAAGGTATACATTTAGATAAAAAACATAAATACAATAACCTCAATAAAAGACTTTCAAATATAATGTAACACTAACATTGAATATACTCGGAAAAAATTGATCATGATAGATATTAGCAAATGGATGTCATTTAGATATCTTTCATACATTAAGGAATATTTTAAGATTTTATTCAATTATTTTGCAGGCAGCTCATTCTTCTTGCTATAAAGGTGTACATTTAGCTAAAAAACATAAAAACAATGACCTCAATGAAAGACTTAAAAATAAAATGTAACACTAACATTGAATACACTCCGAAAAAATTGATCGTGATAGATATTAGCAAATGGATGTCATTTAGATATCTTTCATACATTAAGGAATTTTTTCAGATTTTATTCAATAATTTTCAGGAAGTTCATTCTTCTTGCTATTGAGGTATTCTTTTAGCTAAAAAACATTAAAACAATGACCTCAATGAAAGATTTAAAAATAAAATGTAACACTAACATTGAATGCACTCCGAAAAAATGATCGAGATAGATATTAGCAAATGGATGTCATTTAAATATTATTCATACATTAAGGAATATTTTAAGATCCTATTCAATAATTTTCAGGCAGTTCATTAAACTTGCTTAAAAGGTATACATTTAGCTAAAAAACATAAAAAAAGTCACCTCAATGAAAGACTTAAAAATATAATGTAACGCTAACATTGAATATTCTAGTAAAAAATTGATCGAGATAGATATTAGCCAATGGATATCATTTAAATATTTTTCATACATGAAGGAATATTTTAAGATTCTATTCAATAATTTTCAGGCAGGTCATTCTTCTTGCTTTAAAGGTATACATTTTGCTAAAAAACATAAATACAATAACCTCAATAAAAGACTTTCAAATATAATGTAACACTAACATTGAATATACTCGAAAAAATTGATCGTGATAGATATTAGCAAATGGATTTCATTTAGATATCTTTCATACATTAAGGAATTTTTTCAGATTTTATTCAATAATTTTCAGGAAGTTCATTCTTCTTGCTATTAAGGTATTCTTTTAGCTAAAAAAAAAAAAAAAAAGTGACCTCAATGAAAGACTTTAAAATTTAATGTAACACTAACATTGAATATAGTCTGAAAATATTGATCGAGATAGATATTAGCAAATGGATGTCATTTAGATATCTTTCATACATTAAGGAATATTTTAAGATTTTATTCAATAATTTTCAGGAAGTTCATTCTTCTTGCTATTAAGGTATTCTTTTATCTAAAAAAATAAAAAAAAGTGACCTCAATGAAAGACTTTAAAATTTAATGTAACACTAACATTGAATACACTCCGAAAAAATTGATCGAGATAGATATTAGCAAATGGATGTCATTTAAATATTTAAGGAATATTTTAAGTTTCCATTCAATAATTTTCAGGCAGTTCATTAATCTTGCTTTCAAGGTATGCATTTAGCTAAAAAACATTAAAAGAATGACCTCAATGAAAGATTTAAAAATAAAATGTAACACTAACATTGAATACACTCCGAAAAAATTGATTGAGATAGATATTAGCAAATGGATGTCATTTAAATATTATTCATACATTGAGCAATATTTTAAAATCTATTCAATTATTTTCAGGCAGTTCATTCTGCTTGCTATAAAGGTATGCATTTAGCTAAAAAAATAAAAAAAAGTGACCTCAATGAAAGACTTTAAAATTAATGTAACTTGAATATAGATATAGTCTGAAAATATTGATCGAGATAGATATTAGCAAATGGATGTCTTTTAGATATCTTTCATACATTAAGCAATATTTTAAGATTTTATTCAATAATTATCAGGCAGTTCATTTATCTTGCTTTAAAGGTATAAATTTTGCTAAAAAACATTAAAACAATGACCTCAATGAAAGACTTAAAAATAAAATGTAACACTAACATTGAATACACTCCGAAAAAATTGATCGAGATAGATATTAGCAAATGGATGTCATTTAAATATTATTCATACATTAAGAAATATTTTAAGATTCTATTCAATAATTTTCAGGCAGTTCATTAATCATGCTTTAAAGGTATGCATTTAGCTAAAAAACAGTGACCTCAATGAAAGACTTAAAAATATAATGTAACACTAACATTGAATACACTCCGAAGAAATTGATCGAGATAGATATTAGCAAATGGATGTCATTTAAATATTTAAGGAATATTTTAAGTTTCCATTCAATAATTTTCAGGCAGTTCATTCTTCTTGCTATAAAGGTATACATTTAGCTAAAAAACATAAATACAATACCCTCAATATAATGTATATTATATATACATTTAGCTAAAAAACATTAAAACAATGACCTCAATGAAAGACTTAAAAATAAAATGTAACACTAACATTGAATACACTCCGAAAAAATTGATCGAGATAGATATTAGCAAATGGATGTCATTTAAATATTTAAGGAATATTTTAAGTTAAATATTTAAAGTTTCTATTCAATAATTTTCAGGCAGTTCATTAATCTTGCTTTAAAGGTATGCATTTAGCTCAAAACATAAAAACAGTGACCTCAATGAAAGACTTTCAAATATAATGTACAACTAACATTGAATATACTCGGAAAAAATTAATCGAGATAGATATTAGCAAATGGATGTCATATTAATATTTTTCATACATTGAGCAATATTTTTAATTGTGCTCAATTATTTTCGAGGCAGTTCATTCTTCTTGCTATAAAGGTATGCATTTAGCTAAAAAAATGAAAAAAGTGACCTCAATAAAAGGCTTAAATATATAATGTAACACTAACATTGAATACACTCCAAAAAAATTGATCGAGATAGATATTAGCTAATGGATGTCATTTAAATATTTTTTATACATAAAGGAATATTTTAAGATTTTATTCAATAATTTGCAGGCAGTTCATTAATCTTGCTTTGAAGGTATAAATTTTGCTAAAAAACATTAAAACAATGACCTTAATGAAAGCCTTTAAAAATTAATGTAACATTAACAATAAATATACTCGGAAAGAATTGATCCAATTAGATATTAACAAATGGATGTCATTTAGATATCTTTCATACATTAAGGAATTTTTTAAGATTCTATTCAATAATTTTCAGGCAGTTCATTCTTCTTGCGTTAAAGGTATACATTTTGCTTAAAATCAAAAAAACAATAACCTTAACTAAAGACTTTAAACTTTACTGATCACTTTAAAACACTTCATTCTTTTTGCTATAAAGATATACATTTAGCTAAAAAACATTAAAACAATGACCTCAATGAAAGACTTAAAAATAAAATGTAACACTAACATTGAATACACTCCGAAAAAATTGATCGAGATACATATTAGCAAATGGATGTCATTTAAATATTTAAGGAATATTTTAAGTTAAATATTTAAAGTTTCTATTCAATAATTTTCAGGCAGTTCATTTATCTTGCTTTAAAGGTATGCATTTAGCTCAAAACATAAAAACAGTGACCTCAATGAAAGACTTTCAAATATAATGTACAACTAACATTGAATATACTCGGAAAAAATTAATCGAGATAGATATTAGCAAATGGATGTCATATTAATATTTTTCATACATTGAGCAATATTTTTAATTGTGCTCAATTATTTTCGAAGCAGTTCATTCTTCTTGCTATAAAGGTATGCATTTAGCTAAAAAAATGAAAAAAGTGACCTCAATAAAAGGCTTAAATATATAATGTAACACTAACATTGAATACACTCCAAAAAAATTGATCGAGATAGATATTAGCTAATGGATGTCATTTAAATATTTTTTATACATAAAGGAATATTTTAAGATTTTATTCAATAATTTGCAGGCAGTTCATTAATCTTGCTTTGAAGGTATAAATTTTGCTAAAAAACATTAAAACAATGACCTTAATGAAAGCCTTTAAAAATTAATGTAACATTAACAATAAATATACTCGGAAAGAATTGATCCAATTAAATATTAACAAATGGATGTCATTTAGATATCTTTCATACATTAAGGAATTTTTTAAGATTCTATTCAATAATTTTCAGGCAGTTCATTCTTCTTGCGTTAAAGGTATACATTTTGCTTAAAATCCAAAAAACAATAACCTTAACTAAAGACTTTAAACTTTACTGATCACTTTAAAACACTTCATTCTTTTTGCTATAAAGATATACATTTAGCTAAAAAACATTAAAACAATGACCTCAATGAAAGACTTAAAAATAAAATGTAACACTAACATTGAATACACTCCGAAAAAATTGATCGAGATACATATTAGCAAATGGATGTCATTTAAATATTTAAGGAATATTTTAAGTTGAATATTTAAAGTTTCTATTCAATAATTTTCAGGCAGTTCATTAATCTTGCTTTAAAGGTATGCATTTAGCTAAAAAACATAAAAATAGTGACCTCAATGAAAGACTTTCAAATATAATGTAAAACTAACATTGAATATACTCGGAAAAAATTAATCGAGATAGATATTAGCAAATGGATGTCATATTAATATTTTTCATACATTGAGCAATATTTTTAATTGAGCTCATATATTTTCGAGGCAGTTCATTCTTCTTGCTTTAAAGGTATACATTTTGCTAAAAAACATAAATACAATAAAAGACCTCAATAAAAGACTTTTAAATATAATGTAAAACTAACATTGAAAATAGTCTGAAAATATTGATCTAAATAGATATTAGCAAATGGATGTCATTTAGATATCTTTCATGCATTAAGGAATTTTTCAGATGTTATTCAATAATATTCAGGAAGTTCATTCTTCTTGCTATAAAGGTATTCTTTTAGCTAAAAAAATAAAAAAAAGTGACCTCAATGAAAGACTTTAAAATTTAATGTAACACTAACATTGAATATAGTCTAAAAATATTGATCGAGATAGATATTAGCAAATGGATGTCATTTAGATATCTTTCATACATTAAGGAATATTTTAAGATTTTATTCAATAATTTTCAGGCAGTTCATTAATCTTGCTTTAAAGGTATAAATTTTGCTAAAAAACATTAAAACACTGACCTCAATGAAAGACTTAAAAATAAAATGTTACACTAACATTGAATACACTCCGAAAAAATTGATCGAGATAGATATTAGCAAATGGATGTCATTTAAATATTATTCATACATTGAGCATTATTTTAAAATCTATTGAATTATTTTCAGGCAGTTCATTTTTCTTGCTATTAAGGTATACATTTAGCTAAAAAAGATAAATACAATAACCTCAATAAAAGACTTTCAAATATAATGTATATTGAATTGTAATTATACATTATACAAAATTATAATTGTAAATATTGTATGTACATTGAATATTCTAGTAAAAAATTGATCGAGATAGATATTAGCAAATGGATGTCATTTAGATATCTTTCATTAATTAAGGAATATTTTAAGATTCTATTCAATAATTTTCATTCTTTTCAAATAATTTTCATAATTATTAAATAACTTACTATAATTATTAAATAACAAATAATTTTCATAATTTTCATTCAATAAAGTTCATTCTTCTTGCTATAAAGGTATGCATTTAGCTAAAAAAATAAAAAAAAGTGACCTCAATGAAAGACTTTAAAATTAATGTAACACTAACATTGAATATAGTCTGAAAATATTGATCAAGATAGATATTAGCAAATGGATGTCATTTAGATATCTTTTATACATTAAGGAATATTTTAAGATTTTATTTAATAATTATCAGGCAGTTCATTTATCTTGCTTTAAAGGTATAAATTTTGCTAAAAAACATTAAAACAATGACCTCAATGAAAGACTTAAAAATAAAATGTAATACTAACATTGAATACACTCCGAAAAAATTGATCGAGATAGATATTAGCAAATGGATGTCATTTAAATATTATTCATACATTAAGAAATATTTTAAGATTCTATTCAATAATTTTCAGGCAGTTCATTAATCTTGCTTTAAAGGTATGCATTTAGCTAAAAAACAGTGACCTCAATGAAAGACTTAAAAATATAATGTTACACTAACATTGAATACACTCCGAAGAAATTGATCGAGATAGATATTAGCAAATGGATGTCATTTAAATATTTAAGGAATATTTTAAGTTTCCATTCAATAATTTTCAGGCAGTTCATTCTTCTTGCTATAAAGGTATACATTTAGCTAAAAAACATAAATACAATACCCTCAATAAAAGACTTTCAAACATAATGTAAAACTAACATTGAATATACTGGGAAAAAATTGATCGAGATAGATATTAGCAAATGAATGTCATTTAAATATTATTCATACATTATGGAATATTTTAAGATTCTATTCAATAATATTGAGGCAATTCATTCTTCTTGCTATAAAGGTATGCATTTAGCTAAAAAAATAAAAAAAGTGAACTAAATGAAAGACTTTAAAATTTAATGTAACACTAACATTGAAAATAGTCTGAAAATATTGATCGAGATAGATATTAGCAAATGGATGTCATTTAGATATCTTTCATACATTAAGGAATATATTAAGATTTTATTCAATAATTTTCAGGCAGTTCATTAATCTTGCTTTGAAGGTATAAATTTTGCTAAAAAACATTAAAACAATGACCTTAATGAAAGCCTTTAAAAATTAATGTAACATTAGCAATAAATATACTCCAAAAAAATTGATCGAGATAGATATTAGCTAATGGATGTCATTTAAATATTTTTTATACATAAAGGAATATTTTAAGATTTTATTCAATAATTTGCAGGCAGTTCATTAATCTTGCTTTGAAGGTATAAATTTTGCTAAAAAACATTAAAACAATGACCTTAATGAAAGCCTTTAAAAATTAATGTAACATTAACAATAAATATACTCGGAAAGAATTGATCCAATTAGATATTAACAAATGGATGTCATTTAGATATCTTTCATACATTAAGGAATTTTTTAAGATTCTATTCAATAATTTTCAGGCAGTTCATTCTTCTTGCGTTAAAGGTATACATTTTGCTTAAAATCGAAAAAAACTATAACCTTAACTAAAGACTTTAAACTTTACTGATCACTTTAAAACACTTCATTCTTTTTGCTATAAAGATATACATTTAGCTAAAAAACATTAAAACAATGACCTCAATGAAAGACTTAAAAATAAAATGTAACACTAACATTGAATACACTCCGAAAAAATTGATCGAGATACATATTAGCAAATGGATGTCATTTAAATATTTAAGGAATATTTTAAGTTAAATATTTAAAGTTTCTATTCAATAATTTTCAGGCAGTTCATTTATTTTGCTTTAAAGGTATGCATTTAGCTCAAAACATAAAAACAGTGACCTCAATGAAAGACTTTCAAATATAATGTACAACTAACATTGAATATACTCGGAAAAAATTAATCGAGATAGATATTAGCAAATGGATGTCATATTAATATTTTTCATACATTGAGCAATATTTTTAATTGTGCTCAATTATTTTCGAAGCAGTTCATTCTTCTTGCTATAAAGGTATGCATTTAGCTAAAAAAATGAAAAAAGTGACCTCAATAAAAGGCTTAAATATATAATGTAACACTAACATTGAATACACTCCAAAAAAATTGATCGAGATAGATATTAGCTAATGGATGTCATTTAAATATTTTTTATACATAAAGGAATATTTTAAGATTTTATTCAATAATTTGCAGGCAGTTCATTAATCTTGCTTTGAAGGTATAAATTTTGCTAAAAAACATTAAAACAATGACCTTAATGAAAACCTTTAAAAATTAATGTAACATTAACAATAAATATACTCGGAAAGAATTGATCCAATTAAATATTAACAAATGGATGTCATTTAGATATCTTTCATACATTAAGGAATTTTTTAAGATTCTATTCAATAATTTTCAGGCAGTTCATTCTTCTTGCGTTAAAGGTATACATTTTGCTTAAAATCCAAAAAACAATAACCTTAACTAAAGACTTTAAACTTTACTGATCACTTTAAAACACTTCATTCTTTTTGCTATAAAGATATACATTTAGCTAAAAAACATTAAAACAATGACCTCAATGAAAGACTTAAAAATAAAATGTAACACTAACATTGAATACACTCCGAAAAAATTGATCGAGATACATATTAGCAAATGGATGTCATTTAAATATTTAAGGAATATTTTAAGTTGAATATTTAAAGTTTCTATTCAATAATTTTCAGGCAGTTCATTAATCTTGCTTTAAAGGTATGCATTTAGCTAAAAAACATAAAAATAGTGACCTCAATGAAAGACTTTCAAATATAATGTAAAACTAACATTGAATATACTCGGAAAAAATTAATCGAGATAGATATTAGCAAATGGATGTCATATTAATATTTTTCATACATTGAGCAATATTTTTAATTGAGCTCATATATTTTCGAGGCAGTTCATTCTTCTTGCTTTAAAGGTATACATTTTGCTAAAAAACATAAATACAATAAAAGACCTCAATAAAAGACTTTTAAATATAATGTAAAACTAACATTGAAAATAGTCTGAAAATATTGATCTAAATAGATATTAGCAAATGGATGTCATTTAGATATCTTTCATGCATTAAGGAATTTTTCAGATGTTATTCAATAATATTCAGGAAGTTCATTCTTCTTGCTATAAAGGTATTCTTTTAGCTAAAAAAATAAAAAAAAGTGACCTCAATGAAAGACTTTAAAATTTAATGTAACACTAACATTGAATATAGTCTAAAAATATTGATCGAGATAGATATTAGCAAATGGATGTCATTTAGATATCTTTCATACATTAAGGAATATTTTAAGATTTTATTCAATAATTTTCAGGCAGTTCATTAATCTTGCTTTAAAGGTATAAATTTTGCTAAAAAACATTAAAACACTGACCTCAATGAAAGACTTAAAAATAAAATGTTACACTAACATTGAATACACTCCGAAAAAATTGATCGAGATAGATATTAGCAAATGGATGTCATTTAAATATTATTCATACATTGAGCATTATTTTAAAATCTATTGAATTATTTTCAGGCAGTTCATTTTTCTTGCTATTAAGGTATACATTTAGCTAAAAAAGATAAATACAATAACCTCAATAAAAGACTTTCAAATATAATGTATATTGAATTGTAATTATACATTATACAAAATTATAATTGTAAATATTGTATGTACATTGAATATTCTAGTAAAAAATTGATCGAGATAGATATTAGCAAATGGATGTCATTTAGATATCTTTCATTAATTAAGGAATATTTTAAGATTCTATTCAATAATTTTCATTCTTTTCAAATAATTTTCATAATTATTAAATAACTTACTATAATTATTAAATAACAAATAATTTTCATAATTTTCATTCAATAAAGTTCATTCTTCTTGCTATAAAGGTATGCATTTAGCTAAAAAAATAAAAAAAAGTGACCTCAATGAAAGACTTTAAAATTAATGTAACACTAACATTGAATATAGTCTGAAAATATTGATCAAGATAGATATTAGCAAATGGATGTCATTTAGATATCTTTTATACATTAAGGAATATTTTAAGATTTTATTTAATAATTATCAGGCAGTTCATTTATCTTGCTTTAAAGGTATAAATTTTGCTAAAAAACATTAAAACAATGACCTCAATGAAAGACTTAAAAATAAAATGTAATACTAACATTGAATACACTCCGAAAAAATTGATCGAGATAGATATTAGCAAATGGATGTCATTTAAATATTATTCATACATTAAGAAATATTTTAAGATTCTATTCAATAATTTTCAGGCAGTTCATTAATCTAGCTTTAAAGGTATGCATTTAGCTAAAAAACAGTGACCTCAATGAAAGACTTAAAAATATAATGTAACACTAACATTGAATACACTCCGAAGAAATTGATCGAGATAGATATTAGCAAATGGATGTCATTTAAATATTTAAGGAATATTTCAAGTTTCCATTCAATAATTTTCAGGCAGTTCATTCTTCTTGCTATAAAGGTATACATTTAGCTAAAAAACATAAATACAATACCCTCAATAAAAGACTTTCAAACATAATGTAAAACTAACATTGAATATACTGGGAAAAAATTGATCGAGATAGATATTAGCAAATGAATGTCATTTAAATATTATTCATACATTATGGAATATTTTAAGATTCTATTCAATAATATTGAGGCAATTCATTCTTCTTGCTATAAAGGTATGCATTTAGCTAAAAAAATAAAAAAAGTGAACTAAATGAAAGACTTTAAAATTTAATGTAACACTAACATTGAAAATAGTCTGAAAATATTGATCGAGATAGATATTAGCAAATGGATGTCATTTAGATATCTTTCATACATTAAGGAATATATTAAGATTTTATTCAATAATTTTCAGGCAGTTCATTAATCTTGCTTTGAAGGTATAAATTTTGCTAAAAAACATTAAAACAATGACCTTAATGAAAGCCTTTAAAAATTAATGTAACATTAGCAATAAATATACTCGGAAAGAATTGATCCAATTGATATTAACAAATGGATGTCATTTAAATTTTTTTTATACATTAAGGAATATTTTAAGATTCTATTCAATAATTTTCAGGCAGTTCATTCTTCTTGCGTTAAAGGTATACATTTTGCTAAAAATCAAAAAAACAATAACCTTAACTAAAGACTTTAAACTTTACTGATCACTTTAAAACACTTCATTCTTTTTGCTATAAAGATATACATTTAGCTAAAAAACATAAAAACAATGACCTCAATGAAAGACTTAAAAATAAAATGTAACACTAACATTGAATACACTCCGAAAAAATTGATTGTGATAGATATTAGCAAATGGATGTCATTTAGATATCTTTCATACATTAAGGAATTTTTTCAGATTTTATTCAATAATTTTCAGGAAGTTCATTCTTCTTGCTATTAAGGTATTCTTTTAGCTAAAAAAATAAAAAAAAGTGACTTCAATGAAAGACTTTAAAATTTAATGTAACACTAACATTGAATACACTCCGAAAAAATTGATCGAGATAGATAATAGCAAATGGATGTCATTTAAATATTTAAGAAATATTTTAAGTTTCCATTCAATAATTTTCAGGCAGTTCATTAATCTTGCTTTCAAGGTATGCATTTAGCTAAAAAACATTAAAACAATGACTTCAATGAAAGATTTAAAAATAAAATGTAACACTAACATTGAATGCACTCCGAAAAAATGATCGAGATAGATATTAGCAAATGGATGTCATTTAAATATTATTCATACATTAAGGAATATTTTAAGGTCCTATTCAATAATTTTCAGGCAGTTCATTAAACTTGCTTAAAAGGTATGCATTTAGCTAAAAAACATAAAAACAGTCACCTCAATGAAAGACTTAAAAATATAATGTAACGCTAACATTGAATATTCTAGTAAAAAATTGATCGAGATAGATATTAGCCAATGGATGTCATTTAAATATTATTCATACATTAAGGAATATTTTAAGATCCTATTCAATAATTTTCAGGCAGTTCATTAAACTTGCTTAAAAGGTATACATTTAGATAAAAAACATAAATACAATAACCTCAATGAAAGAATTTAAAATTTAATGTAACACTAACATTGAATATACTCGGAAAAAATTGATCGTGATAGATATTAGCAAATGAATGTCATTTAAATATTTAAGGAATATTTTAAGTTAAATATTTTAAGTTTCTATTCAATAATTTTCAGGTAGTTCATTCTTCTTGCTATAAAGGTATACATTTAGATAAAAAACATGAATACAATAACCTCAATAAAAGACTTTCAAATATAATGTAACACTAACATTGAATATACTCGAAAAAATTGATCGTGATAGATATTAGCAAATGGATGTCATTTAGATATCTTTCATACATTAAGGAATTTTTTCAGAATTTATTCAATAATTTTCAGGAAGTTCATTCTTCTTGCTATTAAGGTATTCTTTTAGTTAAAAAAAAAAAAAAAAAAGTGACCTCAATGAAAGACTTTAAAATTTAATGTAACACTAACATTGAATACACTCCGAAATAATTGATCGAGATAGATATTAGCAAATGGATGTCATTTAAATATTTAAGGAATATTTTAAGTTTCCATTCAATAATTTTCAGGCAGTTCATTAATCTTGCTTTAAAGGTATGCATTTAGCTAAAAAACGTTAAAACAATGACCTCAATGAAAGATTTAAAAATAAAATGTAACACTAACATTGAAAGCACTCCGAAAAAATGATCGAGATAGGTATTAGCAAATGGATGTCATTTAAATATTATTCATACATTAAGGAATATATTAAGATTCTATTCAATAATTTTCAGGCAGTTCATTCTTCTTGCTATAAAGGTATACATTTAGCTAAAAAACATAAAAACAGTCACCTCAATGAAAGACATAAAAATATAATGTAACGCTAACATTGAATATTCTAGTAAAAAATTGATCGAGATAGATATTAGCCAATGGATGTAATTTAAATATTTTTCATACATTGAGCAATATATTTTAAATTCTATTCAATTTTTTGCAGGCAATTCATTCTTCTTGCTATAAAGGTATGCATTTAGCTAAAAAACATAAATACAATAACCTCAATAAAAGACTTTCAAATATAATGTAACACTAACATTGAATATACTCGAAAAAATTGATCGTGATAGATATTAGCAAATGGATTTCATTTAGATATCTTTCATACATTAAGGAATTTTTTCAGATTTTATTCTATAATTTTCAGGAAGTTCATTCTTCTTGCTATTAAGGTATTCTTTTAGCTAAAAAAAAAAAAAAAAAAGTGACCTCAATGAAAGACTTTAAAATTTAATGTAACACTAACATTGAATATAGTCTGAAAATATTGATCGAGATAGATATTAGCAAATGGATGTCATTTAGATATCTTTCATACATTAAGGAATATTTTAAGATTTTATTCAATAATTTTCAGGAAGTTCATTCTTCTTGCTATTAAGGTATTCTTTTATCTAAAAAAATAAAAAAAAGTGACCTCAATGAAAGACTTTAAAATTTAATGTAACACTAACATTGAATACACTCCGAAAAAATTGATCGAGATAGATATTAGCAAATGGATGTCATTTAAATATTTAAGGAATATTTTAAGTTTCCATTCAATAATTTTCAGGCAGTTCATTAATCTTGCTTTCAAGGTATGCATTTAGCTAAAAAACATTAAAAGAATGACGTCAATGAAAGATTTAAAAATAAAATGTAACACTAACATTGAATACACTCCGAAAAAATTGATTGAGATAGATATTAGCAAATGGATGTCATTTAAATATTATTCATACATTGAGCATTATTTTAAAATCTATTGAATTATTTTCAGGCAGTTCATTTTTCTTGCTATTAAGGTATACATTTAGCTAAAAAAGATAAATACAATAACCTCAATATAAGACTTTCAAATATAATGTATATTGAATTGTAATTATACATTATACAAAATTATAATTGTAAATATTGTATGTACATTGAATATTCTAGTAAAAAATTGATCGAGATAGATATTAGCAAATGGATGTCATTTAGATATCTTTCATTAATTAAGGAATATTTTAAGATTCTATTCAATAATTTTCAGGCAGTTCATTCTTCTTGCTATAAAGGTATGCATTTAGCTAAAAAAATAAAAAAAAGTGACCTCAATGAAAGACTTTAAAATTAATGTAACACTAACATTGAATATAGTCTGAAAATATTGATCAAGATAGATATTAGCAAATGGATGTCATTTAGATATCTTTTATACATTAAGGAATATTTTAAGATTTTATTTAATAATTATCAGGCAGTTCATTTATCTTGCTTTAAAGGTATAAATTTTGCTAAAAAACATTAAAACAATGACCTCAATGAAAGACTTAAAAATAAAATGTAATACTAACATTGAATACACTCCGAAAAAATTGATCGAGATAGATATTAGCAAATGGATGTCATTTAAATATTATTCATACATTAAGAAATATTTTAAGATTCTATTCAATAATTTTCAGGCAGTTCATTAATCTAGCTTTAAAGGTATGCATTTAGCTAAAAAACAGTGACCTCAATGAAAGACTTAAAAATATAATGTAACACTAACATTGAATACACTCCGAAGAAATTGATCGAGATAGATATTAGCAAATGGATGTCATTTAAATATTTAAGGAATATTTCAAGTTTCCATTCAATAATTTTCAGGCAGTTCATTCTTCTTGCTATAAAGGTATACATTTAGCTAAAAAACATAAATACAATACCCTCAATAAAAGACTTTCAAACATAATGTAAAACTAACATTGAATATACTGGGAAAAAATTGATCGAGATAGATATTAGCAAATGAATGTCATTTAAATATTATTCATACATTATGGAATATTTTAAGATTCTATTCAATAATATTGAGGCAATTCATTCTTCTTGCTATAAAGGTATGCATTTAGCTAAAAAAATAAAAAAAGTGAACTAAATGAAAGACTTTAAAATTTAATGTAACACTAACATTGAAAATAGTCTGAAAATATTGATCGAGATAGATATTAGCAAATGGATGTCATTTAGATATCTTTCATACATTAAGGAATATATTAAGATTTTATTCAATAATTTTCAGGCAGTTCATTAATCTTGCTTTGAAGGTATAAATTTTGCTAAAAAACATTAAAACAATGACCTTAATGAAAGCCTTTAAAAATTAATGTAACATTAGCAATAAATATACTCGGAAAGAATTGATCCAATTGATATTAACAAATGGATGTCATTTAAATTTTTTTTATACATTAAGGAATATTTTAAGATTCTATTCAATAATTTTCAGGCAGTTCATTCTTCTTGCGTTAAAGGTATACATTTTGCTAAAAATCAAAAAAACAATAACCTTAACTAAAGACTTTAAACTTTACTGATCACTTTAAAACACTTCATTCTTTTTGCTATAAAGATATACATTTAGCTAAAAAACATAAAAACAATGACCTCAATGAAAGACTTAAAAATAAAATGTAACACTAACATTGAATACACTCCGAAAAAATTGATTGTGATAGATATTAGCAAATGGATGTCATTTAGATATCTTTCATACATTAAGGAATTTTTTCAGATTTTATTCAATAATTTTCAGGAAGTTCATTCTTCTTGCTATTAAGGTATTCTTTTAGCTAAAAAAATAAAAAAAAGTGACCTCAATGAAAGACTTTAAAATTTAATGTAACACTAACATTGAATACACTCCGAAAAAATTGATCGAGATAGATAATAGCAAATGGATGTCATTTAAATATTTAAGAAATATTTTAAGTTTCCATTCAATAATTTTCAGGCAGTTCATTAATCTTGCTTTCAAGGTATGCATTTAGCTAAAAAACATTAAAACAATGACTTCAATGAAAGATTTAAAAATAAAATGTAACACTAACATTGAATGCACTCCGAAAAAATGATCGAGATAGATATTAGCAAATGGATGTCATTTAAATATTATTCATACATTAAGGAATATTTTAAGGTCCTATTCAATAATTTTCAGGCAGTTCATTAAACTTGCTTAAAAGGTATGCATTTAGCTAAAAAACATAAAAACAGTCACCTCAATGAAAGACTTAAAAATATAATGTAACGCTAACATTGAATATTCTAGTAAAAAATTGATCGAGATAGATATTAGCCAATGGATGTCATTTAAATATTATTCATACATTAAGGAATATTTTAAGATCCTATTCAATAATTTTCAGGCAGTTCATTAAACTTGCTTAAAAGGTATACATTTAGATAAAAAACATAAATACAATAACCTCAATGAAAGAATTTAAAATTTAATGTAACACTAACATTGAATATACTCGGAAAAAATTGATCGTGATAGATATTAGCAAATGAATGTCATTTAAATATTTAAGGAATATTTTAAGTTAAATATTTTAAGTTTCTATTCAATAATTTTCAGGTAGTTCATTCTTCTTGCTATAAAGGTATACATTTAGATAAAAAACATGAATACAATAACCTCAATAAAAGACTTTCAAATATAATGTAACACTAACATTGAATATACTCGAAAAAATTGATCGTGATAGATATTAGCAAATGGATGTCATTTAGATATCTTTCATACATTAAGGAATTTTTTCAGAATTTATTCAATAATTTTCAGGAAGTTCATTCTTCTTGCTATTAAGGTATTCTTTTAGTTAAAAAAATAAAAAAAAGTGACCTCAATGAAAGACATTAAAATTTAATGTAACACTAACATTGAATACACTCCGAAATAATTGATCGAGATAGATATTAGCAAATGGATGTCATTTAAATATTTAAGGAATATTTTAAGTTTCCATTCAATAATTTTCAGGCAGTTCATTAATCTTGCTTTAAAGGTATGCATTTAGCTAAAAAACGTTAAAACAATGACCTCAATGAAAGATTTAAAAATAAAATGTAACACTAACATTGAAAGCACTCCGAAAAAATGATCGAGATAGGTATTAGCAAATGGATGTCATTTAAATATTATTCATACATTAAGGAATATATTAAGATTCTATTCAATAATTTTCAGGCAGTTCATTCTTCTTGCTATAAAGGTATACATTTAGCTAAAAAACATAAAAACAGTCACCTCAATGAAAGACATAAAAATATAATGTAACGCTAACATTGAATATTCTAGTAAAAAATTGATCGAGATAGATATTAGCCAATGGATGTAATTTAAATATTTTTCATACATTGAGCAATATATTTTAAATTCTATTCAATTTTTTGCAGGCAATTCATTCTTCTTGCTATAAAGGTATGCATTTAGCTAAAAAACATAAATACAATAACCTCAATAAAAGACTTTCAAATATAATGTAACACTAACATTGAATATACTCGAAAAAATTGATCGTGATAGATATTAGCAAATGGATTTCATTTAGATATCTTTCATACATTAAGGAATTTTTTCAGATTTTATTCTATAATTTTCAGGAAGTTCATTCTTCTTGCTATTAAGGTATTCTTTTAGCTAAAAAAAAAAAAAAAAAAGTGACCTCAATGAAAGACTTTAAAATTTAATGTAACACTAACATTGAATATAGTCTGAAAATATTGATCGAGATAGATATTAGCAAATGGATGTCATTTAGATATCTTTCATACATTAAGGAATATTTTAAGATTTTATTCAATAATTTTCAGGAAGTTCATTCTTCTTGCTATTAAGGTATTCTTTTATCTAAAAAAATAAAAAAAAGTGACCTCAATGAAAGACTTTAAAATTTAATGTAACACTAACATTGAATACACTCCGAAAAAATTGATCGAGATAGATATTAGCAAATGGATGTCATTTAAATATTTAAGGAATATTTTAAGTTTCCATTCAATAATTTTCAGGCAGTTCATTAATCTTGCTTTCAAGGTATGCATTTAGCTAAAAAACATTAAAAGAATGACGTCAATGAAAGATTTAAAAATAAAATGTAACACTAACATTGAATACACTCCGAAAAAATTGATTGAGATAGATATTAGCAAATGGATGTCATTTAAATATTATTCATACATTGAGCATTATTTTAAAATCTATTGAATTATTTTCAGGCAGTTCATTTTTCTTGCTATTAAGGTATACATTTAGCTAAAAAAGATAAATACAATAACCTCAATATAAGACTTTCAAATATAATGTATATTGAATTGTAATTATACATTATACAAAATTATAATTGTAAATATTGTATGTACATTGAATATTCTAGTAAAAAATTGATCGAGATAGATATTAGCAAATGGATGTCATTTAGATATCTTTCATTAATTAAGGAATATTTTAAGATTCTATTCAATAATTTTCAGGCAGTTCATTCTTCTTGCTATAAAGGTATGCATTTAGCTAAAAAAATAAAAAAAAGTGACCTCAATGAAAGACTTTAAAATTAATGTAACACTAACATTGAATATAGTCTGAAAATATTGATCAAGATAGATATTAGCAAATGGATGTCATTTAGATATCTTTTATACATTAAGGAATATTTTAAGATTTTATTTAATAATTATCAGGCAGTTCATTTATCTTGCTTTAAAGGTATAAATTTTGCTAAAAAACATTAAAACAATGACCTCAATGAAAGACTTAAAAATAAAATGTAATACTAACATTGAATACACTCCGAAAAAATTGATCGAGATAGATATTAGCAAATGGATGTCATTTAAATATTATTCATACATTAAGAAATATTTTAAGATTCTATTCAATAATTTTCAGGCAGTTCATTAATCTAGCTTTAAAGGTATGCATTTAGCTAAAAAACAGTGACCTCAATGAAAGACTTAAAAATATAATGTAACACTAACATTGAATACACTCCGAAGAAATTGATCGAGATAGATATTAGCAAATGGATGTCATTTAAATATTTAAGGAATATTTCAAGTTTCCATTCAATAATTTTCAGGCAGTTCATTCTTCTTGCTATAAAGGTATACATTTAGCTAAAAAACATAAATACAATACCCTCAATAAAAGACTTTCAAACATAATGTAAAACTAACATTGAATATACTGGGAAAAAATTGATCGAGATAGATATTAGCAAATGAATGTCATTTAAATATTATTCATACATTATGGAATATTTTAAGATTCTATTCAATAATATTGAGGCAATTCATTCTTCTTGCTATAAAGGTATGCATTTAGCTAAAAAAATAAAAAAAGTGAACTAAATGAAAGACTTTAAAATTTAATGTAACACTAACATTGAAAATAGTCTGAAAATATTGATCGAGATAGATATTAGCAAATGGATGTCATTTAGATATCTTTCATACATTAAGGAATATATTAAGATTTTATTCAATAATTTTCAGGCAGTTCATTAATCTTGCTTTGAAGGTATAAATTTTGCTAAAAAACATTAAAACAATGACCTTAATGAAAGCCTTTAAAAATTAATGTAACATTAGCAATAAATATACTCGGAAAGAATTGATCCAATTGATATTAACAAATGGATGTCATTTAAATTTTTTTTATACATTAAGGAATATTTTAAGATTCTATTCAATAATTTTCAGGCAGTTCATTCTTCTTGCGTTAAAGGTATACATTTTGCTAAAAATCAAAAAAACAATAACCTTAACTAAAGACTTTAAACTTTACTGATCACTTTAAAACACTTCATTCTTTTTGCTATAAAGATATACATTTAGCTAAAAAACATAAAAACAATGACCTCAATGAAAGACTTAAAAATAAAATGTAACACTAACATTGAATACACTCCGAAAAAATTGATTGTGATAGATATTAGCAAATGGATGTCATTTAGATATCTTTCATACATTAAGGAATTTTTTCAGATTTTATTCAATAATTTTCAGGAAGTTCATTCTTCTTGCTATTAAGGTATTCTTTTAGCTAAAAAAATAAAAAAAAGTGACCTCAATGAAAGACTTTAAAATTTAATGTAACACTAACATTGAATACACTCCGAAAAAATTGATCGAGATAGATAATAGCAAATGGATGTCATTTAAATATTTAAGGAATATTTTAAGTTTCCATTCAATAATTTTCAGGCAGTTCATTAATCTTGCTTTCAAGGTATGCATTTAGCTAAAAAACATTAAAACAATGACTTCAATGAAAGATTTAAAAATAAAATGTAACACTAACATTGAATGCACTCCGAAAAAATGATCGAGATACATATTAGCAAATGGATGTCATTTAAATATTATTCATACATTAAGGAATATTTTAAGGTCCTATTCAATAATTTTCAGGCAGTTCATTAAACTTGCTTAAAAGGTATGCATTTAGCTAAAAAACATAAAAACAGTCACCTCAATGAAAGACTTAAAAATATAATGTAACGCTAACATTGAATATTCTAGTAAAAAATTGATCGAGATAGATATTAGCCAATGGATGTCATTTAAATATTATTCATACATTAAGGAATATTTTAAGATCCTATTCAATAATTTTCAGGCAGTTCATTAAACTTGCTTAAAAGGTATACATTTAGATAAAAAACATAAATACAATAACCTCAATGAAAGAATTTAAAATTTAATGTAACACTAACATTGAATATACTCGGAAAAAATTGATCGTGATAGATATTAGCTAATGAATGTCATTTAAATATTTAAGGAATATTTTAAGTTAAATATTTTAAGTTTCTATTCAATAATTTTCAGGTAGTTCATTCTTCTTGCTATAAAGGTATACATTTAGATAAAAAACATGAATACAATAACCTCAATAAAAGACTTTCAAATATAATGTAACACTAACATTGAATATACTCGGAAAAAATTGATAGGATAGATATTAGCAAATGAATGTCATTTAAATTTTTTTCATACATTGAGCAATATATTTTAAATTCTATTCAATTTTTTTCAGGCAATTCATTCTTCTTGCTATAAAGGTATGCATTTAGCTAAAAAACATAAATACAATAACCTCAATAAAAGACTTTCAAATATAATGTAACACTAACATTGAATATACTCGAAAAAATTGATCGTGATAGATATTAGCAAATGGATGTCATTTAGATATCTTTCATACATTAAGGAATTTTTTCAGAATTTATTCAATAATTTTCAGGAAGTTCATTCTTCTTGCTATTAAGGTATTCTTTTAGTTAAAAAAATAAAAAAAAGTGACCTCAATGAAAGACTTTAAAATTTAATGTAACACTAACATTGAATACACTCCGAAAAAATTGATCGAGATAGATATTAGCAAATGGATGTCATTTAAATATTTAAGGAATATTTTAAGTTTCCATTCAATAATTTTCAGGCAGTTCATTAATCTTGCTTTAAAGGTATGCATTTAGCTAAAAAACGTTAAAACAATGACCTCAATGAAAGATTTAAAAATAAAATATAACACTAACATTGAAAGCACTCCGAAAAAATGATCGAGATAGATATTAGCAAATGGATGTCATTTAAATATTATTCATACATTAAGGAATATATTAAGATTCTATTCAATAATTTTCAGGCAGTTCATTCTTCTTGCTATAAAGGTATACATTTAGCTAAAAAACATAAAAACAGTCACCTCAATGAAAGACATAAAAATATAATGTAACGCTAACATTGAATATTCTAGTAAAAAATTGATCGAGATAGATATTAGCCAATGGATGTCATTTAAATATTTTTCATACATTGAGCAATATATTTTAAATTCTATTCAATTTTTTGCAGGCAATTCATTCTTCTTGCTATAAAGGTATGCATTTAGCTAAAAAACATAAATACAATAACCTCAATAAAAGACTTTCAAATATAATGTAACACTAACATTGAATATACTCGAAAAAAATTGATCGTGATAGATATTAGCAAATGGATTTCATTTAGATATCTTTCATACATTAAGGAATTTTTTCAGATTTTATTCAATAATTTTCAGGAAGTTCATTCTTCTTGCTATTAAGGTATTCTTTTAGCTAAAAAAAAAAAAAAAAGTGACCTCAATGAAAGACTTTAAAATTTAATGTAACACTAACATTGAATATAGTCTGAAAATATTGATCGAGATAGATATTAGCAAATAGATGTCATTTAGATATCTTTCATACATTATATTTTAGTGTATTTTAAGATTATTTTAATATTTTAATAATTTAAGATTATTTTAAGATTTTATTCAATAATTTTCAGGAAGTTCATTCTTCTTGCTATTAAGGTATTCTTTTATCTAAAAAAATAAAAAAAAGTGACCTCAATGAAAGACTTTAAAATTTAATGTAACACTAACATTGAATACACTCCGAAAAAATTGATCGAGATAGATATTAGCAAATGGATGTCATTTAAATATTTAAGGAATATTTTAAGTTTCCATTCAATAATTTTCAGGCAGTTCATTAATCTTGCTTTCAAGGTATGCATTTAGCTAAAAAACATTAAAAGAATGACCTCAATGAAAGATTTAAAAATAAAATGTAACACTAACATTGAATACACTCCGAAAAAATTGATCGAGATAGATATTAGCAAATGGATGTCATTTAAATATTATTCATACATTGAGCAATATTTTAAAATCTATTCAATTATTTTCAGGCAGTTCATTCTGCTTGCTATAAAGGTATGCATTTAGCTAAAAAAATAAAAAAAAGTGACCTCAATGAAAGACTTTAAAATTAATGTAACTTGAATATAGATATAGTCTGAAAATATTGATCGAGATAGATATTAGCAAATGGATGTCTTTTAGATATCTTTCATACATTAAGCAATATTTTAAGATTTTATTCAATAATTATCAGGCAGTTCATTTATCTTGCTTTAAAGGTATAAATTTTGCTAAAAAACATTAAAACAATGACCTCAATGAAAGACTTAAAAATAAAATGTAACACTAACATTGAATACACTCCGAAAAAATTGATCGAGATAGATATTAGCAAATGGATGTCATTTAAATATTATTCATACATTAAGAAATATTTTAAGATTCTATTCAATAATTTTCAGGCAGTTCATTAATCATGCTTTAAAGGTATGCATTTAGCTAAAAAACAGTGACCTCAATGAAAGACTTAAAAATATAATGTAACACTAACATTGAATACACTCCGAAGAAATTGATCGAGATAGATATTAGCAAATGGATGTCATTTAAATATTTAAGGAATATTTTAAGTTTCCATTCAATAATTTTCAGGCAGTTCATTCTTCTTGCTATAAAGGTAAACATTTAGCTAAAAAACATAAATACAATACCCTCAATATAATGTATATTATATATACATTTAGCGAAAAAACATTAAAACAATGACCTCAATGAAAGACTTAAAAATAAAATGTAACACTAACATTGAATACACTCCGAAAAAATTGATCGAGATAGATATTAGCAAATGGATGTCATTTAAATATCTAAGGAATATTTTAAGTTAAATATTTAAAGTTTCTATTCAATAATTTTCAGGCAGTTCATTAATCTTGCTTTAAAGGTATGCATTTAGCTCAAAACATAAAAACAGTGACCTCAATGAAAGACTTTCAAATATAATGTACAACTAACATTGAATATACTCGGAAAAAATTAATCGAGATAGATATTAGCAAATGGATGTCATATTAATATTTTTCATACATTGAGCAATATTTTTAATTGTGCTCAATTATTTTCGAGGCAGTTCATTCTTCTTGCTATAAAGGTATGCATTTAGCTAAAAAAATGAAAAAAGTGACCTCAATAAAAGGCTTAAATATATAATGTAACACTAACATTGAATACACTCCAAAAAAATTGATCGAGATAGATATTAGCTAATGGATGTCATTTAAATATTTTTTATACATAAAGGAATATTTTAAGATTTTATTCAATAATTTGCAGGCAGTTCATTAATCTTGCTTTGAAGGTATAAATTTTGCTAAAAAACATTAAAACAATGACCTTAATGAAAGCCTTTAAAAATTAATGTAACATTAACAATAAATATACTCGGAAAGAATTGATCCAATTAGATATTAACAAATGGATGTCATTTAGATATCTTTCATACATTAAGGAATTTTTTAAGATTCTATTCAATAATTTTCAGGCAGTTCATTCTTCTTGCGTTAAAGGTATAAATTTTGCTTAAAATCCAAAAAACAATAACCTTAACTAAAGACTTTAAACTTTACTGATCACTTTAAAACACTTCATTCTTTTTGCTATAAAGATATACATTTAGCTAAAAAACATTAAAACAATGACCTCAATGAAAGACTTAAAAATAAAATGTAACACTAACATTGAATACACTCCGAAAAAATTGATCGAGATACATATTAGCAAATGGATGTCATTTAAATATTTAAGGAATATTTTAAGTTAAATATTTAAAGTTTCTATTCAATAATTTTCAGGCAGTTCATTAATCTTGCTTTAAAGGTATAAATTTTGCTAAAAAACATTAAAACACTGACCTCAATGAAAGACTTAAAAATAAAATGTAACACTAACATTGAATACACTCCGAAAAAATTGATCGAGATAGATATTAGCAAATGGATGTCATTTAAATATTATTCATACATTGAGCATTATTTTAAAATCTATTGAATTATTTTCAGGCAGTTCATTTTTCTTGCTATTAAGGTATACATTTAGCTAAAAAAGATAAATACAATAACCTCAATAAAAGACTTTCAAATATAATGTATATTGAATTGTAATTATACATTATACAAAATTATAATTGTAAATATTGTATGTACATTGAATATTCTAGTAAAAAATTGATCGAGATAGATATTAGCAAATGGATGTCATTTAGATATCTTTCATTAATTAAGGAATATTTTAAGATTCTATTCAATAATTTTCAGGCAGTTCATTCTGCTTGCTATAAAGGTATGCATTTAGCTAAAAAAATAAAAAAAAGTGACCTCAATGAAAGACTTTAAAATTAATGTAACACTAACATTGAATATAGTCTGAAAATATTGATCGAGATAGATATTAGCAAATGGATGTCTTTTAGATATCTTTCATACATTAAGGAATATTTTAAGATTCTATTCAATAATTTTCAGGCAGTTCATTCTTCTTGCTATAAAGGTATGCATTTAGCTAAAAAAATAAAAAAAAGTGACCTCAATGAAAGACTTTAAAATTAATGTAACACTAACATTGAATACACTCCAAAAAAATTGATCGAGATAGATATTAGCAAATGGATGTCATTTAAACATTTAAGGAATATTTTAAGTTTCCATTCAATAATTTTCAGGAAGTTCATTCTTCTTGCTTTAAAGGTATAAATCTTGCTAAAAAACATTAAAACAATGACCTCAATGAAAGACTTAAATATAAAATGTAACACTAACATTGAATACACTCCGAAAAAATTGATCGAGATAGATATTAGCAAATGGATGTCATTTAAATATTATTCATACATTGAGCATTATTTTAAAATCTATTGAATTATTTTCCGGCAGTTCATTTTTCTTGCTATTAAGGTATACATTTAGCTAAAAAAGATAAATACAATAACCTCAATAAAAGACTTTCAAATATAATGTATATTGAATTGTAATTATACATTATACAAAATTATAATTGTAAATATTGTATGTACATTGAATATTCTAGTAAAAAATTGATCGAGATAGATATTAGCAAATGGATGTCATTTAAATATCTTTCATTAATTAAGGAATATTTTAAGATTCTATTCAATAATTTTCAGGCAGTTCATTCTTCTTGCTATAAAGGTATGCATTTAGCTAAAAAAATAAAAAAAAGTGACCTCAATGAAAGACTTTAAAATTAATGTAACACTAACATTGAATATAGTCTGAAAATATTGATCAAGATAGATATTAGCAAATGGATGTCATTTAGATATCTTTCATACATTAAGGAATATTTTAAGATTTTATTTAATAATTATCAGGCAGTTCATTTATCTTGCTTTAAAGGTATAAATTTTGCTAAAAAACATTAAAACAATGACCTCAATGAAAGACTTAAAAATAAAATGTAACACTAACATTGAATACACTCCGAAAAATTGATCGAGATAGATATTAGCAAATGGATGTCATTTAAATATTATTCATACATTAAGAAATATTTTAAGATTCTATTCAATAATTTTCAGGCAGGTCATTCTTCTTGCTTTAAAGGTATACATTTTGCTAAAAAACATAAATACAATAACCTCAATAAAAGACTTTCAAATATAATGTAACAGTAACATTGAATATAGTCTGAAAATATTGATCGAGATAGATATTAGCAAATGGATGTCTTTTAGATATCTTTCATACATTAAGGAATATTTTAAGATTTTATTTAATAATTATCAGGCAGTTCATTTATTTTGCTTTAAAGGTATAAATTTTGCTAAAAAAAATTAAAACAATGAACTCAATGAATGACTTAAAAATAAAATGTAACACTAACATTGAATACACTCCGAAACAATTGATCGAGATAGATATTAGCAAATGGATGTCATTTAAATATTATTCATACATTAAGAAATATTTTAAGATTCTATTCAATAATTTTTAGGCAGTTCATTAATCTTTCTTTAAAGGTATGCATTTAGCTAAAAAACAGTGACCTCAATGAAAGTCTTAAAAATATAATGTAACACTAACATTGAATACACTCCGAAGAAATTGATGGAGATAGATATTAGCAAATGGATGTCATTTAAATATTTAAGGAATATTTTAAGTTTCCATTCAATAATTTTCAGGCAGTTCATTCTTCTTGCTATAAAGGTATACATTTAGATAAAAAACATAAATACAATACCCTCAATAAAAGACTTTCAAATATAATGTAACACTAACATTGAATATACTGGGAAAAAATTGATCGAGATAGATATTAGCAAATGAATGTCATTTAAATATTATTCATACATTATGGAATATTTTAAGATTCTATTCAATAATATTCAGGCAATTCATTCTTCTTGCTATAAAGGTATGCATTTAGCTAAAAAAATAAAAAAAGTGAACTAAATGAAAGACTTTAAAATTTAATGTAACACTAACATTGAAAATAGTCTGAAAATATTGATCGAGATAGATATTAGCAAATGGATGTCATTTAAATATTATTCATACATTAAGAAATATTTTAAGATTCTATTCAATAATTTTTAGGCAGTTCATTAATCTTGCTTTAAAGGTATGCATTTAGCTAAAAAACAGTGACCTCAATGAAAGTCTTAAAAATTTAATGTAACACTAACATTGAATACACTCCGAAAAAATTGATCGAGATAGATATTAGCAAATGGATGTCATTTAAATATTTAAGGAATATTTTAAGTTTCCATTCAATAATTTTCAGGCAGTTCAATAATCTTGCTTTCAAGGGTATGCATTTAGCTAAAAAACATTAAAACAATGACCTCAATGAAAGATTTAAAAATAAAATGTAACACTAACATTGAATGCACTCCGAAAAAAATGATCGAGATAGATATTAGCAAATGGATGTCATTTAAATATTATTCATACATTAAGGAATATTTTAAGATCCTATTCAATAATTTTCAGGCAGTTCATTAAACTTGCTTAAAAGGTATGCATTTAGCTAAAAAACATAAAAACAGTCACCTCAATGAAAGACTTAAAAATATAATGTAACGCTAACATTGAATATTCTAGTAAAAAATTGATCGAGATAGATATTAGCCAATGGATATCATTTAAATATTTTTCATACATAAAGGAATATTTTAAGATTCTATTCAATAATTTTCAGGCAGGTCATTCTTCTTGCTTTAAAGGTATACATTTTGCTAAAAAAAATAAATACAATAACCTCAATAAAAGACTTTCAAATATAATGTAACACTAACATTGAATATAGTCTGAAAATATTGATCGAGATAGATATTAGCAAATGGATGTCTTTTAGATATCTTTCATACATTAAGGAATATTTTAAGATTTTATTTAATAATTATCAGGCAGTTCATTTATTTTGCTTTAAAGGTATAAATTTTGCTAAAAAACATTAAAACAATGAACTCAATGAATGACTTAAAAATAAAATGTAACACTAACATTGAATACACTCCGAAAAAATTGATCGAGATAGATATTAGCAAATGGATGTCATTTAAATATTATTCATACATTAAGAAATATTTTAAGATTCTATTCAATAATTTTTAGGCAGTTCATTAATCTTTCTTTAAAGGTATGCATTTAGCTAAAAAACAGTGACCTCAATGAAAGTCTTAAAAATATAATGTAACACTAACATTGAATACACTCCGAAAAAATTGATCGAGATAGATATTAGCAAATGGATGTCATTTAAATATTTAAGGAATATTTTAAGTTTCCATTCAATAATTTTCAGGCAGTTCATTCTTCTTGCTATAAAGGTATACATTTAGCTAAAAAACATAAATACAATACCCTCAATAAAAGACTTTCAAATATAATGTAACACTAACATTGAATATACTGGGAAAAAATTGATCGAGATAGATATTAGCAAATGAATGTCATTTAAATATTATTCATACATTATGGAATATTTTAAGATTCTATTCAATAATATTCAGGCAATTCATTCTTCTTGCTATAAAGGTATGCATTTAGCTAAAAAAATAAAAAAAGTGAACTAAATGAAAGACTTTAAAATTTAATGTAACACTAACATTGAAAATAGTCTGAAAATATTGATCGAGATAGATATTAGCAAATGGATGTCATTTAGATATCTTTCATACATTAAGGAATATATTAAGATTTTATTCAATAATTTTCAGGCAGGTCATTAATCTTGCTTTGAGGGTATAAATTTTGCTAAAAAACATTAAAACAATGGCCTTAATGAAAGCCTTTAAAAATTAATGTAACATTAACAATAAATATACTCGGGAAGAATTGATCCAATTAGATATTAACAAATGGATGTCATTTAAATTTTTTTTATACATTAAGGAATATTTTAAGATTCTATTCAATAATTTTCAGGCAGTTCATTCTTCTTGCGTTAAAGGTATACATTTTGCTAAAAATCAAAAAAACAATAACCTTAACTAAAGACTTTAAACTTTACTGATCACTTTAAAACACTTCATTCTTTTTGCTATAAAGATATACATTTAGCGAAAAAAAAATTAAAACAATGACCTCAATGAAAGACATAAAAATAAAATGTAACACTAACATTGAATACACTCCGAAAAAATTGATCGAGATAGATATTAGCAAATGGATGTCATTTAAATATTTAAGGAATATTTTAAGTTAAATATTTAAAGTTTCTATTCAATAATTTTCAGGCAGTACATTAATATTGCTTTAAAGGTATGCATTTAACTAAAAAACATAAAAACAGTGACCTCAATGAAAGACTTAAAAATAAAATGTAACACTAACATTGAATACACTCCGAAAAAATTAATCGAGATAGATATTAGCAAATGGATGTCATATTAATATTTTTCATACATTGAGCAATATTTTTAATTGTGCTCAATTATTTTCGAGGCAGTTCATTCTTCTTGCTATAAAGGTATGCATTTAGCTAAAAAAATAAAAAAAGTGACCTCAATGAAAGACTTAAATATATAATGTAACACTAACATTGAATACACTCCAAAAAAATTGATCGAGATAGATATTAGCTAATGGATATCATTTAAATATTTTTTATACATAAAGGAATATTTTAAGATTTTATTCAATAATTTGCAGGCAGTTCATTAATCTTGCTTTGAAGGTATAAATTTTGCTAAAAAACATTAAAACAATGACCTTAATGAAAGCCTTTAAAAATTAATGTAACATTAACAATAAATATACTCTGAAAGAATTGATCCAATTAGATATTAACAAATGGATGTCATTTAAATTTTTTTTATACATAAAGGAATATTTTAAGATTCTATTCAATAATTTTCAGGCAGTTCATTCTTCTTGCGTTAAAGGTATACATTTTGCTAAAAATCAAAAAAACAATCACCTTAACTAAAGACTTTATACTTTACTGATCACTTTAAAACACTTCATTCTTTTTGCTATAAAGATATACAATTAGCTAAAAAACATAAAAACAATGACCTCAATGAAAGACTTAAAAATAAAATGTAACACTAACATTGAATACACTCCGAAAAGAAAAAATATATTGAGATAGATATTAGCAAATGGATGTCATTTAAATATTTAAGGAATATTTTAAGTTAAATATTTAAAGTTTCTATTCAATAATTTTCAGGCAGTTCATTCTTTTTGATATAAAAGTATACATTTAGATAAAAAACATAAATACAATAACCTCAATAAAAGACTTTCAAATATAATGTAACACTAACATTGAATATACTCGGAAAAAATTGATCATGATAGATATTAGCAAATGGATGTCATTTAGATATCTTTCATACATTGAGCAATATTTTTAATTGTGCTCAATTATTTTCGAGGCAGTTCATTCTTCTTGCTATAAAGGTATGCATTTGGGGTATGCATTTAGCTAAAAAAATAAAAAATCTGGTGCGTGCGCGCAACACACAACTTTCACTTACCAACTTACTTAGATAAGAAATTGACGTGTTTTGTTAAATATCATTTCCCAAAGTCACACATTTTTCTACATTCATATCTTATTTTTATTAATCGTTAAAGCCGTTTTTGAGTAAATAAAAAACCCCGTGAAAATGAGACAAAATTTATTAAGTAAAGTCCCCCCTTCGGTTGATCAATTTTGATGAAATGTTGGCTATCACATATTTGGCATATACATACATCAAATACCCAGTTTGGTCACAATCGTGAAAGCCGTTTTTGAGTAAATAAAAAAAGCACGTAAAAATGATACAAAATTTATTAAGTAAAGTGCCCCCTGCGGTTGATCAATTTTGATGAAATCTTTACAGACATATCTCGGGCATATAAATAGATCAAATACTAAGTTTAATCAAAATCGTTAGAGCCGTTTTTGAGAAAATCAAAAAAACACGTGAAAATGTTACAAAATTTACTAAGTAAAGTCCCCCCTCCGGTTAATCAATTTTGATGAAATTTTTACAGTCATATCTCGGGCATATAAATACATCAAATACCCAGTTTGATCAAAATCGTTAAAGCCGATTTAGAGTAAATAAAAAAAACACGTGAAAATGTTACAAAATTTATTAAGTAAAGTCCCCCCTCCGGTTAATCAATTTTGATGAAATTTTTACAGTCATATTTCGGGCATATAAATAGATGAAATACTTAGTTTAATCAAAATCGTTAGAGCCGTTTTTGAGAAAATGGAAAAAAACCTAAAAAGTTATTAAGTAAAGTACCCCCTCCCTTTAAGTAATTTTGATGAAATTTATGCTGTCACATCGCGGGCATATACCTACACTAAATACCCAATTTCAGGATCGCACGGTTTATAGTTTTTGAGCTAGTCTGTTCACATACACACACACACACACACACACACACACAGACACACACACACACAGACCATTTTGCGGGACTTGGTCATTTCGACTCAGGGGACCGCAAAACGTGTATTTCCGTTGAAAACCGGAAGTCGAATTTTTTCACGATCGCAATACTTCCACTTACTATATATTTCATATATAGGTAAGTGAAAGTAAAAAAGTGACCTCAATGGAAGACTTAAATATATATTGTAACACTAACATTGAATACACTCCAAAAAAATTGATCGAGATAGATATTAGCAAATGGATGTCATTTAAATATTATTCATACATTGAGCAATATTTTAAATTCTATTCAATTATTTTCAGGCAGTTCATTCTGCTTGCTATAGGGGTATGCATTTAGCTAAAAAAATAAAAAAAGTGACCTCAATGGAAGACTTAAATATATAATGTAACATTAACATTGAATACACTCCAAAAAAATTGATCGAGATAGATATTAGCTAATGGATGTCATTTAAATATTTTTTATACATAAAGGAATATTTTAAGATTTTATTCAATAATTTTCAGGCAGTTCATTAATCTTGCTTTGAAGGTATAAATTTTGCTAAAAAACATTAAAACAATGACCTTAATGAAAGCCTTTAAAAATTAATGTAACATTAACAATAAATATACTCGGAAAGTATTGATCCAATTAGATATTAACAAATGGATGTCATTTAAATTTTTTTTATACATTAAGGAATATTTTAAGATTCTATTCAATAATTTTCAGGCAGTTCATTCTTCTTGTGTTAAAGGTATACATTTTGCTAAAAATCAAAAAAACAATCACCTTAACTAAAGACTTTATACTTTACTGATCACTTTAAAACACTTCATTCTTTTTGCTATAAAGATATACAATTAGCTAAAAGAGAGAGAGAGAGAAACACTTTATTCATTATAAAAGTGATGCTGCCCAACTACATTGGGTTGCTAATACACAGCATACTATATACATCTTATTTTAGACTATTTTTAATACATTATTTAATAATATATAATAATAATATCATCCATGCTTATATACATATTTATACCTATATGGTTATATTTTTTTTTTTTTATATATATTTTTTATTTTATTTTATTTTTTTATTTTTTTTTTCTCTCTTTAACTCAAACCCCCGCGTGCTCTCTTGAATTCGAAAAATTACACATAACAATTAGAAACTTCAAATAAAATATATATATCATGCAACAACAAAAATAAGAATAAAATCAAAATAAACACACTATCAGGCATATAAATCGGCAATAAAAAAGATAATAAAATTTAACAAATCATTACATAACTAATTATAATAAACTAAATAAATAAATACACATATAAATAAATAAATACATAAATAAATAACTTACATACATACATGTCCCCTCACCAGTCTTAAATTCAGCCACCACCATAAATGTGGTGATGTATTATACCCAGGGAGTCCAGCACTATACTCTCCGCCAAGCTTGCTACGTCCTTTATCTCCACACCAAGATCCTCCATGAAGCTCCTGGTTAACCTAGGTATGGTTCCGCGGGCTCCGAACCAAAGGCCTCTCACGTGGAACTCTCTCTCGCCGAAGCTCTCGCGGAACCTCTCTTTGAGAAAAGGGATACACTTTTCATATATTTTTTTTTTCTCCTCGTCAACTTTACTCGCCTGATCGAGGTCATTAGATTCGTACCTCACGGTGGGATCCAGAATGACAGCCGACTTTCCGGTCTTCGGGAATGCCACTATATCGGCATATCTCGTGGATCCATCCGTATCCACACAATACACTTCCTCGAAGCAGGCGAAGTCTCTTTCCTTCAGGAGCCTCATCAATGCATGTTTGACCCTGTGGTGACGGCGAGTTATCAGGAGTGAGTTGTTGGGGCATTTCCCCAGCACGTGTGCTGGTGTTTCAGGCTCTCTGTTACATTTGCGACAGAGGGACCCAACTTCTCTCACCTGTCCGCTGACACCTGGGACTCCGCGCAGGGGTGCATAATTGATGTTCAGCTTCAGGGCATTGGACCATTCAGACCCCGAAAGTATCTGCTTCTCGTACATGTATTTGTTAGCTTTCGGGGTGTCTTTAAAATGTCGTACTCCAATGCCCTGCCACCTGCAGTTGGCCCATTCCTCAAACGAGTTTTCTCGTAGCGACTGCCGTAGAGCTCTCATATTCCGGTGCACCTGTTCAACTCCCAATCTCTCAGCACACTCTGCTATCTCCGCCGAGTAATCAAATGTAGATTGGAACAGGGCATCCGGCACATTGGACAGTCGCTGAGCAATGGACCAGTGTTGAAGAGGAGCTTCCCATTGGCAGCGGATCAAACCCAATCCTCGGTACCTCCTGGGAGCGTACAACATCGCCGTGGAGGTGTTAGCAGGAAGACCAATTATGGCCTTCACGCTCCTACGAATCATTGTGTCGATTCCTTCCAACACCTCCGGACGCAGCTTTGTTAAAGGCGCAGTTTGGAGAGGGTAAGTGAGACCCGGGAACAGATATTGGTTGACAATGTTGAGCTTTTGTTCGGGCTTCAACAAGCAAGAGGTAACCAGCTTATCAAGATTTTTATTTAATTTTGCCACCGAATCCTCTGCAAAGAGTAGCTCTCCCGAGAAGGTGCATCCTAAATACTTAATGACTTCTCCTTGTTTAATTGTTTGGATGCCGTCTCCATTCTCGAGGGAGAGCACCGTTGCCTCCAGCTCTCCCTTATTTAAGACTATGCCCACACTCTTTTGAGGATTTATTGCCAAACCAATCTCCGCGAGGTTCCTCTCTATGCTGCCGATTACTCTTTCTGCCGCCCCTTTGTCCCGCGCAGACACAGCCTGATCATCTGCGAAACCTGTGAGGACCACAAAATCTTGGTCTCTTTTCAGTTTGTAACCAAACTTTTTGGAGAAATCTTCATCGCACAGGTCGCGGTATAGATGATCAATAGCTATATTGAAGAGCGACGATGACAAGGGGCCGCCTTGGGGCACTCCTCGCAGCACTTTGATTTGGCTAGTAGTGTGGGCACCTATATTAATCCTAATTCTATTCGTGCTAAGGAGAGCCGAAATCACATTCCTGAGATCCGGTGACACACCCCTCGCTTCTAACGAGTTAACTATGTGTGCATGCCCAACATTGTCAAACGCACCAACAACGTCGAGGAAGGCGACTGCGCAATCGTTCTTCTTAGTTTTCGCATCCTTTAATATTGCGTCTATAATCCTCGCGTTGACATGCGTTCCCGGAAGTCCCTTTATAAAACCCCTTTGATTCCTGTGGAAGGTGACCTGCTTCCTTAGTTCTTGGTCCAGAACTTTTTCTATTATTCGGCGCACAATTGAGTAAATCGTTATTGGCCTCCACGATGATATATTATTGGCCTCTCCTTTTCCTTTATATATTAGAATTGTGCGCCCTTGCCGAAGTTGTTCTGGTACATAGGCCACCTTCAACATTATCTCCGTAATTGTTTTGAAAATATGTGAAAAATCAAAATACTTTATGGTGCGGATTAACACGCCATCGGGCCCCGGCGATGTGTCCATAGACGTAGATTTTATTGCTTTTTTGAATGCTTCAATATTTATGGACATAATATTTGGCATCGGGGCTGCTTTTTCATAATCCGCACGCTTACGGAGATTTTCGGTCTCAAAGAGGCTTTTATAATGTTTTTCGATATCCGCTACTTTTAGAGGACATTGCTTCGGAGCGTCGGCATTCATAATATTCTGCACTACTTTTTTTCTTTTATTATAATAATTATACTGTGCTACTTCATATTGATACTGTTGCTGCCGACGACTCCTGTCTGCTTTGTTAGCCCTCTGCGGATTAGAGACTTTTCCAGCACCCTTGTCAGCCATATCGGTTTTGTTTCTTTTTCTCATTCTGTAAAACTTTACGGCGGGGTGCTGGGGGCCTGGTAGATCCGCATTTAATGCTTTAAGAAAATTAAGGAACTTACCTACGGCCTCATCAAAATCCGCAGGATTCACTTGATTCATATCTAAAAGGCCCCTGAATGTGGCAGACCACTGCGCAATGTCCTCTTTTACTTTTGATATCTCACCCTCTCCATTTATTGGGTCTACGGCGTTCTTGATTATTGCCCTCAAAGTCCTGTTATTGGCCTCCCTGGGATGCTTCTTGGCGATATGGGTTCCGAGTCCTCTTTCACCTTTAAAAGAAAGCCCACAGACTGGGCAAACTTTGTCCTCTGGGCGTGGACCATTATCCTGCTTCTCCACTTCCGCCCCTGTGACTCTCTGTGGACATTTAGGCAATCGGGGAAAAACATCATCAATTGAAACTGTCTTTCCTAGCGTAATTCCTTCTGCGTCAGCCCATTCAACTTTTACAAACTCCTTCTCGCCGCCTCCCGCAGTTGCCACAGTCATCACAGAGGCAACAACAGCTTCTTGAACGGGCCCACCAGTTCTCAGAACCCATACCGTTTGACCTATTTCTATTTTTGGCATGATATGACATAACCTAAATTAAATATCAATATATAAGAAAATAAAAGAAAGGACAAGTATGCTTACAAATAAGTATAATAAATCCAAAAATAAAATAGAAAATATCCCAATTAATCAATAAATATCTCACAATAAAAATTTAAACAAATTTAAAAATTAAATATTTAAAATCAACAAAAGAAAGACAGATATCACAATCAACTAATACTATAAATATATATATTTACCCTTTAAATCTCTAAAATTGATATTATAACAAAGATAAAACAAGATGGAAAAAAAAAAAAAAAAAAAAAAAAAAAAAAAAATGACCTCAATGAAAGACTTAAAAAAAAAATGTAACACTAACATTGAATACACTCCGAAAAAATATATTGAGATAGATATTAGCAAATGGATGTCATTAAAATATTTAAGGAATATTTTAAGTTAAATATTTAAAGTTTCTATTCAATAATTTTCAGGCAGTTCATTCTTTTTGATATAAAGGTATACATTTAGATAAAAAACATAAATACAATAACCTCAATAAAAGACTTTCAAATATAATGTAACACTAACATTGAATATACTCGGAAAAAATTGATCATGATAGATATTAGCAAATGGATGTCATTTAGATATCTTTCATACATTAAGGAATATTTTAAGATTTTATTCAATTATTTTGCAGGCAGCTCATTCTTCTTGCTATAAAGGTGTACATTTAGCTAAAAAACATAAAAACAATGACCTCAATGAAAGACTTAAAAATAAAATGTAACACTAACATTGAATACACTCCGAAAAAATTGATCGTGATAGATATTAGCAAATGGATGTCATTTAGATATCTTTCATACATTAAGGAATTTTTTCAGATTTTATTCAATAATTTTCAGGAAGTTCATTCTTCTTGCTATTGAGGTATTCTTTTAGCTAAAAAACATTAAAACAATGACCTCAATGAAAGATTTAAAAATAAAATGTAACACTAACATTGAATGCACTCCGAAAAAATGATCGAGATAGATATTAGCAAATGGATGTCATTTAAATATTATTCATACATTAAGGAATATTTTAAGATCCTATTCAATAATTTTCAGGCAGTTCATTAAACTTGCTTAAAAGGTATACATTTAGCTAAAAAACATAAAAAAAGTCACCTCAATGAAAGACTTAAAAATATAATGTAACGCTAACATTGAATATTCTAGTAAAAAATTGATCGAGATAGATATTAGCCAATGGATATCATTTAAATATTTTTCATACATGAAGGAATATTTTAAGATTCTATTCAATAATTTTCAGGCAGGTCATTCTTCTTGCTTTAAAGGTATACATTTTGCTAAAAAACATAAATACAATAACCTCAATAAAAGACTTTCAAATATAATGTAACACTAACATTGAATATACTCGAAAAAATTGATCGTGATAGATATTAGCAAATGGATTTCATTTAGATATCTTTCATACATTAAGGAATTTTTTCAGATTTTATTCAATAATTTTCAGGAAGTTCATTCTTCTTGCTATTAAGGTATTCTTTTAGCTAAAAAAAAAAAAAAAAAGTGACCTCAATGAAAGACTTTAAAATTTAATGTAACACTAACATTGAATATAGTCTGAAAATATTGATCGAGATAGATATTAGCAAATGGATGTCATTTAGATATCTTTCATACATTAAGGAATATTTTAAGATTTTATTCAATAATTTTCAGGAAGTTCATTCTTCTTGCTATTAAGGTATTCTTTTATCTAAAAAAATAAAAAAAAGTGACCTCAATGAAAGACTTTAAAATTTAATGTAACACTAACATTGAATACACTCCGAAAAAATTGATCGAGATAGATATTAGCAAATGGATGTCATTTAAATATTTAAGGAATATTTTAAGTTTCCATTCAATAATTTTCAGGCAGTTCATTAATCTTGCTTTCAAGGTATGCATTTAGCTAAAAAACATTAAAAGAATGACCTCAATGAAAGATTTAAAAATAAAATGTAACACTAACATTGAATACACTCCGAAAAAATTGATTGAGATAGATATTAGCAAATGGATGTCATTTAAATATTATTCATACATTGAGCAATATTTTAAAATCTATTCAATTATTTTCAGGCAGTTCATTCTGCTTGCTATAAAGGTATGCATTTAGCTAAAAAAATAAAAAAAAGTGACCTCAATGAAAGACTTTAAAATTAATGTAACTTGAATATAGATATAGTCTGAAAATATTGATCGAGATAGATATTAGCAAATGGATGTCTTTTAGATATCTTTCATACATTAAGCAATATTTTAAGATTTTATTCAATAATTATCAGGCAGTTCATTTATCTTGCTTTAAAGGTATAAATTTTGCTAAAAAACATTAAAACAATGACCTCAATGAAAGACTTAAAAATAAAATGTAACACTAACATTGAATACACTCCGAAAAAATTGATCGAGATAGATATTAGCAAATGGATGTCATTTAAATATTATTCATACATTAAGAAATATTTTAAGATTCTATTCAATAATTTTCAGGCAGTTCATTAATCATGCTTTAAAGGTATGCATTTAGCTAAAAAACAGTGACCTCAATGAAAGACTTAAAAATATAATGTAACACTAACATTGAATACACTCCGAAGAAATTGATCGAGATAGATATTAGCAAATGGATGTCATTTAAATATTTAAGGAATATTTTAAGTTTCCATTCAATAATTTTCAGGCAGTTCATTCTTCTTGCTATAAAGGTATACATTTAGCTAAAAAACATAAATACAATACCCTTAATATAATGTATATTATATATACATTTAGCGAAAAAACATTAAAACAATGACCTCAATGAAAGACTTAAAAATAAAATGTAACACTAACATTGAATACACTCCGAAAAAATTGATCGAGATAGATATTAGCAAATGGATGTCATTTAAATATTTAAGGAATATTTTAAGTTAAATATTTAAAGTTTCTATTCAATAATTTTCAGGCAGTTCATTAATCTTGCTTTAAAGGTATGCATTTAGCTCAAAACATAAAAACAGTGACCTCAATGAAAGACTTTCAAATATAATGTACAACTAACATTGAATATACTCGGAAAAAATTAATCGAGATAGATATTAGCAAATGGATGTCATATTAATATTTTTCATACATTGAGCAATATTTTTAATTGTGCTCAATTATTTTCGAGGCAGTTCATTCTTCTTGCTATAAAGGTATGCATTTAGCTAAAAAAATGAAAAAAGTGACCTCAATAAAAGGCTTAAATATATAATGTAACACTAACATTGAATACACTCCAAAAAAATTGATCGAGATAGATATTAGCTAATGGATGTCATTTAAATATTTTTTATACATAAAGGAATATTTTAAGATTTTATTCAATAATTTGCAGGCAGTTCATTAATCTTGCTTTGAAGGTATAAATTTTGCTAAAAAACATTAAAACAATGACCTTAATGAAAGCCTTTAAAAATTAATGTAACATTAACAATAAATATACTCGGAAAGAATTGATCCAATTAGATATTAACAAATGGATGTCATTTAGATATCTTTCATACATTAAGGAATTTTTTAAGATTCTATTCAATAATTTTCAGGCAGTTCATTCTTCTTGCGTTAAAGGTATACATTTTGCTTAAAATCAAAAAAACAATAACCTTAACTAAAGACTTTAAACTTTACTGATCACTTTAAAACACTTCATTCTTTTTGCTATAAAGATATACATTTAGCTAAAAAACATTAAAACAATGACCTCAATGAAAGACTTAAAAATAAAATGTAACACTAACATTGAATACACTCCGAAAAAATTGATCGAGATACATATTAGCAAATGGATGTCATTTAAATATTTAAGGAATATTTTAAGTTAAATATTTAAAGTTTCTATTCAATAATTTTCAGGCAGTTCATTTATCTTGCTTTAAAGGTATGCATTTAGCTCAAAACATAAAAACAGTGACCTCAATGAAAGACTTTCAAATATAATGTACAACTAACATTGAATATACTCGGAAAAAATTAATCGAGATAGATATTAGCAAATGGATGTCATATTAATATTTTTCATACATTGAGCAATATTTTTAATTGTGCTCAATTATTTTCGAAGCAGTTCATTCTTCTTGCTATAAAGGTATGCATTTAGCTAAAAAAATGAAAAAAGTGACCTCAATAAAAGGCTTAAATATATAATGTAACACTAACATTGAATACACTCCAAAAAAATTGATCGAGATAGATATTAGCTAATGGATGTCATTTAAATATTTTTTATACATAAAGGAATATTTTAAGATTTTATTCAATAATTTGCAGGCAGTTCATTAATCTTGCTTTGAAGGTATAAATTTTGCTAAAAAACATTAAAACAATGACCTTAATGAAAGCCTTTAAAAATTAATGTAACATTAACAATAAATATACTCGGAAAGAATTGATCCAATTAAATATTAACAAATGGATGTCATTTAGATATCTTTCATACATTAAGGAATTTTTTAAGATTCTATTCAATAATTTTCAGGCAGTTCATTCTTCTTGCGTTAAAGGTATACATTTTGCTTAAAATCCAAAAAACAATAACCTTAACTAAAGACTTTAAACTTTACTGATCACTTTAAAACACTTCATTCTTTTTGCTATAAAGATATACATTTAGCTAAAAAACATTAAAACAATGACCTCAATGAAAGACTTAAAAATAAAATGTAACACTAACATTGAATACACTCCGAAAAAATTGATCGAGATACATATTAGCAAATGGATGTCATTTAAATATTTAAGGAATATTTTAAGTTGAATATTTAAAGTTTCTATTCAATAATTTTCAGGCAGTTCATTAATCTTGCTTTAAAGGTATGCATTTAGCTAAAAAACATAAAAATAGTGACCTCAATGAAAGACTTTCAAATATAATGTAAAACTAACATTGAATATACTCGGAAAAAATTAATCGAGATAGATATTAGCAAATGGATGTCATATTAATATTTTTCATACATTGAGCAATATTTTTAATTGAGCTCATATATTTTCGAGGCAGTTCATTCTTCTTGCTTTAAAGGTATACATTTTGCTAAAAAACATAAATACAATAAAAGACCTCAATAAAAGACTTTTAAATATAATGTAAAACTAACATTGAAAATAGTCTGAAAATATTGATCTAAATAGATATTAGCAAATGGATGTCATTTAGATATCTTTCATGCATTAAGGAATTTTTCAGATGTTATTCAATAATATTCAGGAAGTTCATTCTTCTTGCTATAAAGGTATTCTTTTAGCTAAAAAAATAAAAAAAAGTGACCTCAATGAAAGACTTTAAAATTTAATGTAACACTAACATTGAATATAGTCTGAAAATATTGATCGAGATAGATATTAGCAAATGGATGTCATTTAGATATCTTTCATACATTAAGGAATATTTTAAGATTTTATTCAATAATTTTCAGGCAGTTCATTAATCTTGCTTTAAAGGTATAAATTTTGCTAAAAAACATTAAAACACTGACCTCAATGAAAGACTTAAAAATAAAATGTTACACTAACATTGAATACACTCCGAAAAAATTGATCGAGATAGATATTAGCAAATGGATGTCATTTAAATATTATTCATACATTGAGCATTATTTTAAAATCTATTGAATTATTTTCAGGCAGTTCATTTTTCTTGCTATTAAGGTATACATTTAGCTAAAAAAGATAAATACAATAACCTCAATAAAAGACTTTCAAATATAATGTATATTGAATTGTAATTATACATTATACAAAATTATAATTGTAAATATTGTATGTACATTGAATATTCTAGTAAAAAATTGATCGAGATAGATATTAGCAAATGGATGTCATTTAGATATCTTTCATTAATTAAGGAATATTTTAAGATTCTATTCAATAATTTTCATTCTTTTCAAATAATTTTCATAATTATTAAATAACTTACTATAATTATTAAATAACAAATAATTTTCATAATTTTCATTCAATAAAGTTCATTCTTCTTGCTATAAAGGTATGCATTTAGCTAAAAAAATAAAAAAAAGTGACCTCAATGAAAGACTTTAAAATTAATGTAACACTAACATTGAATATAGTCTGAAAATATTGATCAAGATAGATATTAGCAAATGGATGTCATTTAGATATCTTTTATACATTAAGGAATATTTTAAGATTTTATTTAATAATTATCAGGCAGTTCATTTATCTTGCTTTAAAGGTATAAATTTTGCTAAAAAACATTAAAACAATGACCTCAATGAAAGACTTAAAAATAAAATGTAATACTAACATTGAATACACTCCGAAAAAATTGATCGAGATAGATATTAGCAAATGGATGTCATTTAAATATTATTCATACATTAAGAAATATTTTAAGATTCTATTCAATAATTTTCAGGCAGTTCATTAATCTTGCTTTAAAGGTATGCATTTAGCTAAAAAACAGTGACCTCAATGAAAGACTTAAAAATATAATGTAACACTAACATTGAATACACTCCGAAGAAATTGATCGAGATAGATATTAGCAAATGGATGTCATTTAAATATTTAAGGAATATTTTAAGTTTCCATTCAATAATTTTCAGGCAGTTCATTCTTCTTGCTATAAAGGTATACATTTAGCTAAAAAACATAAATACAATACCCTCAATAAAAGACTTTCAAACATAATGTAAAACTAACATTGAATATACTGGGAAAAAATTGATCGAGATAGATATTAGCAAATGAATGTCATTTAAATATTATTCATACATTATGGAATATTTTAAGATTCTATTCAATAATATTGAGGCAATTCATTCTTCTTGCTATAAAGGTATGCATTTAGCTAAAAAAATAAAAAAAGTGAACTAAATGAAAGACTTTAAAATTTAATGTAACACTAACATTGAAAATAGTCTGAAAATATTGATCGAGATAGATATTAGCAAATGGATGTCATTTAGATATCTTTCATACATTAAGGAATATATTAAGATTTTATTCAATAATTTTCAGGCAGTTCATTAATCTTGCTTTGAAGGTATAAATTTTGCTAAAAAACATTAAAACAATGACCTTAATGAAAGCCTTTAAAAATTAATGTAACATTAGCAATAAATATACTCGGAAAGAATAGAATCCAATTAGATATTAACAAATGGATGTCATTTAAATTTTTTTTATACATTAAGGAATATTTTAAGATTCTATTCAATAATTTTCAGGCAGTTCATTCTTCTTGCGTTAAAGGTATACATTTTGCTAAAAATCAAAAAAACAATAACCTTAACTAAAGACTTTAAACTTTACTTATCACTTTAAAACACTTCATTCTTTTTGCTATAAAGATATACATTTAGCTAAAAAACATAAAAACAATGACCTCAATGAAAGACTTAAAAATAAAATGTAACACTAACATTGAATACACTCCGAAAAAATTGATTGTGATAGATATTAGCAAATGGATGTCATTTAGATATCTTTCATACATTAAGGAATTTTTTCAGATTTTATTCAATAATTTTCAGGAAGTTCATTCTTCTTGCTATTAAGGTATTCTTTTAGCTAAAAAAATAAAAAAAAGTGACCTCAATGAAAGACTTTAAAATTTAATGTAACACTAACATTGAATACACTCCGAAAAAATTGATCGAGATAGATATTAGCAAATGGATGTCATTTAAATATTTAAGGAATATTTTAAGTTTCCATTCAATAATTTTCAGGCAGTTCATTAATCTTGCTTTCAAGGTATGCATTTAGCTAAAAAACATTAAAAGAATGACGTCAATGAAAGATTTAAAAATAAAATGTAACACTAACATTGAATACACTCCGAAAAAATTGATTGAGATAGATATTAGCAAATGGATGTCATTTAAATATTATTCATACATTGAGCATTATTTTAAAATCTATTGAATTATTTTCAGGCAGTTCATTTTTCTTGCTATTAAGGTATACATTTAGCTAAAAAAGATAAATACAATAACCTCAATAAAAGACTTTCAAATATAATGTATATTGAATTGTAATTATACATTATACAAAATTATAATTGTAAATATTGTATGTACATTGAATATTCTAGTAAAAAATTGATCGAGATAGATATTAGCAAATGGATGTCATTTAGATATCTTTCATTAATTAAGGAATATTTTAAGATTCTATTCAATAATTTTCAGGCAGTTCATTCTTCTTGCTATAAAGGTATGCATTTAGCTAAAAAAATAAAAAAAAGTGACCTCAATGAAAGACTTTAAAATTAATGTAACACTAACATTGAATATAGTCTGAAAATATTGATCAAGATAGATATTAGCAAATGGATGTCATTTAGATATCTTTTATACATTAAGGAATATTTTAAGATTTTATTTAATAATTATCAGGCAGTTCATTTATCTTGCTTTAAAGGTATAAATTTTGCTAAAAAACATTAAAACAATGACCTCAATGAAAGACTTAAAAATAAAATGTAATACTAACATTGAATACACTCCGAAAAAATTGATCGAGATAGATATTAGCAAATGGATGTCATTTAAATATTATTCATACATTAAGAAATATTTTAAGATTCTATTCAATAATTTTCAGGCAGTTCATTAATCTAGCTTTAAAGGTATGCATTTAGCTAAAAAACAGTGACCTCAATGAAAGACTTAAAAATATAATGTAACACTAACATTGAATACACTCCGAAGAAATTGATCGAGATAGATATTAGCAAATGGATGTCATTTAAATATTTAAGGAATATTTCAAGTTTCCATTCAATAATTTTCAGGCAGTTCATTCTTCTTGCTATAAAGGTATACATTTAGCTAAAAAACATAAATACAATACCCTCAATAAAAGACTTTCAAACATAATGTAAAACTAACATTGAATATACTGGGAAAAAATTGATCGAGATAGATATTAGCAAATGAATGTCATTTAAATATTATTCATACATTATGGAATATTTTAAGATTCTATTCAATAATATTGAGGCAATTCATTCTTCTTGCTATAAAGGTATGCATTTAGCTAAAAAAATAAAAAAAGTGAACTAAATGAAAGACTTTAAAATTTAATGTAACACTAACATTGAAAATAGTCTGAAAATATTGATCGAGATAGATATTAGCAAATGGATGTCATTTAGATATCTTTCATACATTAAGGAATATATTAAGATTTTATTCAATAATTTTCAGGCAGTTCATTAATCTTGCTTTGAAGGTATAAATTTTGCTAAAAAACATTAAAACAATGACCTTAATGAAAGCCTTTAAAAATTAATGTAACATTAGCAATAAATATACTCGGAAAGAATTGATCCAATTGATATTAACAAATGGATGTCATTTAAATTTTTTTTATACATTAAGGAATATTTTAAGATTCTATTCAATAATTTTCAGGCAGTTCATTCTTCTTGCGTTAAAGGTATACATTTTGCTAAAAATCAAAAAAACAATAACCTTAACTAAAGACTTTAAACTTTACTGATCACTTTAAAACACTTCATTCTTTTTGCTATAAAGATATACATTTAGCTAAAAAACATAAAAACAATGACCTCAATGAAAGACTTAAAAATAAAATGTAACACTAACATTGAATACACTCCGAAAAAATTGATTGTGATAGATATTAGCAAATGGATGTCATTTAGATATCTTTCATACATTAAGGAATTTTTTCAGATTTTATTCAATAATTTTCAGGAAGTTCATTCTTCTTGCTATTAAGGTATTCTTTTAGCTAAAAAAATAAAAAAAAGTGACCTCAATGAAAGACTTTAAAATTTAATGTAACACTAACATTGAATACACTCCGAAAAAATTGATCGAGATAGATAATAGCAAATGGATGTCATTTAAATATTTAAGGAATATTTTAAGTTTCCATTCAATAATTTTCAGGCAGTTCATTAATCTTGCTTTCAAGGTATGCATTTAGCTAAAAAACATTAAAACAATGACTTCAATGAAAGATTTAAAAATAAAATGTAACACTAACATTGAATGCACTCCGAAAAAATGATCGAGATAGATATTAGCAAATGGATGTCATTTAAATATTATTCATACATTAAGGAATATTTTAAGGTCCTATTCAATAATTTTCAGGCAGTTCATTAAACTTGCTTAAAAGGTATGCATTTAGCTAAAAAACATAAAAACAGTCACCTCAATGAAAGACTTAAAAATATAATGTAACGCTAACATTGAATATTCTAGTAAAAAATTGATCGAGATAGATATTAGCCAATGGATGTCATTTAAATATTATTCATACATTAAGGAATATTTTAAGATCCTATTCAATAATTTTCAGGCAGTTCATTAAACTTGCTTAAAAGGTATACATTTAGATAAAAAACATAAATACAATAACCTCAATGAAAGAATTTAAAATTTAATGTAACACTAACATTGAATATACTCGGAAAAAATTGATCGTGATAGATATTAGCTAATGAATGTCATTTAAATATTTAAGGAATATTTTAAGTTAAATATTTTAAGTTTCTATTCAATAATTTTCAGGTAGTTCATTCTTCTTGCTATAAAGGTATACATTTAGATAAAAAACATGAATACAATAACCTCAATAAAAGACTTTCAAATATAATGTAACACTAACATTGAATATACTCGGAAAAAATTGATAGGATAGATATTAGCAAATGAATGTCATTTAAATTTTTTTCATACATTGAGCAATATATTTTAAATTCTATTCAATTTTTTTCAGGCAATTCATTCTTCTTGCTATAAAGGTATGCATTTAGCTAAAAAACATAAATACAATAACCTCAATAAAAGACTTTCAAATATAATGTAACACTAACATTGAATATACTCGAAAAAATTGATCGTGATAGATATTAGCAAATGGATGTCATTTAGATATCTTTCATACATTAAGGAATTTTTTCAGAATTTATTCAATAATTTTCAGGAAGTTCATTCTTCTTGCTATTAAGGTATTCTTTTAGTTAAAAAAATAAAAAAAAGTGACCTCAATGAAAGACTTTAAAATTTAATGTAACACTAACATTGAATACACTCCGAAAAAATTGATCGAGATAGATATTAGCAAATGGATGTCATTTAAATATTTAAGGAATATTTTAAGTTTCCATTCAATAATTTTCAGGCAGTTCATTAATCTTGCTTTAAAGGTATGCATTTAGCTAAAAAACGTTAAAACAATGACCTCAATGAAAGATTTAAAAATAAAATATAACACTAACATTGAAAGCACTCCGAAAAAATGATCGAGATAGATATTAGCAAATGGATGTCATTTAAATATTATTCATACATTAAGGAATATATTAAGATTCTATTCAATAATTTTCAGGCAGTTCATTCTTCTTGCTATAAAGGTATACATTTAGCTAAAAAACATAAAAACAGTCACCTCAATGAAAGACATAAAAATATAATGTAACGCTAACATTGAATATTCTAGTAAAAAATTGATCGAGATAGATATTAGCCAATGGATGTCATTTAAATATTTTTCATACATTGAGCAATATATTTTAAATTCTATTCAATTTTTTGCAGGCAATTCATTCTTCTTGCTATAAAGGTATGCATTTAGCTAAAAAACATAAATACAATAACCTCAATAAAAGACTTTCAAATATAATGTAACACTAACATTGAATATACTCGAAAAAAATTGATCGTGATAGATATTAGCAAATGGATTTCATTTAGATATCTTTCATACATTAAGGAATTTTTTCAGATTTTATTCAATAATTTTCAGGAAGTTCATTCTTCTTGCTATTAAGGTATTCTTTTAGCTAAAAAAAAAAAAAAAGTGACCTCAATGAAAGACTTTAAAATTTAATGTAACACTAACATTGAATATAGTCTGAAAATATTGATCGAGATAGATATTAGCAAATGGATGTCATTTAGATATCTTTCATACATTATATTTTAGTGTATTTTAAGATTATTTTAATATTTTAATAATTTAAGATTATTTTAAGATTTTATTCAATAATTTTCAGGAAGTTCATTCTTCTTGCTATTAAGGTATTCTTTTATCTAAAAAAATAAAAAAAAGTGACCTCAATGAAAGACTTTAAAATTTAATGTAACACTAACATTGAATACACTCCGAAAAAATTGATCGAGATAGATATTAGCAAATGGATGTCATTTAAATATTATTCATACATTGAGCAATATTTTAAAATCTATTCAATTATTTTCAGGCAGTTCATTCTGCTTGCTATAAAGGTATGCATTTAGCTAAAAAAATAAAAAAAAGTGACCTCAATGAAAGACTTTAAAATTAATGTAACTTGAATATAGATATAGTCTGAAAATATTGATCGAGATAGATATTAGCAAATGGATGTCTTTTAGATATCTTTCATACATTAAGCAATATTTTAAGATTTTATTCAATAATTATCAGGCAGTTCATTTATCTTGCTTTAAAGGTATAAATTTTGCTAAAAAACATTAAAACAATGACCTCAATGAAAGACTTAAAAATAAAATGTAACACTAACATTGAATACACTCCGAAAAAATTGATCGAGATAGATATTAGCAAATGGATGTCATTTAAATATTATTCATACATTAAGAAATATTTTAAGATTCTATTCAATAATTTTCAGGCAGTTCATTAATCATGCTTTAAAGGTATGCATTTAGCTAAAAAACAGTGACCTCAATGAAAGACTTAAAAATATAATGTAACACTAACATTGAATACACTCCGAAGAAATTGATCGAGATAGATATTAGCAAATGGATGTCATTTAAATATTTAAGGAATATTTTAAGTTTCCATTCAATAATTTTCAGGCAGTTCATTCTTCTTGCTATAAAGGTATACATTTAGCTAAAAAACATAAATACAATACCCTCAATATAATGTATATTATATATACATTTAGCGAAAAAACATTAAAACAATGACCTCAATGAAAGACTTAAAAATAAAATGTAACACTAACATTGAATACACTCCGAAAAAATTGATCGAGATAGATATTAGCAAATGGATGTCATTTAAATATCTAAGGAATATTTTAAGTTAAATATTTAAAGTTTCTATTCAATAATTTTCAGGCAGTTCATTAATCTTGCTTTAAAGGTATGCATTTAGCTCAAAACATAAAAACAGTGACCTCAATGAAAGACTTTCAAATATAATGTACAACTAACATTGAATATACTCGGAAAAAATTAATCGAGATAGATATTAGCAAATGGATGTCATATTAATATTTTTCATACATTGAGCAATATTTTTAATTGTGCTCAATTATTTTCGAGGCAGTTCATTCTTCTTGCTATAAAGGTATGCATTTAGCTAAAAAAATGAAAAAAGTGACCTCAATAAAAGGCTTAAATATATAATGTAACACTAACATTGAATACACTCCAAAAAAATTGATCGAGATAGATATTAGCTAATGGATGTCATTTAAATATTTTTTATACATAAAGGAATATTTTAAGATTTTATTCAATAATTTGCAGGCAGTTCATTAATCTTGCTTTGAAGGTATAAATTTTGCTAAAAAACATTAAAACAATGACCTTAATGAAAGCCTTTAAAAATTAATGTAACATTAACAATAAATATACTCGGAAAGAATTGATCCAATTAGATATTAACAAATGGATGTCATTTAGATATCTTTCATACATTAAGGAATTTTTTAAGATTCTATTCAATAATTTTCAGGCAGTTCATTCTTCTTGCGTTAAAGGTATACATTTTGCTTAAAATCAAAAAAACAATAACCTTAACTAAAGACTTTAAACTTTACTGATCACTTTAAAACACTTCATTCTTTTTGCTATAAAGATATACATTTAGCTAAAAAACATTAAAACAATGACCTCAATGAAAGACTTAAAAATAAAATGTAACACTAACATTGAATACACTCCGAAAAAATTGATCGAGATACATATTAGCAAATGGATGTCATTTAAATATTTAAGGAATATTTTAAGTTAAATATTTAAAGTTTCTATTCAATAATTTTCAGGCAGTTCATTTATCTTGCTTTAAAGGTATGCATTTAGCTCAAAACATAAAAACAGTGACCTCAATGAAAGACTTTCAAATATAATGTACAACTAACATTGAATATACTCGGAAAAAATTAATCGAGATAGATATTAGCAAATGGATGTCATATTAATATTTTTCATACATTGAGCAATATTTTTAATTGTGCTCAATTATTTTCGAGGCAGTTCATTCTTCTTGCTATAAAGGTATGCATTTAGCTAAAAAAATGAAAAAAGTGACCTCAATAAAACGCTTAAATATATAATGTAACACTAACATTGAATACACTACAAAAAAATTGATCGAGATAGATATTAGCTAATGGATGTCATTTAAATATTTTTTATACATAAAGGAATATTTTAAGATTTTATTCAATAATTTGCAGGCAGTTCATTAATCTTGCTTTGAAGGTATAAATTTTGCTAAAAAACATTAAAACAATGACCTTAATTAAAGCCTTTAAAAATTAATGTAACATTAACAATAAATATACTCGGAAAGAATTGATCCAATTAGATATTAACAAATGGATGTCATTTAGATATCTTTCATACATTAAGGAATTTTTTAAGATTCTATTCAATAATTTTCAGGCAGTTCATTCTTCTTGCGTTAAAGGTATAAATTTTGCTTAAAATCCAAAAAACAATAACCTTAACTAAAGACTTTAAACTTTACTGATCACTTTAAAACACTTTATTCTTTTTGCTATAAAGATATACATTTAGCTAAAAAACATTAAAACAATGACCTCAATGAAAGACTTAAAAATAAAATGTAACACTAACATTGAATACACTCCGAAAAAATTGATCGAGATACATATTAGCAAATGGATGTCATTTAAATATTTAAGGAATATTTTAAGTTAAATATTTAAAGTTTCTATTCAATAATTTTCAGGCAGTTCATTAATCTTGCTTTAAAGGTATAAATTTTGCTAAAAAACATTAAAACACTGACCTCAATGAAAGACTTAAAAATAAAATGTAACACTAACATTGAATACACTCCGAAAAAATTGATCGAGATAGATATTAGCAAATGGATGTCATTTAAATATTATTCATACATTGAGCATTATTTTAAAATCTATTGAATTATTTTCAGGCAGTTCATTTTTCTTGCTATTAAGGTATACATTTAGCTAAAAAAGATAAATACAATAACCTCAATAAAAGACTTTCAAATATAATGTATATTGAATTGTAATTATACATTATACAAAATTATAATTGTAAATATTGTATGTACATTGAATATTCTAGTAAAAAATTGATCGAGATAGATATTAGCAAATGGATGTCATTTAGATATCTTTCATTAATTAAGGAATATTTTAAGATTCTATTCAATAATTTTCAGGCAGTTCATTCTGCTTGCTATAAAGGTATGCATTTAGCTAAAAAAATAAAAAAAAGTGACCTCAATGAAAGACTTTAAAATTAATGTAACACTAACATTGAATATAGTCTGAAAATATTGATCGAGATAGATATTAGCAAATGGATGTCTTTTAGATATCTTTCATACATTAAGGAATATTTTAAGATTCTATTTAATAATTATCAGGCAGTTCATTCTTCTTGCTATAAAGGTATGCATTTAGCTAAAAAAATAAAAAAAAGTGACCTCAATGAAAGACTTTAAAATTAATGTAACACTAACATTGAATACACTCCAAAAAAATTGATCGAGATAGATATTAGCAAATGGATGTCATTTAAACATTTAAGGAATATTTTAAGTTTCCATTCAATAATTTTCAGGAAGTTCATTCTTCTTGCTTTAAAGGTATAAATCTTGCTAAAAAACATTAAAACAATGACCTCAATGAAAGACTTAAATATAAAATGTAACACTAACATTGAATACACTCCGAAAAAATTGATCGAGATAGATATTAGCAAATGGATGTCATTTAAATATTATTCATACATTGAGCATTATTTTAAAATCTATTGAATTATTTTCCGGCAGTTCATTTTTCTTGCTATTAAGGTATACATTTAGCTAAAAAAGATAAATACAATAACCTCAATAAAAGACTTTCAAATATAATGTATATTGAATTGTAATTATACATTATACAAAATTATAATTGTAAATATTGTATGTACATTGAATATTCTAGTAAAAAATTGATCGAGATAGATATTAGCAAATGGATGTCATTTAAATATCTTTCATTAATTAAGGAATATTTTAAGATTCTATTCAATAATTTTCAGGCAGTTCATTCTTCTTGCTATAAAGGTATGCATTTAGCTAAAAAAATAAAAAAAAGTGACCTCAATGAAAGACTTTAAAATTAATGTAACACTAACATTGAATATAGTCTGAAAATATTGATCAAGATAGATATTAGCAAATGGATGTCATTTAGATATCTTTCATACATTAAGGAATATTTTAAGATTTTATTTAATAATTATCAGGCAGTTCATTTATCTTGCTTTAAAGGTATAAATTTTGCTAAAAAACATTAAAACAATGACCTCAATGAAAGACTTAAAAATAAAATGTAACACTAACATTGAATACACTCCGAAAAATTGATCGAGATAGATATTAGCAAATGGATGTCATTTAAATATTATTCATACATTAAGAAATATTTTAAGATTCTATTCAATAATTTTTAGGCAATTCATTAATCTTGCTTTAAAGGTATGCATTTAGCTAAAAAACAGTGACCTCAATGAAAGACTTAAAAATATAATGTAACACTAACATTGAATACACTCCGAAGAAATTGATCGAGATAGATATTAGCCAATGGATGTCATTTAAATATTTTTCATACATGAAGGAATATTTTAAGATTCTATTCAATAATTTTTAGGCAGGCCATTCTTCTTGGTTTAAAGGTATGCATTTAGCTAAAAAAATAAAAAAAGTGAACTAAATGAAAGACTTTAAAATTTAATGTAACACTAACATTGAAAATAGTCTGAAAATATTGATCGAGGTAGATATTAGCCAATGGATGTCATTTAGATATCTTTCATACATTAAGGAATATATTAAGATTTTATTCAATAATTTTCAGGCAGTTCATTCTTCTTGCGTTAAAGGTATACATTTTGCTAATAATCAAAAAAACAATAACCTTAACTAAAGACTTTAAACTTTACTGATCACTTTAAAACACTTCATTCTTTTTGCTATAAAGATATACATTTAGCTAAAAAACATAAATACAATAACCTCAATGAAGAAATTTAAAATTTAATGTAACACTAACATTGAATATACTCGGAAAAAATTGATCGTGATAGATATTAGCAAATGAATGTCATTTAAATATTTAAGGAATATTTTATGTTAAATATTTTAAGTTTCTATTCAATAATTTTCAGGCAGTTCATTAATCTTGCTTTAAAGGTATGCATTTAGCTAAAAAACATAAAAATAGTGATAATGAAAGACTTTCAAATATAATGTAAAACTAACATTGAATATACTCGGAAAAAATTAATCGAGATAGATATTAGCAAATAGATGTCATTTAAATATTATTCATACATTGAGCAATATTTTAAATTCTATTCAATTATTTTCAGGCAGTTCATTCTGCTTGCTATAAAGGTATGCATTTAGCTAAAAAAATAAAAAAAAGTGACCTCAATGAAAGACTTTAAAATTAATGTAACACTAACATTGAATATAGTCTGAAAATATTGATCGAGATAGATATTAGCAAATGGATGTCTTTTAGATATCTTTCATACATTAAGGAATATTTTAAGATTCTATTCAATAATTTTCAGGCAGTTCATTCTTCTTGCTATAAAGGTATCTTAAAATGGGATACTGAAGGAAGGAAACCAACTGAAGTAAATTGATATAAATGTGACTTTATTGAGAGCTAAACATACAGAAAATAACACACTAGAACCTCCAAACAATTTCTATGCTAACTTGATTGTGGCGGGGAAAACACAAATGACCCCTCATGAATAACTTTAAATAAGAATAACAACAATAAACATAAATACATAATAATATTAATATATATATGTGGAATTACAAACAACACTCCCTCTTAATTCCACATTAGGGTTTATAATTCTAAATTCTGACCAGATTTATCTGTTTAAAAAAATGTTCAAATTTATTCTCAGGCAAAGCCTTAGTCATCAAATCTGCTATTTGATCTTTAGTCTCTATATAATTAATTTTAATAGATCCCTTCATGACCATGTCTTTTACAAAATTATATTTGACATCATAGTGCTTGGACCTCTTGGTCTCTAAAGTCTGGGCTATTTTTATAGTACCCTGATTATCCTCATAGATATTAATTTCATTTGAGCAATTAAATATATCTTTTAACAATTTTTGAACAAATAAAGATTCAATAAGGCAATCGCCCAGTGCATAGTATTCAGCTTCTGTGCTACTTAAAGCAACAACTGATTGTTTGCGAGATGCCCAACTAACAATGTTATCATTAATTTTTAAAATAAATCCTGTAGTACTTTTCCTATCATTTAAGTCATAAGCATAATCAGCGTCAACATATGATTGGATATATAGACTATTACAATTTGACCTTTTAAATACTAGTCCTATATTTATAGTAAATTTCAAATATTTAATAATGTTCTTCAAATGTTTCCAATGAGTCTCATTGTAACAGTTTTGAAAACGTCCAAAATATGAGATTGCAAAACATATGTCTGGTCTGGAACCTAGCATTAAATACATGATACTTCCTATCAACTCTTTGTAAGGTACATTATAGGATTGACTATTGGTACATTTCTCTAAATTTAATTTAGGCTGTATAGGTATCTTCCTAACTTTGGCATCAGTCATATTAAATTTTTTAATAATTTTTTCTATTAGTGAAGTCTGATTTAAAATTATATTTCCATCCTTATTTCTATTAATTTTCAAACCAAGAAATTCCATCTTACTATTAGAACCTAAAACCTTAATATCTAGCTTGGACATTAATTGACTTTTAATTGAATTAACTTCTTCAATAGAATTAGATACAATAAGAAAATCATCTACCCAAATGAGAATATAAGTTGAATTCTTAGCATATAAACATGGATCTACAATTGATCGTTTAAAACCTAATTTTACAAAGATGTTATTAATACAATCGTTCCACACTTTGGGGCTTTGCCTTAAGCCATACAAGGCTTTAACCAACTTTAACACTTTCACTTCACTACACTGCAGGCCTTCGGGCGGCCTCATGTATATCGGCACTGGTAGGGAACTTTTCAAAAAGGCTGATCGAACATCTAGCTGATTGATTTGAAGATCTTTTTCAACGGCAAACGAGAGCAAGATGCGCAAGGTCACCAGCCTTGCAACAGGTGCAAAAATGTCTTCCTCTTCGGTTGATGGCTGTTGATAGCCCCTGGCTACCAGACGGGCTTTCTTCTTGACTTGGCCATCCACAACTTTTGAAGTAAAGACCCATTTGCTGTCTATTATCGTCTCGTCCTGTGGAGGGTCAACCAGCTCCCAAGTATGATTGTCTTCCAAAGCCTTGAGTTCCTCATTTACCGCCTCTCGCCAGCTTTGGTCCTTAACAGCTTCACCATAGTTTTCTGGGACATCGGTGGAACTAAATAATGCCATTTCCAATGCAAATGAAGTTACGAAATCTTCAAGGTATTTTGGCTTAGTTTTATGTCTAGTTGGTCTTCTTTTAATTTTTGAAATTTCTTGAAGTTCATCTTCCGAAAATCCATAAAAATCTTCTTTGTCACTATCATTAATAGCTGTTTTCGGTGTATTTTCTTCCGGAATGGACACAATATATTTTACATCCGGTACTTCCGTCTTCTCGGTTCTTCTTTCTTCGTCAAATATTACATTCCTGGCAAACTCAATTTTTCTGGTAGTGGGATTCCAAAGCCTGTACCCATTGTCACAGTAGCCAACAAGAAATAGTCGTTTTGATCTTTCACTGAGCTTTCCTTTCCTGTCTTCCTTATGGATCAATGAGTAAGAAGGACATCCGAAAACTTTTATTTTCTTGAGATCTGGGTCGTATCCATACCATCGTTTCGCAGGCAAAATTCCTTCCGGTAAGGCACTTGTTGGGAGACGATTAACTAAATAGGTTGAAGTCATCACAGCTTCTCCCCACATCTCTTTATTTAATCCACTATCAAAGATTAGACATCTGGCCTTCTCAAGCAATGTTCGGTTCATGCGTTCAGATACGCCATTTTGAGGTGGATTTCTCGCAGTTGAATATTCTAAATGAATTCCTCGAGCCTCGCAAAACCTCTTCATGTCCTTCGATATGTATTCGCCACCTCGATCGCACCTTAGGTTTTCCAAACGTGCCTTAAATTTTGTTTCTGCCATTACCAAATAAGCCTTAAACTTATCAAAAACATCTGACTTATTCTTTATTAAATACGTCACACAGAAATGACTAAAATGGTCAATGAAGGTCACAAAATAATTGTACCCATCATATGTAGGTGGTGTAACTTTTCCACAAACGTCAGTTGACACTCTTTCGAGAATTCTTTTCGCTTTTCTTTCATCTGGTATACGTTTAGCGAAAGGAAGTTTTGTTTGTTTTGCCTTTAAACACGTGTCACAAATGCCAATAGGGTACTTAGATGAGTGCCCCATTCTTCTTCTGCTAAAAGGGTGTTTTTCACATATTCCAGTGTGACAGAAGCCCGATCCTTGTTAGATAAAATGTCCATAGCCGAGACGACGCTATCAAAATCAGAAGGCATAGCCACCAACAGTTGACTAACCATCTCCTCTTCTTCAAGTTTCCCACCAGCCACCTTGACATCAGAAGCTAAGGTCTCAAACTCGTGTAGGAACTCCTGCAGAGGTTTATCCTTCTTGTAGTCTAGTTTTCTCCAAAGCTTTTGGGCCTGAACCAATGACTTCATGCCCTTCTTCTCATAGGTAGCTGAAAGCGCGTTCATCATCTCCTTAGCAGTTTTCTTATCTTTAATCATCGACAACATATTGTCAGCTAATCCTTGGACAATGATGTTTCTCGCCTTGATATCTTCAGATTTAAAGACTTTTAGCTCCGCATCAGCAGTAGGGGGCTCTTTCTCCAAAACTTCGAGCACGCCGTTTTGTTCCAAGACCATCTTCATTCGGAAGCTCCAATTCGCGTAATTTGTGCCATCAAATGGCTTAATTCCCAAAAGGATATTAGTTGAACTAGCCATGACCGAAATCGTAACAGACACACGAAAACCGAAAAACCAAAAATGGCTGAATGGCACTGACTAACCTCTCGAAACTCACGATTCGACACACAGAAAAATACCGATCAGATTTACTTCCAGCAGTTTCCTCCAGTAACTGGGCCCATAACCTCTTAAAATGGGATACTGAAGGAAGGAAACCAACTGAAGTAAATTGATATAAATGTGACTTTATTGAGAGCTAAACATACAGAAAATAACACACTAGAACCTCCAAACAATTTCTATGCTAACTTGATTGTGGCGGGGAAAACACAAATGACCCCTCATGAATAACTTTAAATAAGAATAACAACAATAAACATAAATACATAATAATATTAATATATATATGTGGAATTACAAACAACAAGGTATGCATTTAGCTAAAAAAATAAAAAAAAGTGACCTCAATGAAAGACTTTAAAATTAATGTAACACTAACATTGAATACACTCCAAAAAAATTGATCAAGATAGATATTAGCAAATGGATGTCATTTAAACATTTAAGGAATATTTTAAGTTTCCATTCAATAATTTTCAGGAAGTTCATTCTTCTTGCTTTAAAGGTATAAATCTTGCTAAAAAACATTAAAACAATGACCTCAATGAAAGACTTAAATATAAAATGTAACACTAACATTGAATACACTCCGAAAAAATTGATCGAGATAGATATTAGCAAATGGATGTCATTTAAATATTATTCATACATTGAGCATTATTTTAAAATCTATTGAATTATTTTCCGGCAGTTCATTTTTCTTGCTATTAAGGTATACATTTAGCTAAAAAAGATAAATACAATAACCTCAATAAAAGACTTTCAAATATAATGTATATTGAATTGTAATTATACATTATACAAAATTATAATTGTAAATATTGTATGTACATTGAATATTCTAGTAAAAAATTGATCGAGATAGATATTAGCAAATGGATGTCATTTAAATATCTTTCATTAATTAAGGAATATTTTAAGATTCTATTCAATAATTTTCAGGCAGTTCATTCTTCTTGCTATAAAGGTATGCATTTAGCTAAAAAAATAAAAAAAAGTGACCTCAATGAAAGACTTTAAAATTAATGTAACACTAACATTGAATATAGTCTGAAAATATTGATCAAGATAGATATTAGCAAATGGATGTCATTTAGATATCTTTCATACATTAAGGAATATTTTAAGATTTTATTTAATAATTATCAGGCAGTTCATTTATCTTGCTTTAAAGGTATAAATTTTGCTAAAAAACATTAAAACAATGACCTCAATGAAAGACTTAAAAATAAAATGTAACACTAACATTGAATACACTCCGAAAAATTGATCGAGATAGATATTAGCAAATGGATGTCATTTAAATATTATTCATACATTAAGAAATATTTTAAGATTCTATTCAATAATTTTCAGGCAATTCATTAATCTTGCTTTAAAGGTATGCATTTAGCTAAAAAACAGTGACCTCAATGAAAGACTTAAAAATATAATGTAACACTAACATTGAATACACTCCGAAGAAATTGATCGAGATAGATATTAGCCAATGGATGTCATTTAAATATTTTTCATACATGAAGGAATATTTTAAGATTCTATTCAATAATTTTTAGGCAGGCCATTCTTCTTGGTTTAAAGGTATGCATTTAGCTAAAAAAATAAAAAAAGTGAACTAAATGAAAGACTTTAAAATTTAATGTAACACTAACATTGAAAATAGTCTGAAAATATTGATCGAGGTAGATATTAGCCAATGGATGTCATTTAGATATCTTTCATACATTAAGGAATATATTAAGATTTTATTCAATAATTTTCAGGCAGTTCATTCTTCTTGCGTTAAAGGTATACATTTTGCTAAAAATCAAAAAAACAATAACCTTAACTAAAGACTTTAAACTTTACTGATCACTTTAAAACACTTCATTCTTTTTGCTATAAAGATATACATTTAGCTAAAAAACATAAATACAATAACCTCAATGAAAGAATTTAAAATTTAATGTAACACTAACATTGAATATACTCGGAAAAAATTGATCGTGATAGATATATATTAGCAAATGAATGTCATTTAAATATTTAAGGAATATTTTAAGTTAAATATTTTAAGTTTCTATTCAATAATTTTTAGGCAGTTCATTAATCTTGCTTTAAAGGTATGCATTTAGCTAAAAAACATAAAAATAGTGATAATGAAAGACTTTCAAATATAATGTAAAACTAACATTGAATATACTCGGAAAAAATTAATCGAGATAGATATTAGCAAATGGATGTCATATTAATATTTTTCATACATTGAGCAATATTTTTAATTGTGCTCAATTATTTTCGAGGCAGTTCATTCTTCTTGCTATAAAGGTGTGCATTTAGCTAAAAAAATAAAAAAAGTGACCTCAATGAAAGACTTAAATATATAATGTAACACTAACATTGAATATTCTAGTATAAAATTGATCGAGATAGATATTAGCAAATGGATGTCATTTAGATATCTTTCATACATTAAGGAATTTTTCAGATTTTATTCAATAATATTCAGGAAGTTCATTCTTCTTGCTATTAAGGTATTCTTTTAGCTAAAAAAATAAAAAAAAGTGACCTTAATGAAAGACTTTAAAATTTAATGTAACACTAACATTGAATATAGTCTAAAAATATTGATCGAGATAGATATTAGGAAATGGATTTCATTTAGATATTATTCATACATTGAGCATTATTTTAAAATCTATTGAATTATTTTCAGGCAGTTCATTTTTCTTGCTATTAAGGTATACATTTAGCTAAAAAAGATAAATACAATAACCTCAATAAAAGACTTTCAAATATAATGTATATTGAATTGTAATTATACATTATACAAAATTATAATTGTAAATATTGTATGTACATTGAATATTCTAGTAAAAAATTGATCGAGATAGATATTAGCAAATGGATGTCATTTAGATATCTTTCATTAATTAAGGAATATTTTAAGATTCTATTCAATAATTTTCAGGCAGTTCATTCTTCTTGCTATAAAGGTATGCATTTAGCTAAAAAAAAAAAAAAAAGTGACCTCAATTAAAGACTTTAAAATTAATGTAACACTAACATTGAATATAGTCTGAAAATATTGATCAAGATAGATATTAGCAAATGGATGTCATTTAGATATCTTTTATACATTAAGGAATATTTTAAGATTTTATTTAATAATTATCAGGCAGTTCATTTATCTTGCTTTAAAGGTATAAATTTTGCTAAAAAACAGTGACCTCAATGAAAGACTTAAAAATATAATGTAACACTAACATTGAATACACTCCGAAGAAATTGATCGAGATAGATATTAGCAAATGGATGTCATTTAAATATTATTCATACATTAAGAAATATTTTAAGATTCTATTCAATAATTTTCAGGCAGTTCATTAATCTTGCTTTAAAGGTATGCATTTAGCTAAAAAACAGTGACCTCAATGAAAGACTTAAAAATATAATGTAACACTAACATTGAATACACTCCGAAGAAATTGATCGAGATAGATATTAGCAAATGGATGTCATTTAAATATTTAAGGAATATTTTAAGTTTCCATTCAATAATTTTCAGGCAGTTCATTCTTCTTGCTATAAAGGTATACATTTAGCTAAAAAACATAAATACAATACCCTCAATAAAAGACTTTCAAACATAATGTAAAACTAACATTGAATATACTGGGAAAAAATTGATCGAGATAGATATTAGCAAATGAATGTCATTTAAATATTATTCATACATTATGGAATATTTTAAGATTCTATTCAATAATATTGAGGCAATTCATTCTTCTTGCTATAAAGGTATGCATTTAGCTAAAAAAATAAAAAAAGTGAACTAAATGAAAGACTTTAAAATTTAATGTAACACTAACATTGAAAATAGTCTGAAAATATTGATCGAGATAGATATTAGCAAATGGATGTCATTTAGATATCTTTCATACATTAAGGAATATATTAAGATTTTATTCAATAATTTTCAGGCAGTTCATTAATCTTGCTTTGAAGGTATAAATTTTGCTAAAAAACATTAAAACAATGACCTTAATGAAAGCCTTTAAAAATTAATGTAACATTAGCAATAAATATACTCGGAAAGAATTGATCCAATTAGATATTAACAAATGGATGTCATTTAAATTTTTTTTATACATTAAGGAATATTTTAAGATTCTATTCAATAATTTTCAGGCAGTTCATTCTTCTTGCGTTAAAGGTATACATTTTGCTAAAAATCAAAAAAACAATAACCTTAACTAAAGACTTTAAACTTTACTGATGACTTTAAAACACTACATTCTTTTTGCTATAAAGATATACATTTAGCTAAAAAACATAAAAACAATGACCTCAATGAAAGACTTAAAAATAAAATGTAACACTAACATTGAATACACTCCGAAAAAATTGATTGTGATAGATATTAGCAAATGGATGTCATTTAAATATTTAAGGAATATTTTAAGTTTCCATTCAATAATTTTCAGGCAGTTCATTAATCTTGCTTTCAAGGTATGCATTTAGCTAAAAAACATTAAAACAATGACTTCAATGAAAGATTTAAAAATAAAATGTAACACTAACATTGAATGCACTCCGAAAAAATGATCGAGATAGATATTAGCAAATGGATGTCATTTAAATATTATTCATACATTAAGGAATATTTTAAGATCCTATTCAATAATTTTCAGGCAGTTCATTAAACTTGCTTAAAAGGTATGCATTTAGCTAAAAAACATAAAAACAGTCACCTCAATGAAAGACTTAAAAATATAATGTAACGCTAACATTGAATATTCTAGTAAAAAATTGATCGAGATAGATATTAGCCAATGGATGTCATTTAAATATTATTCATACATTAAGGAATATTTTAAGATCCTATTCAATAATTTTCAGGCAGTTCATTAAACTTGCTTAAAAGGTATACATTTAGATAAAAAACATAAATACAATAACCTCAATGAAAGAATTTAAAATTTAATGTAACACTAACATTGAATATACTCGGAAAAAATTGATCGTGATAGATATTAGCAAATGAATGTCATTTAAATATTTAAGGAATATTTTAAGTTAAATATTTTAAGTTTCTATTCAATAATTTTCAGGTAGTTCATTCTTCTTGCTATAAAGGTATACATTTAGATAAAAAACATGAATACAATAACCTCAATAAAAGACTTTCAAATATAATGTAACACTAACATTGAATATACTCGGAAAAAATTAATAGGATAGATATTAGCAAATGAATGTCATTTAAATATTTTTCATACATTGAGCAATATATTTTAAATTCTATTCAATTTTTTGCAGGCAATTCATTCTTCTTGCTATAAAGGTATGCATTTAGCTAAAAAACATAAATACAATAACCTCAATAAAAGACTTTCAAATATAATGTAACACTAACATTGAATATACTCGAAAAAATTGATCGTGATAGATATTAGCAAATGGATGTCATTTAGATATCTTTCATACATTAAGGAATTTTTTCAGAATTTATTCAATAATTTTCAGGAAGTTCATTCTTCTTGCTATTAAGGTATTCTTTTAGTTAAAAAAATAAAAAAAAGTGACCTCAATGAAAGACTTTAAAATTTAATGTAACACTAACATTGAATACACTCCGAAAAAATTGATCGAGATAGATATTAGCAAATGGATGTCATTTAAATATTTAAGGAATATTTTAAGTTTCCATTCAATAATTTTCAGGCAGTTCATTAATCTTGCTTTAAAGGTATGCATTTAGCTAAAAAACGTTAAAACAATGACCTCAATGAAAGATTTAAAAATAAAATGTAACACTAACATTGAAAGCACTCCGAAAAAATGATCGAGATAGATATTAGCAAATGGATATCATTTAAATATTATTCATACATTAAGGAATATATTAAGATTCTATTCAATAAATTTCAGGCAGTTCATTCTTCTTGCTATAAAGGTATACATTTAGCTAAAAAACATAAAAACAGTCACCTCAATGAAAGACATAAAAATATAATGTAACGCTAACATTGAATATTCTAGTAAAAAATTGATCGAGATAGATATTAGCCAATGGATGTCATTTAAATATTTTTCATACATTGAGCAATATATTTTAAATTCTATTCAATTTTTTGCAGGCAATTCATTCTTCTTGCTATAAAGGTATGCATTTAGCTAAAAAACATAAATACAATAACCTCAATAAAAGACTTTCAAATATAATGTAACACTAACATTGAATATACTCGAAAAAATTGATCGTGATAGATATTAGCAAATGGATGTCATTTAGATATCTTTCATACATTAAGGAATATATTAAGATTTTATTCAATAATTTTTAGGCAGTTCATTAATCTTGCTTTGAAGGTATAAATTTTGCTAAAAAACATTAAAACAATGACCTTAATGAAAGCCTTTAAAAATTAATGTAACATTAGCAATAAATATACTCGGAAAGAATTGATCCAATTAGATATTAACAAATGGATGTCATTTAAATTTTTTTTATACATTAAGGAATATTTTAAGATTCTATTCAATAATTTTCAGGCAGTTCATTCTTCTTGCGTTAAAGGTATACATTTTGCTAAAAATCAAAAAAACAATAACCTTAACTAAAGACTTTAAACTTTACTGATCACTTTAAAACACTTAATTTTTTTTGCTATAAAGATATACATTTAGCTAAAAAACATAAAAACAATGACCTCAATGAAAGACTTAAAAATAAAATGTAACACTAACATTGAATACACTCCGAAAAAATTGATTGTGATAGATATTAGCAAATGGATGTCATTTAAATATTTAAGGAATATTTTAAGTTTCCATTCAATAATTTTCAGGCAGTTCATTAATCTTGCTTTCAAGGTATGCATTTAGCTAAAAAACATTAAAACAATGACCTCAATGAAAGATTTAAAAATAAAATGTAACACTAACATTGAATGCACTCCGAAAAAATGATCGAGATAGATATTAGCAAATGGATGTCATTTAAATATTATTCATACATTAAGGAATATTTTAAGATCCTATTCAATAATTTTCAGGCAGTTCATTAAACTTGCTTAAAAGGTATGCATTTAGCTAAAAAACATAAAAACCGTCACCTCAATGAAAGACTTAAAAATATAATGTAACGCTAACATTGAATATTCTAGTAAAAAATTGATCGAGATAGATATTAGCCAATGGATGTCATTTAAATATTATTCATACATTAAGGAATATTTTAAGATCCTATTCAATAATTTTCAGGCAGTTCATTAAACTTGCTTAAAAGGTATACATTTAGATAAAAAACATAAATACAATAACCTCAATGAAAGAATTTAAAATTTAATGTAACACTAACATTGAATATACTCGGAAAAAATTGATCGTGATAGATATTAGCAAATGAATGTCATTTAAATATTTAAGGAATATTTTAAGTTAAATATTTTAAGTTTCTATTCAATAATTTTCAGGAAGTTCATTCTTCTTGCTATAAAGGTATACATTTAGATAAAAAACATGAATACAATAACCTCAATAAAAGACTTTCAAATATAATGTACATCTAACATTGAATATTTTCGGAAAAAATTGATAGGATAGATATTAGCAAATGAATGTCATTTAAATATTTTTCATACATTAAGGAATATATTAAGATTCTATTCAATAATTTTCAGGCAGTTCAGTAATCTTGCTTAAAAGGTATGCATTTAGCTAAAAAACATAAAAACAGTCACCTCAATGAAAGACATAAAAATATAATGTAACACTAACATTGAATATTCTAGTAAAAAATTGATCGAGATAGATATTAGCCAATGGATGTCATTTAAATATTTTTCATACATTGAGCAATATATTTTAAATTCTATTCAATTTTTTGCAGGCAATTCATTCTTCTTGCTATAAAGGTATGCATTTAGCTAAAAAACATAAATACAATAACCTCAATAAAAGACTTTCAAATATAATGTAACACTAACATTGAATATACTCGAAAAAATTGATCGTGATAGATATTAGCAAATGGATGTCATTTAGACATCTTTCATACATTAAGGAATATATTAAGATTCTATTCAATAATTTTCAGGCAGTTCAGTAATCTTGCTTAAAAGGTATGCATTTAGCTAAAAAACATAAAAACAGTCACCTCAATGAAAGACTTAAAAATATAATGTAACGCTAACATTGAATATTCTAGTAAAAAATTGATCGAGATAGATATTAGCCAATGGATGTCATTTAAATATTTTTCATACATGAAGGAATATTTTAAGATTCTATTCAATAATTTTCAGGCAGGTCATTCTTCTTGCTTTAAAGGTATACATTTTGCTAAAAAACATAAATACAATAAAAGACCTCAATAAAAGACTTTTAAATATAATGTAACACTAACATTGAATACACTCCGAAGAAATTGATCGAGATAGATATTAGCCAATGGATGTCATTTAAATATTTTTCATACATAAAAGAATATTTTAAGATTCTATTCAATAATTTTTAGGCAGGTCATTCTTCTTGCTTTAAAGGTATGCATTTAGCTAAAAAAATAAAAAAAGTGAACTAAATGAAAGACTTTAAAATTTAATGTAACACTAACATTGAATATAGTCTAAAAATATTGATCGAGATAGATATTAGCTAATGGATGTCATTTAGATATCTTTCATACATTAAGGAATATTTTAAGATTCTATTCAATAATTTTCAGGCAGGTCATTCTTCTTGCTTTAAAGGTATTAATTTTGCTAAAAAACATAAATACAATAAAAGACCTCAATAAAAGACTTTTAAATATAATGTAACACTAACATTAAATACACTCCGAAGAAATTGATCGAGATAGATATTAGCCAATGGATGTCATTTAAATATTTTTCATACATAAAGGAATATTTTAAGATTCTATTCAATAATTTTCAGGCAGGTCATTCTTCTTGCTTTAAAGGTATAAATTTTGCTAAAAAACATTAAAACAATGACCTCAATGAAAGACTTTAAAATTTAATGTAACACTAACATTGAATACACTCCAAAAAAATTGATCGAGATAGATATTAGCAAATGGATGTCATTTAAATATTTAAGGAATATTTTAAGTTTCCATTCAATAATTTTCAGGCAGTTCATTCTTCTTGCATTAAAGGTATAAATCTTGCTAAAAAACATAAAAACAGTCACCTCAATAAAAGACTTAAAAAAATAATGTAACGCTAACATTGAATATTCTAGTAAAAAATTGATCGAGATAGATATTAGCAAATGGATGTCATTTAAATATTATTCATACATTGAGCATTATTTTAAAATCTATTGAATTATTTTCAGGCAGTTCATTTTTCTTGCTATTAAGGTATAAATTTAGCTAAAAAAAATAAATACAATAACCTCAATAAAAGACTTTCAAATATAATGTATATTGAATTGTAATTATATATTATACAAAATTATAATTGTAAATATTGTATGTACATTGAATATTCTAGTAAAAAATTGATCGAGATAGATATTAGCAAATGGATGTCATTTAGATATCTTTCATACATTAAGGAATATATTAAGATTCTATTCAATAATTTTCAGGCAGTTCATTCTTCTTGTTTTAAAGGTATAAATTTTGCTAAAAAACATTAAAACAATGACCTCAATGAAAGATTTAAAAATAAAATGTATTACTAACATTGAATACACTCCGAAAAAATTGATCGAGATAGATATTAGCAAATGGATGTCATTTAAATATTATTCATACATTAAGGAATATTTTAATATTCTATTCAATAATTTTCAGGCAGTTCATTAATCTTGCTTTAAAGGTATGCAATAGGCTAAAAAACATTAAAACAGTGACCTCAATGAAAGACTTAAAAATATAATGTAACACTAACATTGAATACACTACGAAGAAATTGATCGAGATAGATATTAGCAAATGGATGTCATTTAAATATTTAAGGAATATTTTAAGTTTCCATTCAATAATTTTGAGGCAGTTCATTCTTCTTGCTATAAAGGTATAGATTTAGCTAAAAAACATAAATACAATAACCTCAATAAAAGACTTTCAAATATAATGTAACACTAACATTGAATGCACTCCGAAAAAATGATCGAGATAGATATTAGCAAATGGATGTCATTTAAATATTATTCATACATTAAGGAATATATTAAGATTCTATTCAATAATTTTCAGGCAGTTCATTCTTCTTGCTATAAAGGTATACATTTAGCTAAAAAACATAAAAACAATAACCTCAATTAAAGACATTCCAATAAAATGTAACACTAACATTGAATACACTCCGAAAAAATTGATCGAGATAGATATCAGCAAATGGATGTCATTTAAATATTATTCATACATTAAGGAATATTTTAAGATTCTATTCAATAATTTTTAGGCAGTTCATTAATCTTGCTTTAAAGATATGCATTTAGCTAAAAAACCGTGACCTCAATGAAAGACTTAAAAATATAATAAAACACTAACATTGAATACACTCCGAAAAAATTGATCGAGATAGATATTAGCAAATGGATGTCATTTAAATATTTTAAGTTAAATATTTTAAGTTTCTATTCTATTATTTTCAGGCAGTTCATTCTTCTTGCTATAAAGGTATACATTTAGATAAAAAACATAAATACAATAACCTCAATAAAAGACTTTCAAATATAATGTACATCTAACATTGAATATACTCGGAAAAAATTGATCGTGATAGATATTAGCAAATGAATGTCATTTAAATATTTTTTCATACATTCAGCAATATATTTTAAATTCTATTCAATTATTTTGCAGGCAGTTCATTCTTCTTGCTATAAAGGTATGCATTTAGCTAAAAAAATAAAAAAAGTGACCTCAATGAAAGACTTAAATATATAATGTAACACTAACATTGAAAAGTCTAGTAAAAATTGATCGAGATAGATATTAGCCAATAGATGTCATTTAAATATTTTTCATACATAAAGGAATATTTTAAGATTCTATTCAATAATTTTCAGGCAGGTCATTCTTCTTGCTTTAAAGGTATACATTTTGCTAAAAATCAAAAAAACAATGACGTCAATGAAAGACTTATAAATAAAATGTAACACTAACAATGAATATACTCGGAAAAAATTGATCGAGATAGATGTTAGCATATAGCTAAAAAAATAAAGAAAAGTGACCTCAATGAAAGTAATGTAACACTAAAATATATATATATATATATATATATATATATATATATATATATATATATATATATAAATATATAATGTAACACTAAATATATAATGTAACACTAACATTGAATATTCTAGTAAAAAATTGATTGAGATAGATATTATCAAATAGATGTCATTTAAATATTTTTCATACATTAAGGAATATTTTAAGATTCTATTCAATTATTTTCAGGCAGTTCATTCTTCTTGCTATAAAGTTATGCATTTAGCTAAAAAAATAAAAAAAGTGACATCAATGAAAGACTTAAAAATAAAATGTAACAAAACACTAACATTGAATACACTCCGAAAAAATTGATCGAGGTAGATATTAGCAAATCGATGTCATTTAAATATTTAAGGAATATTTTAAGTTTCCATTCAATAATTTTCAGGCAGTTCATTCTTCTTGCTTTAAAGGTATGCATTTAGCTAAAAAAATAAAAAAAGTTACCTCAATGAAAGACTTTCAAATATAATGTAACACTAACATTGAATACACTCCAAACAAATTGATGGAGATAGATATTAGCAAATGGATGTCATTTAAATATTTAAGGGATATTTTAAGTTTCCATTCAATAATTTTGAGGCAGTTCATTCTTCTTGCTATAAAGGTATAGATTTAGCTAAAAAACATAAATTCAATAACCTCAATGAAAGACTTAAATATATAATGTAACACTAACATTGAATATTCTAGTAAAAAATTGATTGAGATAGATATTATCAAATAGATGTCATTTAAATATTTTTCATACATTAAGGAATATTTTAAGATTCTATTCAATAATTTTCAGGCAGTTCATTAATGTTGCTTTAAAGGTGTAAATTTTGCTAAAAAACATTAAAACAATGACCTCAACGAAAGACTTAAAAATAAAATGTAACAAAACACTAACATTGAATACACTCCGAAAAAATTGATCAAGGTAGATATTAGCAAATGGATGTCATTTAAATATTTAAGGAATATTTTAAGTTTCCATTCAATAATTTTCAAGCAGTTCATTCTTCTTGCTATAAAGGTATACATTTAGCTAAAAAACATAAATACAATAACCTCAAAAAAAGACTTTCAAATATAATGTAACACTAACAATAAATATACTCGGAAAGAATTGATCCAATTAGATATTAAAAAATGGATGTCATTTAAATTCTTTTTATACATTAAGGAATATTTTAAGATTCTATTCAATAATTTTCAGGCAGTTCATTCTTCTTGCTATAAAGGTATACATTAAGCTAAAAAACATAAAAACAATAACCTCAATTAAAGACATTCCAATAAAATGTAACACTAACATTGAATGTACTCGGAAAAAATTGATCGAGATAGATCTTAGCAAATGGATGTCATATAAATATTTTTCATACATTGAGCATTATTTTAAAATCTATTGAATTATTTTCAGGCAGTTCATTCTTCTTGCTATAAAGGTATGCATTTAGCTAAAAAAATAAAAAAAAGTGACCTAATGAAAGACTTTAAAATTTAATGTAACACTAAAATTGAATATAGTCTGAAAATATTGATCGAGATAGATATTAGCAAATGGATGTCTTTTAGATATCTTTCATACATTAAGGAATATTTTAAGATTTTATTCAATAATTTTCAGGCAGTTCATTAATCTTGCTTTAAAGGTATGCATTTAGCTAAAAAACATAAAAACAGTGACCTCAATGAAAGACTTAAAAATATAATATAACACTAGCATTGAATACACTCCGAAAAAATTGATCGAGATAGATATTAGTAAATGGATGTCATTTAAATATTTAAGGAATATTTTAAGTTTCCATTCAATAATTTTCAGGCAGTTCATTCTTTTTGCTATAAAGGTATAAAGTTTGCTAAAAAACATTAAAACAATGACCTCAATGAAAGACATTAAGGAATATTTTAAGATTCTATTTAATAATTTTCAGGTAAATCATTAATCTTGCTTTAAAGGTATGCATTTAGCTAAAAAACATAAAAACAGTGACCTCAATGAAAGACTTTCAAATATAATGTAAAACTAACATTGAATATACTCGGAAAAAATTAATCGAGATAGATATTAGCAAATGGATGTCATATTAATATTTTTCATACATTGAGCAATATTTTTAATTGTGCTCAATTATTTTCGGGCAGTTCATTCTTCTTGCTATAAAAGTATGCATTTAGCTAAAAAAAATAAAAAAAGTGACCTCAATGAAAGACTTAAATATATAATGTAACACTAACATTGAATACACTCCAAAAAAATTGATCGAGATAGATATTAGCCAATGGATGTCATTTAAATATTTTTTATACAAAAAGGAATATTTTAAGATTTTATTCAATAATTTTCAGGCAGTTCATTAATCTTGCTTTGAAGGTATACATTTTGCTAAAAATCAAAAAAACAATAACCTTAACTAAAGACTTTAAACTTTACTGATCACTTTAAAACACTTCATTCTTTTTGCTATAAAGATATACATTTAGCTAAAAAACATAAAAACAATGACCTCAATGAAAGACTTAAAAATAAAATGTAACACTAACATTGAATACACTCCGAAAAAATTGATCGAGATAGATATTAGCAAATGGATGTCATTTAAATATTTAAGGAATATTTTAAGTTAAATATTTAAAGTTTCTATTCAATAATTTTCAGGCAGTTCATTCTTCTAGCTATAAAGGTATACATTTAGATGAAAAACATAAATACAATAACCTCAATAAAAGACTTTCAAATATAATGTAACACTAACATTGAATATACTCGGAAAAAATTGATCATGATAGATATTAGCAAATGGATGTCATTTAAATATTTTTCATACATTGAGCAATATATTTTAAATTCTATTCAATTATTTTGCAGGCAGTTCATTCTTCTTGCTATAAAGGTGTGCATTTAGCTAAAAAAATAAAAAAAGTGACCTCAATGAAAGACTTAAATATATAATGTAACACTAACATTGAATATTCTAGTAAAAAATTGATCGAGATAGATATTATCAAATAGATGTCATTTAAATATTTTTCATACATTAAGGAATATTTTAAGATTCTATTCAATAACTTTCAGGCAGTTCATTAATCTTGCTTTAAAGGTATGCATTTAGATAAAAAACAAAAAACAGTGATCTCATTGAAAGACTTTTAAATATAATGTAACACTAACATTGAATACACTCCAAACAAATTGATGGAGATAGATATTAGCAAACGTATGTCATTTAAATATTTAAGGAATATTTTAAGTTTCCATTCAATAATTTTCAGGCAGTTCATTCTTCATGCTATAAAGATATACATTTAGCTAAAAAACATAAAAACAATGACCTCAATGAAAGAATTAAAAATAAAATGTAACACTAACATTGAATACACTCCGAAAAAATTGATCGAGATAGATATTAGCAAATGGATGTCATTAATAATGGATAATAATGGATGTCATAAATATTTAAGGAATATTTTAAGTTTCCATTCAATAATTTTCAGGCAGTTCATTCTTCTTGCTATAAAGGTATACATTTAGCTAAAAAATATAAATACAATAACCTCAATAAAATACTTTCAAATATAATGTAACACTAACATTGAATTTTCTAGTAAAAAATTGATCGAGATAGATATTAGCAAATGGATGTCATTTAAATATTATTCATACATAGAGCATTATTTTAAAATCTATTGAATTATTTTCAGGCAGTTCATTTTTCTTGCTATTAAGGTATACATTTAGCTAAAAAAAATAAATACAATAACCTCAATAAAAGACTTTCAAATATAATGTATATTGAATTGTAATTATATATTATACAAAATTATAATTGTAAATATTGTATGTACATTGAATATTCTAGTAAAAAATTGATCGAGATAGATATTAGCAAATGGATGTCTTTTAGATATCTTTCATACATTAAGGAATATTTTAAGATTTTATTTAATAATTATCAGGCAGTTCATTTATCTTGCTTTAAAGGTATAAATTTTGCTAAAAAACATTAAAACAATGACCTCAATGAAAGACTTAAAAATAAAATGTAACACTAACATTGAATACACTCCAAAAAAATTGATCGAGATAGATATTAGCAAATGGATGTCATTTAGATATTATTCATACATTAAGAAATATTTTAAGATTCTATTCATTAATTTTCAGGCAGTTCATTAATCTTGCTTTAAAGGTATGCATTTAGCTAAAAAACAGTGACCTCAATGAAAGACTTAAAAATATAATGTAACACTAACATTGAATACACTCCGAAGAAATTGATCGAGATAGATATTAGCATATGGATGTCATTTAAATATTTAAGGAATATTTTAAGTTTCCATTCAATAATTTTCAGGCAGTTCATTCTTCTTGCTATAAAGGTATACATTTAGCTAAAAAACATAAATACAATAACCTCAATAAAAGACTTTCAAATATAATGTAAAACTAACATTGAATATACTGGGAAAAAATTCATCGAGATAGATATTAGCAAATGAATGTCATTTAAATATTATTCATACATTATGGAATATTTTAAGATTCTATTCAATAATTTTCAGGCAATTCATTCTTCTTGCTACAAAGGTATGCATTTAGCTAAAAATATAAAAAAAGTGAACTAAATGAAAGACTTTAAAATTTAATGTAAGACTAACATTGAAAATAGTCTGAAAATATTGATCGAGATAGATATTAGCAAATGGATGTCATTTAGATATCTTTCATTCATTAAATAATATTTCAAGATTCCATTCAATAATTATCAGGCAGTTCATTCTTCTTGCTTTAATGGTATTCATTTAGCTAACAAAAAAAATTATAAATATTAGGATATGGTTGTTATCTAGATATATTTCATTCATTCAAGACTATTGTTTGTTTCTACTCAATAATTATTAGGCACTTCATTCTTCTCTTTTTGAAAAGAATTGATCGGGGTAGATATTAGGAAATGGATGTTATCTAGATATCTTTCATTCATTCAAGACTTTTGTGTTCTTCTATTCAATAATTTTCAGGCAGTTCATTCTTCTTGCTTTAATGGTATTCATTTAGCTAACAAAAAAAATTATAAATATGAAAAAATGGATGTTATCTAGACATCTTTCATTTATTCAAGACTTTTGTGTTCTTCTATTCAATAATTTTCAGGCTTTTCATTCTTCAACTATACAAACATAAAAACAATGATTTTAACTAAGGATTTTAAAACGTAATGTAACGCTAACATTGAATATACTCGCTAGATATTAGCAAATAGATGTCATTTAAATATTTTTTATACATTAAGGAATATTTTAGGATTATATTCAATAATATTCAGGCAGTTCATTCTTCTTGCTTTAATGGTATTCATTTAGCTAACAAAAAAAATTATAAATATTAGGATATGGTTGTTATCTAGATATATTTCATAAATTCAAGACTATTGTTTGTTTCTATTCAATAATTATTAGGCATTTCATTCTTCTCTTTTTGGAAAGAATTGATCGGGGTAGATATTAGGAAATGGATGTTATCTAGATATCTTGCATTCATTCAAGACTTTTGTGTTCTTCTATTCAATAATTTTCAGGCAGTTCATTCTTCTTGCTTTAATGGTATACATTTAGCTAACAAAAAAAAATTATAAATATGAAAAAATGGATGTTATCTAGACATCTTTCATTTATCCAAGACTTTTGTGTTCTTCTATTCAATAATTTTCAGGCACTTCATTCTTCTGGCTTTTCATGGTTTACATTCAGCTATACGAACATAAAAACAATGATCTTACCTAAGGATTATAAAATGTAATGTAACGCTAACATTGAATATACTCGGAAAGTTTTGATCGAGGTAGATATTAGCATATAGAGTTTATTTAAATTTTTTACTACAGTAAGGAATAAATTAAGATTTTTAGGCAGTTCATTCTTTTTGCTTTAAAGATTTAGCTAAAAAACATAAAAACAGTGACCTCAATGAAATACTTTAAAATTTAATGTAACACTAACATTGAATATTCTCAGAAAATATTGATCGAGATAGATATTAGCAAATAGATGTTATTTTGATATCTTTCATTCATTAAATAATATTTCAAGATTCCATTCAATAATTATCAGGCAGTTCATTCTTCTTGCTTTAATGGTATTCATTTAGCTAACAAAAAAAATTATAAATATTAGGATATGGTTGTTATCTAGATATATTTCATTCATTCAAGACTATTGTTTGTTTCTACTCAATAATTATTAGGCACTTCATTCTTCTCTTTTTGGAAAGAATTGATCGGGGTAGATATTAGGAAATGGATGTTATCTAGATATCTTTCATTCATTCAAGACTTTTGTGTTCTTCTATTCAATAATTTTCAGGCAGTTCATTCTTCTTGCTTTAATGGTATTCATTTAGCTAACAAAAAAAATTATAAATATGAAAAAATGGATGTTATCTAGACATCTTTCATTTATTCAAGACTTTTGTGTTCTTCTATTCAATAATTTTCAGGCTTTTCATTCTTCAACTATACAAACATAAAAACAATGATTTTAACTAAGGATTTTAAAACGTAATGTAACGCTAACATTGAATATACTCGCTAGATATTAGCAAATAGATGTCATTTAAATATTTTTTATACATTAAGGAATATTTTAGGATTATATTCAATAATATTCAGGCAGTTCATTCTTCTTGCTTTATAGGTATACATTTAGCTAGAAAACATAAAATAGTGACCTCAATGAAAGACTTTAAAATTTAATGTAACACTAACATTGAATATTCTCGGAAAATATTGATCGAGATAGATATTAGCAAATGGAAGTTATTTAGATATCTTTTATTCATTAAATAATATTTCAAGATTCCATTCAATAATTTTCAGGCAGTTCATTCTTCTCTCTTTAATGGTATTCATTTAGCTAACAAAAAAAATTATAAATATTAGGATATGGTTGTTATCTAGATATATTTCATAAATTCAAGACTATTGTTTGTTTCTATTCAATAATTATTAGGCATTTCATTCTTCTCTTTTTGGAAAGAATTGATCGGGGTAGATATTAGGAAATGGATGTTATCTAGATATCTTGCATTCATTCAAGACTTTTGTGTTCTTCTATTCAATAATTTTCAGGCAGTTCATTCTTCTTGCTTTAATGGTATACATTTAGCTAACAAAAAAAAATTATAAATATGAAAAAATGGATGTTATCTAGACATCTTTCATTTATCCAAGACTTTTGTGTTCTTCTATTCAATAATTTTCAGGCACTTCATTCTTCTGGCTTTTCATGGTTTACATTCAGCTATACAAACATAAAAACAATGATCTTACCTAAGGATTATAAAATGTAATGTAACGCTAACATTGAATATACTCGGAAAGTTTTGATCGAGGTAGATATTAGCATATAGAGTTTATTTAAATTTTTTACTACAGTAAGGAATAAATTAAGATTTTTAGGCAGTTCATTCTTTTTGCTTTAAAGATTTAGCTAAAAAACATAAAAACAGTGACCTCAATGAAATACTTTAAAATTTAATGTAACACTAACATTGAATATTCTCAGAAAATATTGATCGAGATAGATATTAGCAAATAGATGTTATTTTGATATCTTTCATTCATTAAATAATATTTCAAGATTCCATTCAATAATTATCAGGCAGTTCATTCTTCTTGCTTTAATGGTATTCATTTAGCTAACAAAAAAAATTATAAATATTAGGATATGGTTGTTATCTAGATATATTTCATTCATTCAAGACTATTGTTTGTTTCTACTCAATAATTATTAGGCACTTCATTCTTCTCTTTTTGGAAAGAATTGATCGGGGTAGATATTAGGAAATGGATGTTATCTAGATATCTTTCATTCATTCAAGACTTTTGTGTTCTTCTATTCAATAATTTTCAGGCAGTTCATTCTTCTTGCTTTAATGGTATTCATTTAGCTAACAAAAAAAATTATAAATATGAAAAAATGGATGTTATCTAGACATCTTTCATTTATTCAAGACTTTTGTGTTCTTCTATTCAATAATTTTCAGGCTTTTCATTCTTCAACTATACAAACATAAAAACAATGATTTTAACTAAGGATTTTAAAACGTAATGTAACGCTAACATTGAATATACTCGCTAGATATTAGCAAATAGATGTCATTTAAATATTTTTTATACATTAAGGAATATTTTGGGATTATATTCAATAATATTCAGGCAGTTCATTCTTCTTGCTTTATAGGTATACATTTAGCTAGAAAACATAAAATAGTGACCTCAATGAAAGACTTTAAAATTTAATGTAACACTAACATTGAATATTCTCGGAAAATATTGATCGAGATAGATATTAGCAAATGGAAGTTATTTAGATATCTTTCATTCATTAAATAATATTTCAAGATTCCATTCAATAATTTTCAGGCAGTTCATTCTTCTTGCTTTAATAGTATTCATTTAGCTAACAAAAAAAATTATAAATATTAGGATATGGTTGTTATCTAGATATATTTCATAAATTCAAGACTATTGTTTGTTTCTATTCAATAATTATTAGGCATTTCATTCTTCTCTTTTTGGAAAGAATTGATCGGGGTAGATATTAGGAAATGGATGTTATCTAGATATCTTGCATTCATTCAAGACTTTTGTGTTCTTCTATTCAATAATTTTCAGGCAGTTCATTCTTCTTGCTTTAATGGTATACATTTAGCTAACAAAAAAAAATTATAAATATGAAAAAATGGATGTTATCTAGACATCTTTCATTTATCCAAGACTTTTGTGTTCTTCTATTCAATAATTTTCAGGCACTTCATTCTTCTGGCTTTTCATGGTTTACATTCAGCTATACAAACATAAAAACAATGATCTTACCTAAGGATTATAAAATGTAATGTAACGCTAACATTGAATATACTCGGAAAGTTTTGATCGAGGTAGATATTAGCATATAGAGTTTATTTAAATTTTTTACTACAGTAAGGAATAAATTAAGATTTTTAGGCAGTTCATTCTTTTTGCTTTAAAGATTTAGCTAAAAAACATAAAAACAGTGACCTCAATGAAATACTTTAAAATTTAATGTAACACTAACATTGAATATTCTCAGAAAATATTGATCGAGATAGATATTAGCAAATAGATGTTATTTTGATATCTTTCATTCATTAAATAATATTTCAAGATTCCATTTAATAATTATCAGGCAGTTCATTCTTCTTGCTTTAATGGTATTCATTTAGCTAACAAAAAAAATTATAAATATTAGGATATGGTTGTTATCTAGATATATTTCATTCATTCAAGACTATTGTTTGTTTCTACTCAATAATTATTAGGCACTTCATTCTTCTCTTTTTGGAAAGAATTGATCGGGGTAGATATTAGGAAATGGATGTTATCTAGATATCTTTCATTCATTCAAGACTTTTGTGTTCTTCTATTCAATAATTTTCAGGCAGTTCATTCTTCTTGCTTTAATGGTATTCATTTAGCTAACAAAAAAAATTATAAATATGAAAAAATGGATGTTATCTAGACATCTTTCATTTATTCAAGACTTTTGTGTTCTTCTATTCAATAATTTTCAGGCTTTTCATTCTTCAACTATACAAACATAAAAACAATGATTTTAACTAAGGATTTTAAAATGTAATGTAACGCTAACATTGAATATACTCGCTAGATATTAGCAAATAGATGTCATTTAAATATTTTTTATACATTAAGGAATATTTTAGGATTATATTCAATAATATTCAGGCAGTTCATTCTTCTTGCTTTAAAGGTATACATTTAGCTAGAAAACATAAAATAGTGACCTCAATGAAAGACTTTAAAATTTAATGTAACACTAACATTGAATATTCTCGGAAAATATTGATCGAGATAGATATTAGCAAATGGAAGTTATTTAGATATCTTTCATTCATTAAATAATATTTCAAGATTCCATTCAATAATTATCAGGCAGTTCATTCTTCTTGCTTTAATGGTATTCATTTAGCTAACAAAAAAAATTATAAATATTAGGATATGGTTGTTATCTAGATATATTTCATTCATTCAAGACTATTGTTTGTTTCTACTCAATAATTATTAGGCACTTCATTCTTCTCTTTTTGGAAAGAATTGATCGGGGTAGATATTAGGAAATGGATGTTATCTAGATATCTTTCATTCATTCAAGACTTTTGTGTTCTTCTATTCAATAATTTTCAGGCAGTTCATTCTTCTTGCTTTAATGGTATTCATTTAGCTAACAAAAAAAATTATAAATATGAAAAAATGGATGTTATCTAGACATCTTTCATTTATTCAAGACTTTTGTGTTCTTCTATTCAATAATTTTCAGGCTTTTCATTCTTCAACTATACAAACATAAAAACAATGATTTTAACTAAGGATTTTAAAATGTAATGTAACGCTAACATTGAATATACTCGCTAGATATTAGCAAATAGATGTCATTTAAATATTTTTTATACATTATGGAATATTTTAGGATTATATTCAATAATATTCAGGCAGTTCATTCTTCTTGCTTTAAAGGTATACATTTAGCTAGAAAACATAAAATAGTGACCTCAATGAAAGACTTTAAAATTTAATGTAACACTAACATTGAATATTCTCGGAAAATATTGATCGAGATAGATATTAGCAAATGGAAGTTATTTAGATATCTTTCATTCATTAAATAATATTTCAAGATTCCATTCAATAATTTTCAGGCAGTTCATTCTTCTTGCTTTAATAGTATTCATTTAGCTAACAAAAAAAATTATAAATATTAGGATATGGTTGTTATCTAGATATATTTCATAAATTCAAGACTATTGTTTGTTTCTATTCAATAATTATTAGGCATTTCATTCTTCTCTTTTTGGAAAGAATTGATCGGGGTAGATATTAGGAAATGGATGTTATCTAGATATCTTGCATTCATTCAAGACTTTTGTGTTCTTCTATTCAATAATTTTCAGGCAGTTCATTCTTCTTGCTTTAATGGTATACATTTAGCTAAAAAAAAAAAATTATAAATATGAAAAAATGGATGTTATCTAGACATCTTTCATTTATCCAAGACTTTTGTGTTCTTCTATTCAATAATTTTCAGGCACTTCATTCTTCTGGCTTTTCATGGTTTACATTCAGCTATACAAACATAAAAACAATGATCTTACCTAAGGATTATAAAATGTAATGTAACCCTAACATTGAATATACTCGGAAAGTTTGGATCGAGGTAGATATTAGCATATAGAGTTTATTTAAATTTTTTACTACAGTAAGGAATAAATTAAGATTTTTAGGCAGTTCATTCTTTTTGCTTTAAAGATTTAGCTAAAAAACATAAAAACAGTGACCTCAATGAAATACTTTAAAATTTAATGTAACACTAACATTGAATATTCTCAGAAAATATTGATCGAGATAGATATTAGCAAATAGATGTTATTTTGATATCTTTCATTCATTAAATAATATTTCAAGATTCCATTCAATAATTATAAGGCAGTTCATTCTTCTTGCTTTAATGGTATTCATTTAGCTAACAAAAAAAATTATAAATATTAGGATATGGTTGTTATCTAGATATATTTCATTCATTCAAGACTATTGTTTGTTTCTACTCAATAATTATTAGGCACTTCATTCTTCTCTTTTCGGAAAGAATTGATCGGGGTAGATATTAGGAAATGGATGTTATCTAGATATCTTGCATTCATTCAAGACTTTTGTGTTCTTCTATTCAATAATTTTCAGGCAGTTCATTCTTGTTTTAATGGTATACATTTAGCTAACAAAAAAAAATTATAAATATGAAAAAATGGATGTTATCTAGACATCTTTCATTTATCCAAGACTTTTGTGTTCTTCTATTCAATAATTTTCAGGCACTTCATTCTTCTGGCTTTTCATGGTTTACATTCAGCTATACAAACATAAAAACAATGATCTTACCTAAGGATTATAAAATGTAATGTAACGCTAACATTGAATATACTCGGAAAGTTTTGATCGAGGTAGATATTAGCATATAGAGTTTATTTAAATTTTTTACTACAGTAAGGAATAAATTAAGATTTTTAGGCAGTTCATTCTTTTTGCTTTAAAGATTTAGCTAAAAAACATAAAAACAGTGACCTCAATGAAATACTTTAAAATTTAATGTAACACTAACATTGAATATTCTCAGAAAATATTGATCGAGATAGATATTAGCAAATAGATGTTATTTTGATATCTTTCATTCATTAAATAATATTTCAAGATTCCATTCAATAATTATCAGGCAGTTCATTCTTCTTGCTTTAATGGTATTCATTTAGCTAACAAAAAAAATTATAAATATTAGGATATGGTTGTTATCTAGATATATTTCATTCATTCAAGACTATTGTTTGTTTCTACTCAATAATTATTAGGCACTTCATTCTTCTCTTTTTGGAAAGAATTGATCGGGGTAGATATTAGGAAATGGATGTTATCTAGATATCTTTCATTCATTCAAGACTTTTGTGTTCTTCTATTCAATAATTTTCAGGCAGTTCATTCTTCTTGCTTTAATGGTATTCATTTAGCTAACAAAAAAAATTATAAATATGAAAAAATGGATGTTATCTAGACATCTTTCATTTATTCAAGACTTTTGTGTTCTTCTATTCAATAATTTTCAGGCTTTTCATTCTTCAACTATACAAACATAAAAACAATGATTTTAACTAAGGATTTTAAAACGTAATGTAACGCTAACATTGAATATACTCGCTAGATATTAGCAAATAGATGTCATTTAAATATTTTTTATACATTAAGGAATATTTTAGGATTATATTCAATAATATTCAGGCAGTTCATTCTTCTTGCTTTATAGGTATACATTTAGCTAGAAAACATAAAATAGTGACCTCAATGAAAGACTTTAAAATTTAATGTAACACTAACATTGAATATTCTCGGAAAATATTGATCGAGATAGATATTAGCAAATGGAAGTTATTTAGATATCTTTCATTCATTAAATAATATTTCAAGATTCCATTCAATAATTTTCAGGCAGTTCATTCTTCTCTCTTTAATGGTATTCATTTAGCTAACAAAAAAAATTATAAATATTAGGATATGGTTGTTATCTAGATATATTTCATAAATTCAAGACTATTGTTTGTTTCTATTCAATAATTATTAGGCATTTCATTCTTCTCTTTTTGGAAAGAATTGATCGGGGTAGATATTAGGAAATGGATGTTATCTAGATATCTTGCATTCATTCAAGACTTTTGTGTTCTTCTATTCAATAATTTTCAGGCAGTTCATTCTTCTTGCTTTAATGGTATACATTTAGCTAACAAAAAAAAATTATAAATATGAAAAAATGGATGTTATCTAGACATCTTTCATTTATCCAAGACTTTTGTGTTCTTCTATTCAATAATTTTCAGGCACTTCATTCTTCTGGCTTTTCATGGTTTACATTCAGCTATACAAACATAAAAACAATGATCTTACCTAAGGATTATAAAATGTAATGTAACGCTAACATTGAATATACTCGGAAAGTTTTGATCGAGGTAGATATTAGCATATAGAGTTTATTTAAATTTTTTACTACAGTAAGGAATAAATTAAGATTTTTAGGCAGTTCATTCTTTTTGCTTTAAAGATTTAGCTAAAAAACATAAAAACAGTGACCTCAATGAAATACTTTAAAATTTAATGTAACACTAACATTGAATATTCTCAGAAAATATTGATCGAGATAGATATTAGCAAATAGATGTTATTTTGATATCTTTCATTCATTAAATAATATTTCAAGATTCCATTTAATAATTATCAGGCAGTTCATTCTTCTTGCTTTAATGGTATTCATTTAGCTAACAAAAAAAATTATAAATATTAGGATATGGTTGTTATCTAGATATATTTCATTCATTCAAGACTATTGTTTGTTTCTACTCAATAATTATTAGGCACTTCATTCTTCTCTTTTTGGAAAGAATTGATCGGGGTAGATATTAGGAAATGGATGTTATCTAGATATCTTTCATTCATTCAAGACTTTTGTGTTCTTCTATTCAATAATTTTCAGGCAGTTCATTCTTCTTGCTTTAATGGTATTCATTTAGCTAACAAAAAAAATTATAAATATGAAAAAATGGATGTTATCTAGACATCTTTCATTTATTCAAGACTTTTGTGTTCTTCTATTCAATAATTTTCAGGCTTTTCATTCTTCAACTATACAAACATAAAAACAATGATTTTAACTAAGGATTTTAAAATGTAATGTAACGCTAACATTGAATATACTCGCTAGATATTAGCAAATAGATGTCATTTAAATATTTTTTATACATTAAGGAATATTTTAGGATTATATTCAATAATATTCAGGCAGTTCATTCTTCTTGCTTTAAAGGTATACATTTAGCTAGAAAACATAAAATAGTGACCTCAATGAAAGACTTTAAAATTTAATGTAACACTAACATTGAATATTCTCGGAAAATATTGATCGAGATAGATATTAGCAAATGGAAGTTATTTAGATATCTTTCATTCATTAAATAATATTTCAAGATTCCATTCAATAATTTTCAGGCAGTTCATTCTTCTTGCTTTAATGGTATTCATTTAGTTAACAAAAAAAATTATAAATATTAGGATATGGTTGTTATCTAGATATATTTCATTCATTCAAGACTATTGTTTGTTTCTACTCAATAATTATTAGGCACTTCATTCTTCTCTTTTTGGAAAGAATTGATCGGGGTAGATATTAGGAAATGGATGTTATCTAGATATCTTTCATTCATTCAAGACTTTTGTGTTCTTCTATTCAATAATTTTCAGGCAGTTCATTCTTCTTGCTTTAATGGTATTCATTTAGCTAACAAAAAAAATTATAAATATGAAAAAATGGATGTTATCTAGACATCTTTCATTTATTCAAGACTTTTGTGTTCTTCTATTCAATAATTTTCAGGCTTTTCATTCTTCAACTATACAAACATAAAAACAATGATTTTAACTAAGGATTTTAAAATGTAATGTAACGCTAACATTGAATATACTCGCTAGATATTAGCAAATAGATGTCATTTAAATATTTTTTATACATTAAGGAATATTTTAGGATTATATTCAATAATATTCAGGCAGTTCATTCTTCTTGCTTTAAAGGTATACATTTAGCTAGAAAACATAAAATAGTGACCTCAATGAAAGACTTTAAAATTTAATGTAACACTAACATTGAATATTCTCGGAAAATATTGATCGAGATAGATATTAGCAAATGGAAGTTATTTAGATATCTTTCATTCATTAAATAATATTTCAAGATTCCATTCAATAATTTTCAGGCAGTTCATTCTTCTCTCTTTAATGGTATTCATTTAGCTAACAAAAAAAATTATAAATATTAGGATATGGTTGTTATCTAGATATATTTCATAAATTCAAGACTATTGTTTGTTTCTATTCAATAATTATTAGGCATTTCATTCTTCTCTTTTTGGAAAGAATTGATCGGGGTAGATATTAGGAAATGGATGTTATCTAGATATCTTGCATTCATTCAAGACTTTTGTGTTCTTCTATTCAATAATTTTCAGGCAGTTCATTCTTCTTGCTTTAATGGTATACATTTAGCTAACAAAAAAAAATTATAAATATGAAAAAATGGATGTTATCTAGACATCTTTCATTTATCCAAGACTTTTGTGTTCTTCTATTCAATAATTTTCAGGCACTTCATTCTTCTGGCTTTTCATGGTTTACATTCAGCTATACAAACATAAAAACAATGATCTTACCTAAGGATTATAAAATGTAATGTAACGCTAACATTGAATATACTCGGAAAGTTTGGATCGAGGTAGATATTAGCATATAGAGTTTATTTAAATTTTTTACTACAGTAAGGAATAAATTAAGATTTTTAGGCAGTTCATTCTTTTTGCTTTAAAGATTTAGCTAAAAAACATAAAAACAGTGACCTCAATGAAATACTTTAAAATTTAATGTAACACTAACATTGAATATTCTCAGAAAATATTGATCGAGATAGATATTAGCAAATAGATGTTATTTTGATATCTTTCATTCATTAAATAATATTTCAAGATTCCATTTAATAATTATCAGGCAGTTCATTCTTCTTGCTTTAATGGTATTCATTTAGCTAACAAAAAAAATTATAAATATTAGGATATGGTTGTTATCTAGATATATTTCATTCATTCAAGACTATTGTTTGTTTCTACTCAATAATTATTAGGCACTTCATTCTTCTCTTTTTGGAAAGAATTGATCGGGGTAGATATTAGGAAATGGATGTTATCTAGATATCTTTCATTCATTCAAGACTTTTGTGTTCTTCTATTCAATAATTTTCAGGCACTTCATTCTTCTGGCTTTTCATGGTTTACATTCAGCTATACAAACATAAAAACAATGATCTTACCTAAGGATTATAAAATGAAATGTAACGCTAACATTGAATATATTCGGAAAGTTTTGATCGAGGTAGATATTAGCATATAGAGTTTATTTAAATTTTTTACTACAGTAAGGAATAAATTAAGATTTTTAGACAGTTCATTCTTTTTGCTTTAAAGATTTAGCTAGAAAACATAAAAACAGTGACCTCAATGAAATACTTTAAAATTTAATGTAACACTAACATTGAATATTCTCAGAAAATATTGATCGAGATAGATATTAGCAAATAGATGTTATTTTGATATCTTTCATTCATTAAATAATATTTCAAGATTCCATTCAATAATTATCAGGCAGTTCATTCTTCTTGCTTTAATGGTATTCATTTAGCTAACAAAAAAAATTATAAATATTAGGATATGGTTGTTATCTAGATATATTTCATTCATTCAAGACTATTGTTTGTTTCTACTCAATAATTATTAGGCACTTCATTCTTCTCTTTTTGGAAAGAATTGATCGGGGTAGATATTAGGAAATGGATGTTATCTAGATATCTTTCATTCATTCAAGACTTTTGTGTTCTTCTATTCAATAATTTTCAGGCAGTTCATTCTTCTTGCTTTAATGGTATTCATTTAGCTAACAAAAAAAATTATAAATATGAAAAAATGGATGTTATCTAGACATCTTTCATTTATTCAAGACTTTTGTGTTCTTCTATTCAATAATTTTCAGGCTTTTCATTCTTCAACTATACAAACATAAAAACAATGATTTTAACTAAGGATTTTAAAACGTAATGTAACGCTAACATTGAATATACTCGCTAGATATTAGCAAATAGATGTCATTTAAATATTTTTTATACATTAAGGAATATTTTAGGATTATATTCAATAATATTCAGGCAGTTCATTCTTCTTGCTTTAAAGGTATACATTTAGCTAGAAAACATAAAATAGTGACCTCAATGAAAGACTTTAAAATTTAATGTAACACTAACATTGAATATTCTCGGAAAATATTGATCGAGATAGATATTAGCAAATGGAAGTTATTTAGATATCTTTCATTCATTAAATAATATTTCAAGATTCCATTCAATAATTTTCAGGCAGTTCATTCTTCTCTCTTTAATGGTATTCATTTAGCTAACAAAAAAAATTATAAATATTAGGATATGGTTGTTATCTAGATATATTTCATAAATTCAAGACTATTGTTTGTTTCTATTCAATAATTATTAGGCATTTCATTCTTCTCTTTTTGGAAAGAATTGATCGGGGTAGATATTAGGAAATGGATGTTATCTAGATATCTTGCATTCATTCAAGACTTTTGTGTTCTTCTATTCAATAATTTTCAGGCAGTTCATTCTTCTTGCTTTAATGGTATACATTTAGCTAACAAAAAAAAATTATAAATATGAAAAAATGGATGTTATCTAGACATCTTTCATTTATCCAAGACTTTTGTGTTCTTCTATTCAATAATTTTCAGGCACTTCATTCTTCTGGCTTTTCATGGTTTACATTCAGCTATACAAACATAAAAACAATGATCTTACCTAAGGATTATAAAATGTAATGTAACGCTAACATTGAATATACTCGGAAAGTTTTGATCGAGGTAGATATTAGCATATAGAGTTTATTTAAATTTTTTACTACAGTAAGGAATAAATTAAGATTTTTAGGCAGTTCATTCTTTTTGCTTTAAAGATTTAGCTAAAAAACATAAAAACAGTGACCTCAATGAAATACTTTAAAATTTAATGTAACACTAACATTGAATATTCTCAGAAAATATTGATCGAGATAGATATTAGCAAATAGATGTTATTTTGATATCTTTCATTCATTAAATAATATTTCAAGATTCCATTCAATAATTATCAGGCAGTTCATTCTTCTTGCTTTAATGGTATTCATTTAGCTAACAAAAAAAATTATAAATATTAGGATATGGTTGTTATCTAGATATATTTCATTCATTCAAGACTATTGTTTGTTTCTACTCAATAATTATTAGGCACTTCATTCTTCTCTTTTTGGAAAGAATTGATCGGGGTAGATATTAGGAAATGGATGTTATCTAGATATCTTTCATTCATTCAAGACTTTTGTGTTCTTCTATTCAATAATTTTCAGGCAGTTCATTCTTCTTGCTTTAATGGTATTCATTTAGCTAACAAAAAAAATTATAAATATGAAAAAATGGATGTTATCTAGACATCTTTCATTTATTCAAGACTTTTGTGTTCTTCTATTCAATAATTTTCAGGCTTTTCATTCTTCAACTATACAAACATAAAAACAATGATTTTAACTAAGGATTTTAAAACGTAATGTAACGCTAACATTGAATATACTCGCTAGATATTAGCAAATAGATGTCATTTAAATATTTTTTATTTATTAAGGAATATTTTAGGATTATATTCAATAATATTCAGGCAGTTCATTCTTCTTGCTTTAAAGGTATACATTTAGCTAGAAAACATAAAATAGTGACCTCAATGAAAGACTTTAAAATTTAATGTAACACTAACATTGAATATTCTCGGAAAATATTGATCGAGATAGATATTAGCAAATGGAAGTTATTTAGATATCTTTCATTCATTAAATAATATTTCAAGATTCCATTCAATAATTTTCAGGCAGTTCATTCTTCTTGCTTTAATGGTATTCATTTAGCTAACAAAAAAAATTATAAATATTAGGATATGGTTGTTATCTAGATATATTTCATAAATTCAAGACTATTGTTTGTTTCTATTCAATAATTATTAGGCATTTCATTCTTCTCTTTTTGGAAAGAATTGATCGGGGTAGATATTAGGAAATGGATGTTATCTAGATATCTTGCATTCATTCAAGACTTTTGTGTTCTCCTATTCAATAATTTTCAGGCAGTTCATTCTTCTTGCTTTAATGGTATACATTTAGCTAACAAAAAAAAATTATAAATATGAAAAAATGGATGTTATCTAGACATCTTTCATTTATCCAAGACTTTTGTGTTCTTCTATTCAATAATTTTCAGGCACTTCATTCTTCTGGCTTTTCATGGTTTACATTCAGCTATACAAACATAAAAACAATGATCTTACCTAAGGATTATAAAATGTAATGTAACGCTAACATTGAATATACTCGGAAAGTTTGGATCGAGGTAGATATTAGCATATAGAGTTTATTTAAATTTTTTACTACAGTAAGGAATAAATTAAGATTTTTAGGCAGTTCATTCTTTTTGCTTTAAAGATTTAGCTAAAAAACATAAAATAGTGACCTCAATGAAAGACTTTAAAATTTAATGTAACACTAACATTGAATATTCTCGGAAAATATTGATCGAGATAGATATTAGCAAATGGAAGTTATTTAGATATCTTTCATTCATTAAATAATATTTCAAGATTCCATTCAATAATTTTCAGGCAGTTCATTCTTCTCTCTTTAATGGTATTCATTTAGCTAACAAAAAAAATTATAAATATTAGGATATGGTTGTTATCTAGATATATTTCATAAATTCAAGACTATTGTTTGTTTCTATTCAATAATTATTAGGCATTTCATTCTTCTCTTTTTGGAAAGAATTGATCGGGGTAGATATTAGGAAATGGATGTTATCTAGATATCTTGCATTCATTCAAGACTTTTGTGTTCTTCTATTCAATAATTTTCAGGCAGTTCATTCTTCTTGCTTTAATGGTATACATTTAGCTAACAAAAAAAAATTATAAATATGAAAAAATGGATGTTATCTAGACATCTTTCATTTATCCAAGACTTTTGTGTTCTTCTATTCAATAATTTTCAGGCACTTCATTCTTCTGGCTTTTCATGGTTTACATTCAGCTATACAAACATAAAAACAATGATCTTACCTAAGGATTATAAAATGTAATGTAACGCTAACATTGAATATACTCGGAAAGTTTGGATCGAGGTAGATATTAGCATATAGAGTTTATTTAAATTTTTTACTACAGTAAGGAATAAATTAAGATTTTTAGGCAGTTCATTCTTTTTGCTTTAAAGATTTAGCTAAAAAACATAAAAACAGTGACCTCAATGAAATACTTTAAAATTTAATGTAACACTAACATTGAATATTCTCAGAAAATATTGATCGAGATAGATATTAGCAAATAGATGTTATTTTGATATCTTTCATTCATTAAATAATATTTCAAGATTCCATTTAATAATTATCAGGCAGTTCATTCTTCTTGCTTTAATGGTATTCATTTAGCTAACAAAAAAAATTATAAATATTAGGATATGGTTGTTATCTAGATATATTTCATTCATTCAAGACTATTGTTTGTTTCTACTCAATAATTATTAGGCACTTCATTCTTCTCTTTTTGGAAAGAATTGATCGGGGTAGATATTAGGAAATGGATGTTATCTAGATATCTTTCATTCATTCAAGACTTTTGTGTTCTTCTATTCAATAATTTTCAGGCACTTCATTCTTCTGGCTTTTCATGGTTTACATTCAGCTATACAAACATAAAAACAATGATCTTACCTAAGGATTATAAAATGTAATGTAACGCTAACATTGAATATATTCGGAAAGTTTTGATCGAGGTAGATATTAGCATATAGAGTTTATTTAAATTTTTTACTACAGTAAGGAATAAATTAAGATTTTTAGACAGTTCATTCTTTTTGCTTTAAAGATTTAGCTAAAAAACATAAAAACAGTGACCTCAATGAAATACTTTAAAATTTAATGTAACACTAACATTGAATATTCTCAGAAAATATTGATCGAGATAGATATTAGCAAATAGATGTTATTTTGATATCTTTCATTCATTAAATAATATTTCAAGATTCCATTCAATAATTATCAGGCAGTTCATTCTTCTTGCTTTAATGGTATTCATTTAGCTAACAAAAAAAATTATAAATATTAGGATATGGTTGTTATCTAGATATATTTCATTCATTCAAGACTATTGTTTGTTTCTACTCAATAATTATTAGGCACTTCATTCTTCTCTTTTTGGAAAGAATTGATCGGGGTAGATATTAGGAAATGGATGTTATCTAGATATCTTTCATTCATTCAAGACTTTTGTGTTCTTCTATTCAATAATTTTCAGGCAGTTCATTCTTCTTGCTTTAATGGTATTCATTTAGCTAACAAAAAAAATTATAAATATGAAAAAATGGATGTTATCTAGACATCTTTCATTTATTCAAGACTTTTGTGTTCTTCTATTCAATAATTTTCAGGCTTTTCATTCTTCAACTATACAAACATAAAAACAATGATTTTAACTAAGGATTTTAAAACGTAATGTAACGCTAACATTGAATATACTCGCTAGATATTAGCAAATAGATGTCATTTAAATATTTTTTATACATTAAGGAATATTTTAGGATTATATTCAATAATATTCAGGCAGTTCATTCTTCTTGCTTTAAAGGTATACATTTAGCTAGAAAACATAAAATAGTGACCTCAATGAAAGACTTTAAAATTTAATGTAACACTAACATTGAATATTCTCGGAAAATATTGATCGAGATAGATATTAGCAAATGGAAGTTATTTAGATATCTTTCATTCATTAAATAATATTTCAAGATTCCATTCAATAATTTTCAGGCAGTTCATTCTTCTCTCTTTAATGGTATTCATTTAGCTAACAAAAAAAATTATAAATATTAGGATATGGTTGTTATCTAGATATATTTCATAAATTCAAGACTATTGTTTGTTTCTATTCAATAATTATTAGGCATTTCATTCTTCTCTTTTTGGAAAGAATTGATCGGGGTAGATATTAGGAAATGGATGTTATCTAGATATCTTGCATTCATTCAAGACTTTTGTGTTCTTCTATTCAATAATTTTCAGGCAGTTCATTCTTCTTGCTTTAATGGTATACATTTAGCTAACAAAAAAAAATTATAAATATGAAAAAATGGATGTTATCTAGACATCTTTCATTTATCCAAGACTTTTGTGTTCTTCTATTCAATAATTTTCAGGCACTTCATTCTTCTGGCTTTTCATGGTTTACATTCAGCTATACAAACATAAAAACAATGATCTTACCTAAGGATTATAAAATGTAATGTAACGCTAACATTGAATATACTCGGAAAGTTTTGATCGAGGTAGATATTAGCATATAGAGTTTATTTAAATTTTTTACTACAGTAAGGAATAAATTAAGATTTTTAGGCAGTTCATTCTTTTTGCTTTAAAGATTTAGCTAAAAAACATAAAAACAGTGACCTCAATGAAATACTTTAAAATTTAATGTAACACTAACATTGAATATTCTCAGAAAATATTGATCGAGATAGATATTAGCAAATAGATGTTATTTTGATATCTTTCATTCATTAAATAATATTTCAAGATTCCATTCAATAATTATCAGGCAGTTCATTCTTCTTGCTTTAATGGTATTCATTTAGCTAACAAAAAAAATTATAAATATTAGGATATGGTTGTTATCTAGATATATTTCATTCATTCAAGACTATTGTTTGTTTCTACTCAATAATTATTAGGCACTTCATTCTTCTCTTTTTGGAAAGAATTGATCGGGGTAGATATTAGGAAATGGATGTTATCTAGATATCTTTCATTCATTCAAGACTTTTGTGTTCTTCTATTCAATAATTTTCAGGCAGTTCATTCTTCTTGCTTTAATGGTATTCATTTAGCTAACAAAAAAAATTATAAATATGAAAAAATGGATGTTATCTAGACATCTTTCATTTATTCAAGACTTTTGTGTTCTTCTATTCAATAATTTTCAGGCTTTTCATTCTTCAACTATACAAACATAAAAACAATGATTTTAACTAAGGATTTTAAAACGTAATGTAACGCTAACATTGAATATACTCGCTAGATATTAGCAAATAGATGTCATTTAAATATTTTTTATTTATTAAGGAATATTTTAGGATTATATTCAATAATATTCAGGCAGTTCATTCTTCTTGCTTTAAAGGTATACATTTAGCTAGAAAACATAAAATAGTGACCTCAATGAAAGACTTTAAAATTTAATGTAACACTAACATTGAATATTCTCGGAAAATATTGATCGAGATAGATATTAGCAAATGGAAGTTATTTAGATATCTTTCATTCATTAAATAATATTTCAAGATTCCATTCAATAATTTTCAGGCAGTTCATTCTTCTTGCTTTAATGGTATTCATTTAGCTAACAAAAAAAATTATAAATATTAGGATATGGTTGTTATCTAGATATATTTCATAAATTCAAGACTATTGTTTGTTTCTATTCAATAATTATTAGGCATTTCATTCTTCTCTTTTTGGAAAGAATTGATCGGGGTAGATATTAGGAAATGGATGTTATCTAGATATCTTGCATTCATTCAAGACTTTTGTGTTCTTCTATTCAATAATTTTCAGGCAGTTCATTCTTCTTGCTTTAATGGTATACATTTAGCTAACAAAAAAAAATTATAAATATGAAAAAATGGATGTTATCTAGACATCTTTCATTTATCCAAGACTTTTGTGTTCTTCTATTCAATAATTTTCAGGCACTTCATTCTTCTGGCTTTTCATGGTTTACATTCAGCTATACAAACATAAAAACAATGATCTTACCTAAGGATTATAAAATGTAATGTAACGCTAACATTGAATATACTCGGAAAGTTTGGATCGAGGTAGATATTAGCATATAGAGTTTATTTAAATTTTTTACTACAGTAAGGAATAAATTAAGATTTTTAGGCAGTTCATTCTTTTTGCTTTAAAGATTTAGCTAAAAAACATAAAATAGTGACCTCAATGAAAGACTTTAAAATTTAATGTAACACTAACATTGAATATTCTCGGAAAATATTGATCGAGATAGATATTAGCAAATGGAAGTTATTTAGATATCTTTCATTCATTAAATAATATTTCAAGATTCCATTCAATAATTTTCAGGCAGTTCATTCTTCTCTCTTTAATGGTATTCATTTAGCTAACAAAAAAAATTATAAATATTAGGATATGGTTGTTATCTAGATATATTTCATTCATTCAAGACTATTGTTTGTTTCTATTCAATAATTATTAGGCATTTCATTCTTCTCTTTTTGGAAAGAATTGATCGGGGTAGATATTAGGAAATGGATGTTATCTAGATATCTTGCATTCATTCAAGACTTTTGTGTTCTTCTATTCAATAATTTTCAGGCAGTTCATTCTTCTTGCTTTAATGGTATACATTTAGCTAACAAAAAAAAATTATAAATATGAAAAAATGGATGTTATCTAGACATCTTTCATTTATCCAAGACTTTTGTGTTCTTCTATTCAATAATTTTCAGGCACTTCATTCTTCTGGCTTTTCATGGTTTACATTCAGCTATACAAACATAAAAACAATGATCTTACCTAAGGATTATAAAATGTAATGTAACGCTAACATTGAATATACTCGGAAAGTTTGGATCGAGGTAGATATTAGCATATAGAGTTTATTTAAATTTTTTACTACAGTAAGGAATAAATTAAGATTTTTAGGCAGTTCATTCTTTTTGCTTTAAAGATTTAGCTAAAAAACATAAAAACAGTGACCTCAATGAAATACTTTAAAATTTAATGTAACACTAACATTGAATATTCTCAGAAAATATTGATCGAGATAGATATTAGCAAATAGATGTTATTTTGATATCTTTCATTCATTAAATAATATTTCAAGATTCCATTTAATAATTATCAGGCAGTTCATTCTTCTTGCTTTAATGGTATTCATTTAGCTAACAAAAAAAATTATAAATATTAGGATATGGTTGTTATCTAGATATATTTCATTCATTCAAGACTATTGTTTGTTTCTACTCAATAATTATTAGGCACTTCATTCTTCTCTTTTTGGAAAGAATTGATCGGGGTAGATATTAGGAAATGGATGTTATCTAGATATCTTTCATTCATTCAAGACTTTTGTGTTCTTCTATTCAATAATTTTCAGGCACTTCATTCTTCTGGCTTTTCATGGTTTACATTCAGCTATACAAACATAAAAACAATGATCTTACCTAAGGATTATAAAATGTAATGTAACGCTAACATTGAATATATTCGGAAAGTTTTGATCGAGGTAGATATTAGCATATAGAGTTTATTTAAATTTTTTACTACAGTAAGGAATAAATTAAGATTTTTAGACAGTTCATTCTTTTTGCTTTAAAGATTTAGCTAAAAAACATAAAAACAGTGACCTCAATGAAATACTTTAAAATTTAATGTAACACTAACATTGAATATTCTCAGAAAATATTGATCGAGATAGATATTAGCAAATAGATGTTATTTTGATATCTTTCATTCATTAAATAATATTTCAAGATTCCATTCAATAATTATCAGGCAGTTCATTCTTCTTGCTTTAATGGTATTCATTTAGCTAACAAAAAAAATTATAAATATTAGGATATGGTTGTTATCTAGATATATTTCATTCATTCAAGACTATTGTTTGTTTCTACTCAATAATTATTAGGCACTTCATTCTTCTCTTTTTGGAAAGAATTGATCGGGGTAGATATTAGGAAATGGATGTTATCTAGATATCTTTCATTCATTCAAGACTTTTGTGTTCTTCTATTCAATAATTTTCAGGCAGTTCATTCTTCTTGCTTTAATGGTATTCATTTAGCTAACAAAAAAAATTATAAATATGAAAAAATGGATGTTATCTAGACATCTTTCATTTATTCAAGACTTTTGTGTTCTTCTATTCAATAATTTTCAGGCTTTTCATTCTTCAACTATACAAACATAAAAACAATGATTTTAACTAAGGATTTTAAAACGTAATGTAACGCTAACATTGAATATACTCGCTAGATATTAGCAAATAGATGTCATTTAAATATTTTTTATACATTAAGGAATATTTTAGGATTATATTCAATAATATTCAGGCAGTTCATTCTTCTTGCTTTAAAGGTATACATTTAGCTAGAAAACATAAAATAGTGACCTCAATGAAAGACTTTAAAATTTAATGTAACACTAACATTGAATATTCTCGGAAAATATTGATCGAGATAGATATTAGCAAATGGAAGTTATTTAGATATCTTTCATTCATTAAATAATATTTCAAGATTCCATTCAATAATTTTCAGGCAGTTCATTCTTCTCTCTTTAATGGTATTCATTTAGCTAACAAAAAAAATTATAAATATTAGGATATGGTTGTTATCTAGATATATTTCATAAATTCAAGACTATTGTTTGTTTCTATTCAATAATTATTAGGCATTTCATTCTTCTCTTTTTGGAAAGAATTGATCGGGGTAGATATTAGGAAATGGATGTTATCTAGATATCTTGCATTCATTCAAGACTTTTGTGTTCTTCTATTCAATAATTTTCAGGCAGTTCATTCTTCTTGCTTTAATGGTATACATTTAGCTAACAAAAAAAAATTATAAATATGAAAAAATGGATGTTATCTAGACATCTTTCATTTATCCAAGACTTTTGTGTTCTTCTATTCAATAATTTTCAGGCACTTCATTCTTCTGGCTTTTCATGGTTTACATTCAGCTATACAAACATAAAAACAATGATCTTACCTAAGGATTATAAAATGTAATGTAACGCTAACATTGAATATACTCGGAAAGTTTTGATCGAGGTAGATATTAGCATATAGAGTTTATTTAAATTTTTTACTACAGTAAGGAATAAATTAAGATTTTTAGGCAGTTCATTCTTTTTGCTTTAAAGATTTAGCTAAAAAACATAAAAACAGTGACCTCAATGAAATACTTTAAAATTTAATGTAACACTAACATTGAATATTCTCAGAAAATATTGATCGAGATAGATATTAGCAAATAGATGTTATTTTGATATCTTTCATTCATTAAATAATATTTCAAGATTCCATTCAATAATTATCAGGCAGTTCATTCTTCTTGCTTTAATGGTATTCATTTAGCTAACAAAAAAAATTATAAATATTAGGATATGGTTGTTATCTAGATATATTTCATTCATTCAAGACTATTGTTTGTTTCTACTCAATAATTATTAGGCACTTCATTCTTCTCTTTTTGGAAAGAATTGATCGGGGTAGATATTAGGAAATGGATGTTATCTAGATATCTTTCATTCATTCAAGACTTTTGTGTTCTTCTATTCAATAATTTTCAGGCAGTTCATTCTTCTTGCTTTAATGGTATTCATTTAGCTAACAAAAAAAATTATAAATATGAAAAAATGGATGTTATCTAGACATCTTTCATTTATTCAAGACTTTTGTGTTCTTCTATTCAATAATTTTCAGGCTTTTCATTCTTCAACTATACAAACATAAAAACAATGATTTTAACTAAGGATTTTAAAACGTAATGTAACGCTAACATTGAATATACTCGCTAGATATTAGCAAATAGATGTCATTTAAATATTTTTTATTTATTAAGGAATATTTTAGGATTATATTCAATAATATTCAGGCAGTTCATTCTTCTTGCTTTAAAGGTATACATTTAGCTAGAAAACATAAAATAGTGACCTCAATGAAAGACTTTAAAATTTAATGTAACACTAACATTGAATATTCTCGGAAAATATTGATCGAGATAGATATTAGCAAATGGAAGTTATTTAGATATCTTTCATTCATTAAATAATATTTCAAGATTCCATTCAATAATTTTCAGGCAGTTCATTCTTCTTGCTTTAATGGTATTCATTTAGCTAACAAAAAAAATTATAAATATTAGGATATGGTTGTTATCTAGATATATTTCATTCATTCAAGACTATTGTTTGTTTCTACTCAATAATTATTAGGCACTTCATTCTTCTCTTTTTGGAAAGAATTGATCGGGGTAGATATTAGGAAATGGATGTTATCTAGATATCTTTCATTCATTCAAGACTTTTGTGTTCTTCTATTCAATAATTTTCAGGCACTTCATTCTTCTGGCTTTTCATGGTTTACATTCAGCTATACAAACATAAAAACAATGATCTTACCTAAGGATTATAAAATGTAATGTAACGCTAACATTGAATATATTCGGAAAGTTTTGATCGAGGTAGATATTAGCATATAGAGTTTATTTAAATTTTTTACTACAGTAAGGAATAAATTAAGATTTTTAGACAGTTCATTCTTTTTGCTTTAAAGATTTAGCTAAAAAACATAAAAACAGTGACCTCAATGAAATACTTTAAAATTTAATGTAACACTAACATTGAATATTCTCAGAAAATATTGATCGAGATAGATATTAGCAAATAGATGTTATTTTGATATCTTTCATTCATTAAATAATATTTCAAGATTCCATTCAATAATTATCAGGCAGTTCATTCTTCTTGCTTTAATGGTATTCATTTAGCTAACAAAAAAAATTATAAATATTAGGATATGGTTGTTATCTAGATATATTTCATTCATTCAAGACTATTGTTTGTTTCTACTCAATAATTATTAGGCACATCATTCTTCTCTTTTTGGAAAGAATTGATCGGGGTAGATATTAGGAAATGGATGTTATCTAGATATCTTTCATTCATTCAAGACTTTTGTGTTCTTCTATTCAATAATTTTCAGGCAGTTCATTCTTCTTGCTTTAATGGTATTCATTTAGCTAACAAAAAAAATTATAAATATGAAAAAATGGATGTTATCTAGACATCTTTCATTTATTCAAGACTTTTGTGTTCTTCTATTCAATAATTTTCAGGCTTTTCATTCTTCAACTATACAAACATAAAAACAATGATTTTAACTAAGGATTTTAAAACGTAATGTAACGCTAACATTGAATATACTCGCTAGATATTAGCAAATAGATGTCATTTAAATATTTTTTATTTATTAAGGAATATTTTAGGATTATATTCAATAATATTCAGGCAGTTCATTCTTCTTGCTTTAAAGGTATACATTTAGCTAGAAAACATAAAATAGTGACCTCAATGAAAGACTTTAAAATTTAATGTAACACTAACATTGAATATTCTCGGAAAATATTGATCGAGATAGATATTAGCAAATGGAAGTTATTTAGATATCTTTCATTCATTAAATAATATTTCAAGATTCCATTCAATAATTTTCAGGCAGTTCATTCTTCTTGCTTTAATGGTATTCATTTAGCTAACAAAAAAAATTATAAATATTAGGATATGGTTGTTATCTAGATATATTTCATAAATTCAAGACTATTGTTTGTTTCTATTCAATAATTATTAGGCATTTCATTCTTCTCTTTTTGGAAAGAATTGATCGGGGTAGATATTAGGAAATGGATGTTATCTAGATATCTTGCATTCATTCAAGACTTTTGTGTTCTCCTATTCAATAATTTTCAGGCAGTTCATTCTTCTTGCTTTAATGGTATACATTTAGCTAACAAAAAAAAATTATAAATATGAAAAAATGGATGTTATCTAGACATCTTTCATTTATCCAAGACTTTTGTGTTCTTCTATTCAATAATTTTCAGGCACTTCATTCTTCTGGCTTTTCATGGTTTACATTCAGCTATACAAACATAAAAACAATGATCTTACCTAAGGATTATAAAATGTAATGTAACGCTAACATTGAATATACTCGGAAAGTTTGGATCGAGGTAGATATTAGCATATAGAGTTTATTTAAATTTTTTACTACAGTAAGGAATAAATTAAGATTTTTAGGCAGTTCATTCTTTTTGCTTTAAAGATTTAGCTAAAAAACATAAAATAGTGACCTCAATGAAAGACTTTAAAATTTAATGTAACACTAACATTGAATATTCTCGGAAAATATTGATCGAGATAGATATTAGCAAATGGAAGTTATTTAGATATCTTTCATTCATTAAATAATATTTCAAGATTCCATTCAATAATTTTCAGGCAGTTCATTCTTCTCTCTTTAATGGTATTCATTTAGCTAACAAAAAAAATTATAAATATTAGGATATGGTTGTTATCTAGATATATTTCATAAATTCAAGACTATTGTTTGTTTCTATTCAATAATTATTAGGCATTTCATTCTTCTCTTTTTGGAAAGAATTGATCGGGGTAGATATTAGGAAATGGATGTTATCTAGATATCTTGCATTCATTCAAGACTTTTGTGTTCTTCTATTCAATAATTTTCAGGCAGTTCATTCTTCTTGCTTTAATGGTATACATTTAGCTAACAAAAAAAAATTATAAATATGAAAAAATGGATGTTATCTAGACATCTTTCATTTATCCAAGACTTTTGTGTTCTTCTATTCAATAATTTTCAGGCACTTCATTCTTCTGGCTTTTCATGGTTTACATTCAGCTATACAAACATAAAAACAATGATCTTACCTAAGGATTATAAAATGTAATGTAACGCTAACATTGAATATACTCGGAAAGTTTTGATCGAGGTAGATATTAGCATATAGAGTTTATTTAAATTTTTTACTACAGTAAGGAATAAATTAAGATTTTTAGGCAGTTCATTCTTTTTGCTTTAAAGATTTAGCTAAAAAACATAAAAACAGTGACCTCAATGAAATACTTTAAAATTTAATGTAACACTAACATTGAATATTCTCAGAAAATATTGATCGAGATAGATATTAGCAAATAGATGTTATTTTGATATCTTTCATTCATTAAATAATATTTCAAGATTCCATTTAATAATTATCAGGCAGTTCATTCTTCTTGCTTTAATGGTATTCATTTAGCTAACAAAAAAAATTATAAATATTAGGATATGGTTGTTATCTAGATATATTTCATTCATTCAAGACTATTGTTTGTTTCTACTCAATAATTATTAGGCACTTCATTCTTCTCTTTTTGGAAAGAATTGATCGGGGTAGATATTAGGAAATGGATGTTATCTAGATATCTTTCATTCATTCAAGACTTTTGTGTTCTTCTATTCAATAATTTTCAGGCACTTCATTCTTCTGGCTTTTCATGGTTTACATTCAGCTATACAAACATAAAAACAATGATCTTACCTAAGGATTATAAAATGTAATGTAACGCTAACATTGAATATATTCGGAAAGTTTTGATCGAGGTAGATATTAGCATATAGAGTTTATTTAAATTTTTTACTACAGTAAGGAATAAATTAAGATTTTTAGACAGTTCATTCTTTTTGCTTTAAAGATTTAGCTAAAAAACATAAAAACAGTGACCTCAATGAAATACTTTAAAATTTAATGTAACACTAACATTGAATATTCTCAGAAAATATTGATCGAGATAGATATTAGCAAATAGATGTTATTTTGATATCTTTCATTCATTAAATAATATTTCAAGATTCCATTCAATAATTATCAGGCAGTTCATTCTTCTTGCTTTAATGGTATTCATTTAGCTAACAAAAAAAATTATAAATATTAGGATATGGTTGTTATCTAGATATATTTCATTCATTCAAGACTATTGTTTGTTTCTACTCAATAATTATTAGGCACTTCATTCTTCTCTTTTTGGAAAGAATTGATCGGGGTAGATATTAGGAAATGGATGTTATCTAGATATCTTTCATTCATTCAAGACTTTTGTGTTCTTCTATTCAATAATTTTCAGGCAGTTCATTCTTCTTGCTTTAATGGTATTCATTTAGCTAACAAAAAAAATTATAAATATGAAAAAATGGATGTTATCTAGACATCTTTCATTTATTCAAGACTTTTGTGTTCTTCTATTCAATAATTTTCAGGCTTTTCATTCTTCAACTATACAAACATAAAAACAATGATTTTAACTAAGGATTTTAAAACGTAATGTAACGCTAACATTGAATATACTCGCTAGATATTAGCAAATAGATGTCATTTAAATATTTTTTATACATTAAGGAATATTTTAGGATTATATTCAATAATATTCAGGCAGTTCATTCTTCTTGCTTTAAAGGTATACATTTAGCTAGAAAACATAAAATAGTGACCTCAATGAAAGACTTTAAAATTTAATGTAACACTAACATTGAATATTCTCGGAAAATATTGATCGAGATAGATATTAGCAAATGGAAGTTATTTAGATATCTTTCATTCATTAAATAATATTTCAAGATTCCATTCAATAATTTTCAGGCAGTTCATTCTTCTCTCTTTAATGGTATTCATTTAGCTAACAAAAAAAATTATAAATATTAGGATATGGTTGTTATCTAGATATATTTCATAAATTCAAGACTATTGTTTGTTTCTATTCAATAATTATTAGGCATTTCATTCTTCTCTTTTTGGAAAGAATTGATCGGGGTAGATATTAGGAAATGGATGTTATCTAGATATCTTGCATTCATTCAAGACTTTTGTGTTCTTCTATTCAATAATTTTCAGGCAGTTCATTCTTCTTGCTTTAATGGTATACATTTAGCTAACAAAAAAAAATTATAAATATGAAAAAATGGATGTTATCTAGACATCTTTCATTTATCCAAGACTTTTGTGTTCTTCTATTCAATAATTTTCAGGCACTTCATTCTTCTGGCTTTTCATGGTTTACATTCAGCTATACAAACATAAAAACAATGATCTTACCTAAGGATTATAAAATGTAATGTAACGCTAACATTGAATATACTCGGAAAGTTTTGATCGAGGTAGATATTAGCATATAGAGTTTATTTAAATTTTTTACTACAGTAAGGAATAAATTAAGATTTTTAGGCAGTTCATTCTTTTTGCTTTAAAGATTTAGCTAAAAAACATAAAAACAGTGACCTCAATGAAATACTTTAAAATTTAATGTAACACTAACATTGAATATTCTCAGAAAATATTGATCGAGATAGATATTAGCAAATAGATGTTATTTTGATATCTTTCATTCATTAAATAATATTTCAAGATTCCATTCAATAATTATCAGGCAGTTCATTCTTCTTGCTTTAATGGTATTCATTTAGCTAACAAAAAAAATTATAAATATTAGGATATGGTTGTTATCTAGATATATTTCATTCATTCAAGACTATTGTTTGTTTCTACTCAATAATTATTAGGCACTTCATTCTTCTCTTTTTGGAAAGAATTGATCGGGGTAGATATTAGGAAATGGATGTTATCTAGATATCTTTCATTCATTCAAGACTTTTGTGTTCTTCTATTCAATAATTTTCAGGCAGTTCATTCTATCAGAGTGCACAACGGGATTTACTAATAACAAGTAATATATGTTTTAAAAGACGATTTATTCGGATATATACAAAATAGATGTTACCACAAAGGACGCCAGTCTAAAAATGACCGTTACAACATGGCGCTCACAAATATGAAAATTCAATGCCACCTTAATTGTTATGATAACTTAATAATCACATATAAATTCTTATTTAATGTGGAATGTACATTAACACACCCGCCCAATTCCACATTAAATATGGCCAAGATTTAACATTTTACAGCATGTGTCAAATTTACATTGAGTCAAAGCTTTTGTCATTATGTCAGCCAGTTGTTCAGTTGTGCTGATATAATTTAATTTAACTTTACCTGACCTAACTAAATCTCTGACAAAATGACATTTTACATCATAATGTTTTGATCGCTTGGTTTCAAGTGTCTCAGCAATTTTTATTGTTGATAAATTATCTTCATAAATATTTATTAAAAATTCAGAATCAAAAATATCACTTAATAAATTTTTAAGAAAAATGGATTCTAATATACAGGCAGTAAGTGCATACAATTCAGCCTCAGTGCTGCTCAATGCAATAACTGATTGCTTCTTTGAGCACCAATGGACTACATTATTATTTAATTTTAAAACAAACCCTGAAACACTTTTTCTGTCATTTACATCGTGTGCAAAATCAGCATCAGCATAAGCTTGGATAGTTAAATTTTCAATGTTTGATTTAACAAAGTTTAAGCCAACATTTTCGGTATACCTCAAATATTTTATGACATGTTTTAAATGTTTCCAATGCAAGGTGGTGTAACAATTTTGGAATCTTCCAAAATAGGATACACTATAACACAAGTCAGGTCTAGAACCTAACATTACATACATTAAGCTACCCATAAGTTCTTTATACGGCAATTTACAATCACTTATGTCTGATTTTATCAAGTTAAGTTTGGGTTGAATCGGTATCTTACTAATTTTACATTGTGTCATATTGAATTTGTCAATAATTTTCTTAATCAAACCATTTTGGTTAACAAAAATATTTCCATTTTTACAAAGGATAATGTTCATCCCCAAGAACTGAAAATGATTTTGAGAACTCAAATCTTTTATGTCTAATTTACACTTAAGTTTGAACTTAATATCTTCCAAATCCTTTAATGAATCGGAGACTAACAAAAAATCGTCTACCCAAATCAAAATATATGTACCATTTTTGAAATAGAGACATGGGTCTATTTTAGATCTTACAAAATTAAAACTAATAAATACACTATTAACAAAGTCATTCCAAACTTTGGGGCTCTGTCTTAGACCATAAAGAGCTTTCACTAGTTTTAACACTTTATTATCACTGCACTTACAACCTTCAGGGGGTTTCATGTAGACAGGTTCTGGTAGCACACTATTCAAGAACGCAGAGCGTACATCCAGCTGATGAACCAGAAGTCCTCTTTCAGCAGCCAGGGAAAGCAATACTCGAAGTGACATCATACGAGCAACTGGTGCATAGATATTGTCATTGTCATCAGCAGGTTGCTGAAACCCTCTGGCAACCAATCGAGCCTTCTTCTTCCTAACTCCATCACTACTAGCTTTAGTGGTGAAGATCCATCGGCTGTCGATAATATTACTATCTTGAGGTGGGTCCACTACTTCCCAAGTATTGTTGCTTTCTAAAGCCTTTAGTTCTTCATCAATGGCTTCACACCACCCGTAGTCTTTCACAGCTTCTGAGTAGGTTTCAGGTGCATCAATATTGTCAGATGCTGAAAGTGCAAAAACATCAACCGCAAAGTTTGTGATGTAGTCGTCTAAATACTTGGGTCTTCTGATAGTCCTTGAAGAATTTTGAAGGGCACCAACAACTTCTTCTCCTTGTTCAGGAAAACCCAAAAAATCTTCATCTTCAGAAACTGGAGTAGCTGGTTCTTCTATATTAACTGGAGTAGCTGGTTCTTCTATATTAACTGGAGTAGCTGGTTCTTCTATATTAATTTCTCTTTCATCAGCTGGTCTAATTTCATGATGATGCATGTCATTACCTTCTGGAGGTAAAATAGTGTGCTGTTGATTTTTATCACAAGCTGAACTAGTGACACCACTTTCATTAAATATGATATTTCGTCCAAATTCAATTTTTTTAGTTATTGGGTTCCACAACCGGTAACCGTTATCACAGTAACCTGCAAGAAAAAGTTTTTTAGAGCGATCATTTAGCTTTCCTTTCCGATCTTCTTTGTGAATCAAAGAGTAGGCAAGACAACCAAAAACTTTTATCTTGTCCAAATCAGGTTTGAACCCATACCATAGTTCTGCAGGGGTCATGTTTTTAGGTAGAACAGAAGTATGCAACCTATTTGTAAGGTAAGTTGCAGTCATAAGCGCTTCACCCCACATATTCTTTTCAAAATTGCTGTCAAGTAAAAGGCATCTTGTTTTTTCCAACAAAGTCCTATTCATACGTTCGGCTTTACCATTTTGTTCTGGATTTCTAGGCATTGTATAACTTAAAGAAATACCCTTAGCATTACAAAAATCAATGAGCCTTTTACACACATATTCACCTCCTCTATCGCAGCGTAAATTTTCTATTCTTGAGCTAAATTTTGCCTCGGCCATTGCAACAAACATTTTGAATTTATCAAAAACTTCAGATTTTTGATGTAATAGATATGTCACACAAAAGTTCGAATAATTGTCAATAAACGTAACAAAATAATTGTAGTTATTATAAGTAGCAGGTGATATTTTTCCACAGACATCAGAGGAAATCTGCTGAAGTATCCTACTTGCCTTTCGTTCATTAGGTATATTCTTCATAAATGGTAATTTTGTTTGTTTTCCTCTAATACAAACATCACAGAGTCCCACAGGAAACTGAGATGTATGGCCCATTCTTCTATGTGATAGCATATTACTTATAGAACTAAAGTTTGCACTATCTTTAATTAGATGGAGATTAATTATGTAAAGTTTTCCAAAAAGATGTCCCTTCAGAACTTTATCGCCACAAATAATTTTTACACTTGAGTCTTCAAAAACTATTTTACATCCTCTTTCTTCCAATTTTAAGACTGATAATAAATTAATTGTTAAATTATCACATAACAGTACATCACTAATACTAACTTTATCACCACTGTCTGTCATACATAAAAGTCTACCCTTCTTAGTAGCGCTTACTGTCTCTCCCGCCTTTGCAACAGAGATTTTCAAATCTACTGAAGTTAAGTTGCTTAAAAACTCACAGTATTCACTTTTAATGAGATGGCAGGTAGCTCCTGAATCTATGGCAAAACAAATAACATCAGTAAGTTGTTTAGTGGCCAACTCAGCATTCATAGAGGTTTCACCTGAGTTTTCATCTAATGATGTGAATGAAAACTCCTGATCATTCTTACTATTTGGCACAGCGTTAAAACTTTTGTTTTTTAATTTCGGACAAAAATTTTTAATATGTCCACGGCCTTTACAATAAAAACAAACTATACCTGGAGTTTTCGAAGATTCTCCAAAATCATTAGTACTTCTATAATTATGAAATCGTTGTGATTTCCCTCTATTCTTGAATGCAGTAAATGCATTATGGGATTCATCCTCCTTTTTTTGGTTCCTCTCATATTCAGATAATAAAGAATTTTTCACATACTCTAAAGAAATTGCTGTTTTATCTTTACTAAATAATATGTCCATTGCTGAGACAACTGAGTCAAAATCTGAAGGCATAGACACAAGTAATTGATTAATAACTTCACTTTCCTCAAGTTTACCCCCAGCTATTTTCACGTCTGATGCCATGGATTCAAATTCTTGAAAAAAATCTTGAAGAGGGCGATCTCCCTTATATTCTAATTTCCTCCAAGCCTTCTGTGCCGTTACTAGGGATTTCATTCCTCGCTTTTCATACGTTGTAGCCAGGGCATCCATAATACCTTTAGCAGTTTTCTTGTCCCATATCATGGGTAACATATTGTCAGCAAGGCCTTGAACTATTATATTCCTTGCCTTAATATCTTCTTGATTAAATATTTTCTTTTCAGCAGCATCAATAGGAATTTCTTTGTCCAGGACTTCAAGAACTCCATTTTGCTCCAAAAGAAGCTTTATCCTAAAGCTCCAATTTCCAAAATTCGTCCCATCAAAAGGTTTAATACCAAAAGGGATGTTTCCAACAGTAGCCATAATGTATATTAAAACTGTAAACAAACCTAGGAACACTTGACTCTAACAACAAAAAGTCCCCAATCCGAATTTACACAAAAATCAAACTTAAAAACACAATTCACTTGCTCAAAACACTCCTGGGCCCATAACCTATCAGAGTGCACAACGGGATTTACTAATAACAAGTAATAAATGTTTTAAAAGACGATTTATTCGGATATATACAAAATAGATGTTACCACAAAGGACGCCAGTCTAAAAATGACCGTTACAACATGGCGCTCACAAATATGAAAATTCAATGCCACCTTAATTGTTATGATAACTTAATAATCACATATAAATTCTTATTTAATGTGGAATGTACATTAACACATTCTTCTTGCTTTAATGGTATTCATTTAGCTAACAAAAAAAATTATAAATATGAAAAAATGGATGTTATCTAGACATCTTTCATTTATTCAAGACTTTTGTGTTCTTCTATTCAATAATTTTCAGGCTTTTCATTCTTCAACTATACAAACATAAAAACAATGATTTTAACTAAGGATTTTAAAACGTAATGTAACGCTAACATTGACTCTCGCTACTCTTGACTACTCGCTAGATATTAGCAAATAGATGTCATTTAAATATTTTTTATACATTAAGGAATATTTTAGGATTATATTCAATAATATTCAGGCAGTTCATTCTTCTTGCTTTAAAGGTATACATTTAGCTAGAAAACATAAAATAGTGACCTCAATGAAAGACTTTAAAATTTAATGTAACACTAACATTGAATATTCTCGGAAAATATTGATCGAGATAGATATTAGCAAATGGAAGTTATTTAGATATCTTTCATTCATTAAATAATATTTCAAGATTCCATTCAATAATTTTCAGGCAGTTCATTCTTCTTGCTTTAATGGTATTCATTTAGCTAACAAAAAAAATTATAAATATTAGGATATGGTTGTTATCTAGATATATTTCATAAATTCAAGACTATTGTTTGTTTCTATTCAATAATTATTAGGCATTTCATTCTTCTCTTTTTGGAAAGAATTGATCGGGGTAGATATTAGGAAATGGATGTTATCTAGACATCTTGCATTCATTCAAGACTTTTGTGTTCTTCTATTCAATAATTTTCAGGCAGTTCATTCTTCTTGCTTTAATGGTATACATTTAGCTAACAAAAAAAAATTATAAATATGAAAAAATGGATGTTATCTAGACATCTTTCATTTATCCAAGACTTTTGTGTTCTTCTATTCAATAATTTTCAGGCACTTCATTCTTCTGGCTTTTCATGGTTTACATTCAGCTATACAAACATAAAAACAATGATCTTACCTAAGGATTATAAAATGTAATGTAACGCTAACATTGAATATACTCGGAAAGTTTTGATCGAGGTAGATATTAGCATATAGAGTTTATTTAAATTTTTTACTACAGTAAGGAATAAATTAAGATTTTTAGGCAGTTCATTCTTTTTGCTTTAAAGATTTAGCTAAAAAACATAAAAACAGTGACCTCAATGAAATACTTTAAAATTTAATGTAACACTAACATTGAATATTCTCAGAAAATATTGATCGAGATAGATATTAGCAAATAGATGTTATTTTGATATCTTTCATTCATTAAATAATATTTCAAGATTCCATTTAATAATTATCAGGCAGTTCATTCTTCTTGCTTTAATGGTATTCATTTAGCTAACAAAAAAAATTATAAATATTAGGATATGGTTGTTATCTAGATATATTTCATTCATTCAAGACTATTGTTTGTTTCTACTCAATAATTATTAGGCACTTCATTCTTCTCTTTTTGGAAAGAATTGATCGGGGTAGATATTAGGATATGGATGTTATCTAGATATCTTTCATTCATTCAAGACTTTTGTTTGTTTCTATTCAATAATTTTCAGGCAGTTCATTCTTCTTGCTTTAATGGTATTCATTTAGCTAACAAAAAAAATTATAAATATGAAAAAATGGATGTTATCTAGACATCTTTCATTTATTCAAGACTTTTGTGTTCTTCTATTCAATAATTTTCAGGCTTTTCATTCTTCAACTATACAAACATAAAAACAATGATTTTAACTAAGGATTTTAAAATGTAATGTAACGCTAACATTGAATATACTCGCTAGATATTAGCAAATAGATGTCATTTAAATATTTTTTATACATTAAGGAATATTTTAGGATTATATTCAATAATATTCAGGCAGTTCATTCTTCTTGCTTAAAAGGTATACATTTAGCTAGAAAACATAAAATAGTGACCTCAATGAAAGACTTTAAAATTTAATGTAACACTAACATTGAATATTCTCGGAAAATATTCAAAACATACATTACATTGATGTATTGTTATGATCTTATGTTTCGGAAAGAATTGATCGAGTTAGATATTAGGAAATGGATGTTATCTAGATATCTTTCATTTTTTCCGAGAATAGTCAATGTTAGTGTTACATTAAATTTTAAAGTCTTTCATTGAGGTCACTATTTTATGTTTTCTAGCTAAATGTATACCCTTAAAGCAAGAAGAATGAACTGCCTGAAAATTATTGAATATAATCCTAAAATATTCCTTAATGTATAAAAAATATTTAAATGACACCTATTTGCTAATATCTACCGAGTATATTCAGTGTTAGCGTTACATTACATTTTAAAATCCTTAATTAAGATCATTGTTTTTATGTTTGTATAGTTGAAGAATGAAAAGCCTGAAAATTATTGAATAGAAGAACACAAAAGTCTTGAATGAATGAAAGATATCTAGGTATCATCCATTTTCTAGTATTTATAATTTTTTTTTGTTAGCTAAATGTATACCATTAAAGCAAGAAGAATGAACTGCCTGAAAATTATTGAATGGAATCTTGAAATATTATTTAATGAATGAAAGATATCTAAATAACTTCCATTTGCTAATATCTATCTCGATCAATATTTTCCGAGAATATTCAATGTTAGTGTTACATTAAATTTTAATAGAAACAAATAACAGTCTTGAATAAATGAAAGTTGTCGATATAACACCCATTTTTCCATATTTATAATTTTTTTTTGTTAGCTAAATGTATACCATTAAAGTAAGAAGAATGAACTGCCTGAAAATTATTGAATAGAATCTTGAAATATTATTTAATGAATGAAAGATATCTAAATAAAATCCATTTGCTAATATCTATCTCGATCAATATTTTCCGAGAATATTCAATGTTAGTGTTACATTAAATTTTAAAGTTTTTCATTGAGGTCACTATTTTATGTTTTCTAGCTAAATGTATACCTTTAAAGCAAGAAGAATGAACTGCCTGAAAATTATTGAATATAATCCTAAAATATTCCTTAATGTATAAAAAATATTTTAATGACACCTATTTGCTAATATCTACCGAGTATATTCAATGTTAGCGTTACATTACATTTTAAAATCCTTAGTTAAGATCATTGTTTTTATGTTAGTACAGTCTTTCATTGAGGCCACTATTTTATGTTTTCTAGCTAAATGTATACCTTTAAAGCAAGAGGAATGAACTGCCTGAGAATTATTGAAAATAATCCTAAAATATTCCTTAATGTATAAAAAATATTTAAATAACATCTATTTGCTAATATCTACAGAGTATACTCAATGTTAGCATTACACTACATTTTAAAATCCTTAGTTAAGATCATTGTTTTTATGTTTGTATAGCTGAATGTAAACCATGAAAAGCAAGAAGAATGAAGTGCCTGAAAATTATTGAATTAGAGAACACAAAAGTCTTGAATGAATGCAAGATATCTAGATAACATCTATTTCCTAATATCTACCCCGATCAATTCTTTCCAAAAAGAGAAGAATGAAGTGCCTAATAATTATTGAATAGAAACAAACAATAGTCTTGAATTTATGAAATATATCTAGATAACAACCATATCCTAATATTTATAATTTTTTTTGTTAGCTAAATGAATATCATTAAAGCAAGAAGAATGAACTGCCTGAAGATTATTGAATGGAATCTTGAAATATTATTTAATGAATGAAAGATATCTAAATAACATCTATTTGCTAATATCTATCTCGATCAATATTTTCCGAGAATATTCAATGTTAGTGTTACATTAAATTTTAAAGTCTTTCATTGAGGTCACTATTTTATGTTTTCTAGCTAAATGTATACCTTTAAAGCAAGAGGAATGAACTGCCTGAAAATTATTGAAAATAATCCTAAAATATTCCTTAATGTATAAAAAATATTTAAATGACATCTATTTGCTAATATCTACCGAGTATATTCAATGTTAGCGTTACATTACATTTTAAAATCCTTAGTTAAGATCATTGTTTTTATGTTTGTATAGTTGAATGTAAACCATGAAAAGCAAGAAGAATGAAGTGCCTGAAAATTATTGAATAGAAGAACACAAAAGTCTTGAATGAATGCAAGATATCTAGATAACATCCATTTCCTAATATCTACCTTGATCAATTCTTTCCGAAACAAGAAGAATGAAGTGCCTAATAATTATTGAATAGAAACAAACAATTGTCTTGTATGAATGAAATATATCTAGATAACAACCATATCCTAATATTTATAATTTTTTTTTGTTAGCTAAATGAATACCATTAAAGCAAGAAGAATGAACTGCCTGAAAATTATTGAATGGAATCTTGAAATATTATTTAATGAATGAAAGATATCTGTATAACATCCATTTGCTAATATCTAGTTTGATCAAGTCTTTCCGAGGATATTCAATGTTAGTGTTACATTAAATTTTAAAGTCTTTCATTGAGATCACTGTTTTTATGTTTGTATAGTTGAGTGTAAACCATGGAAAGCCAGAAGAATGAAGTGCCTGAAAATTATTGAATAGAAGAACACAAAAGTCTTGGATAAATGAAAGATGTCTAGATAACATCCATTTTTTCATATTTATAATTTTAATGGTCGGCTCATCGGTAGTCTCAAAATCATAGGAATGGGGTCCTAATCGGTAATGTTCTGCGGAAAAATTGGCGAGTATAGCGGGATGATTGGCGGCCCATTTTCCAATGAGTCTGTAGTGGTTATTTAAACATTAACATTAATTAAAACTCACTACAACAAAATAAGATCTTTTATTGAAAAACAATTCACAAAACATGACCAGACATTATTCTATTTTTTTAAAACATCTGGTTTTTTATTACAACAATTATATATATTAAACACATGTTTGTAGGCAATATTGCAACATTTATATTAAATAAATAACTTTTATTCTTTTTTAATTTTTAAATAATGTTTAATTTTAACAAACAAAATAATTACTTGTGGCTGATGCCGTCACATCACTCTCCCCCCAGTAACCATGTTACGTTGGAAATCGCGAGGGAAAACGCACTGCTCTTCCTGAACGCGTCTTTTTCACAGTTGCTTCAGGCTGTTCAGGATCCCCCGGTTTAACAGCAGGTGGTCCACTTGATTGCTCCTGAGTTGAATCATTGTCTTCGCACAACAGGTGTGCTGGCTTTAACCGGTCAGCGACACATTCACTTCTTTACCCTTGATTTAAGGTGTAATATTTTTCCGCTCGTTGAATGACAACAAATGGACCTTCATAGGGCTTTTCCAAACTTGCTTTTACACGATCCACTCTAACAAAGACGTGTGTGGCATTAGCTAAGCCTTTATGGATAAAGGTAGTAGTCCTGTTTTTCACAGTTGCTTCAGGCTGCTCAGGATCCCCCGGTTTAACAGCAGGTGGTCCACTTGATTGCTCCTGATTTGAATCATTGTCTTCGCACAACAGGTGTGCTGGCTTTAACCGGTCAAGCGACACATTTACTTCTTTACCCTTGATATTTAAGGTGTAATATTTTTCCGCTCGTTGAATGACAACAAATGGACCTTCATAGGGCTTTTCCAAACTTGCTTTTACACGATCCACTCTAACAAAGACGTGTGTGGCATTAGCTAAGCCTTTATGGATAAAGGTAGTAGCCCTGTTTTTATGTTTTACTGGTCTTGGACGCAGGTGATCCATTTGCTGGCGCAACATGCTGATGAATGTTGGTACATCTGAATTGGGTCTGGGAGTCTCAAAGAAGTCAACTGGGAGTTTCAAAGGTACTATATCTACCCCGATCAATTCTTTCCAAAAAGAGAAGAATGAAGTGCCTAATAATTATTGAATAGAAACAAACAATAGTCTTGAATTTATGAAATATATCTAGATAACAACCATATCCTAATATTTATAATTTTTTTTGTTAGCTAAATGAATACCATTAAAGAGAGAAGAATGAACTGCCTGAAAATTATTGAATGGAATCTTGAAATATTATTTAATGAATGAAACATATCTGTTTAACATCCATTTGCTAATATCTATCTCGATCAAGATTTTTGTGTTCTTCTATTCAATAATTTACAGGCTTTTCATTCTTCAACTATACAAACATAAAAACAATGATTTTAACTAAGGATTTTAAAATGTAATGTAACGCTAACATTGAATATACTCGATAGATATTAGCAAATAGGTGTCATTAAAATATTTTTTATACATTAAGGAATATTTTAGGATTATATTCAATAATTTTCAGGCAGTTCATTCTTCTTGCTTGAAAGGTATACATTTAGCTAGAAAACATAAAATAGTGACCTCAATGAAAAACTTTAAAATTTAATGTAACACTAACATTGAATATTCTCGGAAAATATTGATCGAGATAGATATTAGCAAATGGATGTTATTTAGATATCTTTCATTCATTAAATAATATTTCAAGATTCCATTCAATAATCTTCAGGCAGTTCATTCTTCTTGCTTTAATGGTATTCATTTAGCTAACAAAAAAAATTATAAATATTAGGATATGGTTGTTATCTAGATATATTTCATAAATTCAAGACTATTGTTTGTTTCTATTCAATAATTATTAGGCACTTCATTCTTCTCTTTTTGGAAAGAATTGATCGGGGTAGATATTAGGAAATGGATGTTATCTAGATATCTTGCATTCATTCAAGACTTTTGTGTTCTTCTATTCAATAATTTTCAGGCACTTCATTCTTCTTGCTTTTCATGGTTTACATTCAGCTATACAAACATAAAAACAATGATCTTAACTAAGGATTTTAAAATGTAGTGTAATGCTAACATTGAGTATACTCTGTAGATATTAGCAAATAGATGTTATTTAAATATTTTTTATACATTAAGGAATATTTTCAATAATTCTCAGGCAGTTCATTCCTCTTGCTTTAAAGGTATACATTTAGCTAGAAAACATAAAATAGTGGCCTCAATGAAAGACTGTACTAACATAAAAACAATGATCTTAACTAAGGATTTTAAAATGTAATGTAACGCTAACATTGAATATACTCGGTAGATATTAGCAAATAGGGGTCATTAAAATATTTTTTATACATTAAGGAATATTTTAGGATTATATTCAATAATTTTCAGGCAGTTCATTCTTCTTGCTTTAAAGGTATACATTTAGCTAGAAAACATAAAATAGTGACCTCAATGAAAAACTTTAAAATTTAATGTAACACTAACATTGAATATTCTCGGAAAATATTGATCGAGATAGATATTAGCAAATGGATTTTATTTAGATATCTTTCATTCATTAAATAATATTTCAAGATTCCATTCAATAATTTTCAGGCAGTTCATTCTTCTTGCTTTAATGGTATACATTTATCTAACAAAAAAAAATTATAAATATGAAAAAATGGATGTTATCTAGACATCTTTCATTTATCAAAGACTTTTGTGTTCTTCAATTCAATAATTTTCAGGCACTTCATTCTTCTGGCTTTCCATGGTTTACACTCAACTATACAAACATAAAAACAGTGATCTCAATGAAAGACTTTAAAATTTAATGTAACACTAACATTAAATATCCTCGGAAAGACTTGATCAAACTAGATATTAGCAAATGGATGTTATACAGATATCTTTCATTCATTAAATAATATTTCAAGATTCCATTCAATAATTTTGAGGCAGTTCATTCTTCTTGCTTTAATGGTATTCATTTAGCTAACAAAAAATATTATAAATATTAGGATATGGTTGTTATCTAGATATATTTCATTCATACAAGACTATTGTTTGTTTCTATTCAATAATTATTAGGCACTTCATTCTTCTTGTTTCGGAAAGAAATGATCAAGGTAGATATTAGAAAATGGATGTTATCTAGATATCTTGCATTTATTCAAGACTTTTGTGTTCTTCTATTCAATAATTTTCAGGCACTTCTTTCTTCTTGCTCTTCATGGTTTACATTCAGCTATACAAACTTAAAAACAATGATTTAAACTAAGGATTTTAAAATGTAATGTAATGCTAACATTGAATATACTCGGTAGATATTAGCAAATAGATGTCATTTAAATATTTTTTATACATTAAGGAATATTTTAGGATTATATTCAATAATTTTCAGGCAGTTCATTCTTCTTGCTTTAAAGGTATCAATTTAGCTAGAAAACATAAAATAGTGACCTCAATGAAAGACTTTAAAATTTAATGTAACACTAACATTGAATATTCTCGGAAAATATTGATCGAGATAGATATTAGCAAATGGATGTTATTTAGATATCTTTCATTCATTAAATAATATTTCAAGATTCCATTCAATAATCTTCAGGCAGTTCATTCTTCTTGCTTTAATGGTATTCATTTAGCTAACAAAAAAAATTATAAATATTAGGATATGGTTGTTATCTAGATATATTTCATAAATTCAAGACTATTGTTTGTTTCTATTCAATAATTATTAGGCACTTCATTCTTCTCTTTTTGGAAAGAATTGATCGGGGTAGATATTAGGAAATGGATGTTATCTAGATATCTTGCATTCATTCAAGACTTTTGTGTTCTTCTATTCAATAATTTTCAGGCACTTCATTCTTCTTGCTTTTCATGGTTTACATTCAGCTATACAAACATAAAAACAATGATCTTAACTAAGGATTTTAAAATGTAGTGTAATGCTAACATTGAGTATACTCTGTAGATATTAGCAAATAGATGTTATTTAAATATTTTTTATACATTAAGGAATATTTTCAATAATTCTCAGGCAGTTCATTCCTCTTGCTTTAAAGGTATACATTTAGCTAGAAAACATAAAATAGTGGCCTCAATGAAAGACTGTACTAACATAAAAACAATGATCTTAACTAAGGATTTTAAAATGTAATGTAACGCTAACATTGAATATACTCGGTAGATATTAGCAAATAGGGGTCATTAAAATATTTTTTATACATTAAGGAATATTTTAGGATTATATTCAATAATTTTCAGGCAGTTCATTCTTCTTGCTTTAAAGGTATACATTTAGCTAGAAAACATAAAATAGTGACCTCAATGAAAAACTTTAAAATTTAATGTAACACTAACATTGAATATTCTCGGAAAATATTGATCGAGATAGATATTAGCAAATGGATGTTATACAGATATCTTTCATTCATTAAATAATATTTCAAGATTCCATTCAATAATTTTCAGGCAGTTCATTCTTCTTGCTTTAATGGTATTCATTTAGCTAACAAAAAAAATTATAAATATTAGGATATGGTTGTTATCTAGATATATTTCATAAATTCAAGACTATTGTTTGTTTCTATTCAATAATTATTAGGCATTTCATTCTTCTCTTTTTGGAAAGAATTGATCGGGGTAGATATTAGGAAATGGATGTTATCTAGATATCTTGCATTCATTCAAGACTTTTGTGTTCTTCTATTCAATAATTTTCAGGCAGTTCATTCTTCTTGCTTTAATGGTATACATTTAGCTAACAAAAAAAAATTATAAATATGAAAAAATGGATGTTATCTAGACATCTTTCATTTATCCAAGACTTTTGTGTTCTTCTATTCAATAATTTTCAGGCACTTCATTCTTCTGGCTTTTCATGGTTTACATTCAGCTATACAAACATAAAAACAATGATCTTACCTAAGGATTATAAAATGTAATGTAACGCTAACATTGAATATACTCGGAAAGTTTTGATCGAGGTAGATATTAGCATATAGAGTTTATTTAAATTTTTTACTACAGTAAGGAATAAATTAAGATTTTTAGGCAGTTCATTCTTTTTGCTTTAAAGATTTAGCTAAAAAACATAAAAACAGTGACCTCAATGAAATACTTTAAAATTTAATGTAACACTAACATTGAATATTCTCAGAAAATATTGATCGAGATAGATATTAGCAAATAGATGTTATTTTGATATCTTTCATTCATTAAATAATATTTCAAGATTCCATTTAATAATTATCAGGCAGTTCATTCTTCTTGCTTTAATGGTATTCATTTAGCTAACAAAAAAAATTATAAATATTAGGATATGGTTGTTATCTAGATATATTTCATTCATTCAAGACTATTGTTTGTTTCTACTCAATAATTATTAGGCACTTCATTCTTCTCTTTTTGGAAAGAATTGATCGGGGTAGATATTAGGATATGGATGTTATCTAGATATCTTTCATTCATTCAAGACTTTTGTGTTCTTCTATTCAATAATTTTCAGGCAGTTCATTCTTCTTGCTTTAATGGTATTCATTTAGCTAACAAAAAAAATTATAAATATGAAAAAATGGATGTTATCTAGACATCTTTCATTTATTCAAGACTTTTGTGTTCTTCTATTCAATAATTTTCAGGCTTTTCATTCTTCAACTATACAAACATAAAAACAATGATTTTAACTAAGGATTTTAAAATGTAATGTAACGCTAACATTGAATATACTCGCTAGATATTAGCAAATAGATGTCATTTAAATATTTTTTATACATTAAGGAATATTTTAGGATTATATTCAATAATATTCAGGCAGTTCATTCTTCTTGCTTAAAAGGTATACATTTAGCTAGAAAACATAAAATAGTGACCTCAATGAAAGACTTTAAAATTTAATGTAACACTAACATTGAATATTCTCGGAAAATATTCAAAACATACATTACATTGATGTATTGTTATGATCTTATGTTTCGGAAAGAATTGATCGAGTTAGATATTAGGAAATGGATGTTATCTAGATATCTTTCATTTTTTCCGAGAATAGTCAATGTTAGTGTTACATTAAATTTTAAAGTCTTTCATTGAGGTCACTATTTTATGTTTTCTAGCTAAATGTATACCCTTAAAGCAAGAAGAATGAACTGCCTGAAAATTATTGAATATAATCCTAAAATATTCCTTAATGTATAAAAAATATTTAAATGACACCTATTTGCTAATATCTACCGAGTATATTCAGTGTTAGCGTTACATTACATTTTAAAATCCTTAATTAAGATCATTGTTTTTATGTTTGTATAGTTGAAGAATGAAAAGCCTGAAAATTATTGAATAGAAGAACACAAAAGTCTTGAATGAATGAAAGATATCTAGGTATCATCCATTTTCTAGTATTTATAATTTTTTTTTGTTAGCTAAATGTATACCATTAAAGCAAGAAGAATGAACTGCCTGAAAATTATTGAATGGAATCTTGAAATATTATTTAATGAATGAAAGATATCTAAATAACTTCCATTTGCTAATATCTATCTCGATCAATATTTTCCGAGAATATTCAATGTTAGTGTTACATTAAATTTTAATAGAAACAAATAACAGTCTTGAATAAATGAAAGTTGTCGATATAACACCCATTTTTCCATATTTATAATTTTTTTTTGTTAGCTAAATGTATACCATTAAAGTAAGAAGAATGAACTGCCTGAAAATTATTGAATAGAATCTTGAAATATTATTTAATGAATGAAAGATATCTAAATAAAATCCATTTGCTAATATCTATCTCGATCAATATTTTCCGAGAATATTCAATGTTAGTGTTACATTAAATTTTAAAGTTTTTCATTGAGGTCACTATTTTATGTTTTCTAGCTAAATGTATACCTTTAAAGCAAGAAGAATGAACTGCCTGAAAATTATTGAATATAATCCTAAAATATTCCTTAATGTATAAAAAATATTTTAATGACACCTATTTGCTAATATCTACCGAGTATATTCAATGTTAGCGTTACATTACATTTTAAAATCCTTAGTTAAGATCATTGTTTTTATGTTAGTACAGTCTTTCATTGAGGCCACTATTTTATGTTTTCTAGCTAAATGTATACCTTTAAAGCAAGAGGAATGAACTGCCTGAGAATTATTGAAAATAATCCTAAAATATTCCTTAATGTATAAAAAATATTTAAATAACATCTATTTGCTAATATCTACAGAGTATACTCAATGTTAGCATTACACTACATTTTAAAATCCTTAGTTAAGATCATTGTTTTTATGTTTGTATAGCTGAATGTAAACCATGAAAAGCAAGAAGAATGAAGTGCCTGAAAATTATTGAATTAGAGAACACAAAAGTCTTGAATGAATGCAAGATATCTAGATAACATCTATTTCCTAATATCTACCCCGATCAATTCTTTCCAAAAAGAGAAGAATGAAGTGCCTAATAATTATTGAATAGAAACAAACAATAGTCTTGAATTTATGAAATATATCTAGATAACAACCATATCCTAATATTTATAATTTTTTTTGTTAGCTAAATGAATATCATTAAAGCAAGAAGAATGAACTGCCTGAAGATTATTGAATGGAATCTTGAAATATTATTTAATGAATGAAAGATATCTAAATAACATCTATTTGCTAATATCTATCTCGATCAATATTTTCCGAGAATATTCAATGTTAGTGTTACATTAAATTTTAAAGTCTTTCATTGAGGTCACTATTTTATGTTTTCTAGCTAAATGTATACCTTTAAAGCAAGAGGAATGAACTGCCTGAAAATTATTGAAAATAATCCTAAAATATTCCTTAATGTATAAAAAATATTTAAATGACATCTATTTGCTAATATCTACCGAGTATATTCAATGTTAGCGTTACATTACATTTTAAAATCCTTAGTTAAGATCATTGTTTTTATGTTTGTATAGTTGAATGTAAACCATGAAAAGCAAGAAGAATGAAGTGCCTGAAAATTATTGAATAGAAGAACACAAAAGTCTTGAATGAATGCAAGATATCTAGATAACATCCATTTCCTAATATCTACCTTGATCAATTCTTTCCGAAACAAGAAGAATGAAGTGCCTAATAATTATTGAATAGAAACAAACAATTGTCTTGTATGAATGAAATATATCTAGATAACAACCATATCCTAATATTTATAATTTTTTTTTGTTAGCTAAATGAATACCATTAAAGCAAGAAGAATGAACTGCCTGAAAATTATTGAATGGAATCTTGAAATATTATTTAATGAATGAAAGATATCTGTATAACATCCATTTGCTAATATCTAGTTTGATCAAGTCTTTCCGAGGATATTCAATGTTAGTGTTACATTAAATTTTAAAGTCTTTCATTGAGATCACTGTTTTTATGTTTGTATAGTTGAGTGTAAACCATGGAAAGCCAGAAGAATGAAGTGCCTGAAAATTATTGAATAGAAGAACACAAAAGTCTTGGATAAATGAAAGATGTCTAGATAACATCCATTTTTTCATATTTATAATTTTAATGGTCGGCTCATCGGTAGTCTCAAAATCATAGGAATGGGGTCCTAATCGGTAATGTTCTGCGGAAAAATTGGCGAGTATAGCGGGATGATTGGCGGCCCATTTTCCAATGAGTCTGTAGTGGTTATTTAAACATTAACATTAATTAAAACTCACTACAACAAAATAAGATCTTTTATTGAAAAACAATTCACAAAACATGACCAGACATTATTCTATTTTTTTAAAACATCTGGTTTTTTATTACAACAATTATATATATTAAACACATGTTTGTAGGCAATATTGCAACATTTATATTAAATAAATAACTTTTATTCTTTTTTAATTTTTAAATAATGTTTAATTTTAACAAACAAAATAATTACTTGTGGCTGATGCCGTCACATCACTCTCCCCCCAGTAACCATGTTACGTTGGAAATCGCGAGGGAAAACGCACTGCTCTTCCTGAACGCGTCTTTTTCACAGTTGCTTCAGGCTGTTCAGGATCCCCCGGTTTAACAGCAGGTGGTCCACTTGATTGCTCCTGAGTTGAATCATTGTCTTCGCACAACAGGTGTGCTGGCTTTAACCGGTCAGCGACACATTCACTTCTTTACCCTTGATTTAAGGTGTAATATTTTTCCGCTCGTTGAATGACAACAAATGGACCTTCATAGGGCTTTTCCAAACTTGCTTTTACACGATCCACTCTAACAAAGACGTGTGTGGCATTAGCTAAGCCTTTATGGATAAAGGTAGTAGTCCTGTTTTTCACAGTTGCTTCAGGCTGCTCAGGATCCCCCGGTTTAACAGCAGGTGGTCCACTTGATTGCTCCTGATTTGAATCATTGTCTTCGCACAACAGGTGTGCTGGCTTTAACCGGTCAAGCGACACATTTACTTCTTTACCCTTGATATTTAAGGTGTAATATTTTTCCGCTCGTTGAATGACAACAAATGGACCTTCATAGGGCTTTTCCAAACTTGCTTTTACACGATCCACTCTAACAAAGACGTGTGTGGCATTAGCTAAGCCTTTATGGATAAAGGTAGTAGCCCTGTTTTTATGTTTTACTGGTCTTGGACGCAGGTGATCCATTTGCTGGCGCAACATGCTGATGAATGTTGGTACATCTGAATTGGGTCTGGGAGTCTCAAAGAAGTCAACTGGGAGTTTCAAAGGTACTATATCTACCCCGATCAATTCTTTCCAAAAAGAGAAGAATGAAGTGCCTAATAATTATTGAATAGAAACAAACAATAGTCTTGAATTTATGAAATATATCTAGATAACAACCATATCCTAATATTTATAATTTTTTTTGTTAGCTAAATGAATACCATTAAAGAGAGAAGAATGAACTGCCTGAAAATTATTGAATGGAATCTTGAAATATTATTTAATGAATGAAACATATCTGTTTAACATCCATTTGCTAATATCTATCTCGATCAAGATTTTTGTGTTCTTCTATTCAATAATTTACAGGCTTTTCATTCTTCAACTATACAAACATAAAAACAATGATTTTAACTAAGGATTTTAAAATGTAATGTAACGCTAACATTGAATATACTCGATAGATATTAGCAAATAGGTGTCATTAAAATATTTTTTATACATTAAGGAATATTTTAGGATTATATTCAATAATTTTCAGGCAGTTCATTCTTCTTGCTTGAAAGGTATACATTTAGCTAGAAAACATAAAATAGTGACCTCAATGAAAAACTTTAAAATTTAATGTAACACTAACATTGAATATTCTCGGAAAATATTGATCGAGATAGATATTAGCAAATGGATGTTATTTAGATATCTTTCATTCATTAAATAATATTTCAAGATTCCATTCAATAATCTTCAGGCAGTTCATTCTTCTTGCTTTAATGGTATTCATTTAGCTAACAAAAAAAATTATAAATATTAGGATATGGTTGTTATCTAGATATATTTCATAAATTCAAGACTATTGTTTGTTTCTATTCAATAATTATTAGGCACTTCATTCTTCTCTTTTTGGAAAGAATTGATCGGGGTAGATATTAGGAAATGGATGTTATCTAGATATCTTGCATTCATTCAAGACTTTTGTGTTCTTCTATTCAATAATTTTCAGGCACTTCATTCTTCTTGCTTTTCATGGTTTACATTCAGCTATACAAACATAAAAACAATGATCTTAACTAAGGATTTTAAAATGTAGTGTAATGCTAACATTGAGTATACTCTGTAGATATTAGCAAATAGATGTTATTTAAATATTTTTTATACATTAAGGAATATTTTCAATAATTCTCAGGCAGTTCATTCCTCTTGCTTTAAAGGTATACATTTAGCTAGAAAACATAAAATAGTGGCCTCAATGAAAGACTGTACTAACATAAAAACAATGATCTTAACTAAGGATTTTAAAATGTAATGTAACGCTAACATTGAATATACTCGGTAGATATTAGCAAATAGGGGTCATTAAAATATTTTTTATACATTAAGGAATATTTTAGGATTATATTCAATAATTTTCAGGCAGTTCATTCTTCTTGCTTTAAAGGTATACATTTAGCTAGAAAACATAAAATAGTGACCTCAATGAAAAACTTTAAAATTTAATGTAACACTAACATTGAATATTCTCGGAAAATATTGATCGAGATAGATATTAGCAAATGGATTTTATTTAGATATCTTTCATTCATTAAATAATATTTCAAGATTCCATTCAATAATTTTCAGGCAGTTCATTCTTCTTGCTTTAATGGTATACATTTATCTAACAAAAAAAAATTATAAATATGAAAAAATGGATGTTATCTAGACATCTTTCATTTATCAAAGACTTTTGTGTTCTTCAATTCAATAATTTTCAGGCACTTCATTCTTCTGGCTTTCCATGGTTTACACTCAACTATACAAACATAAAAACAGTGATCTCAATGAAAGACTTTAAAATTTAATGTAACACTAACATTAAATATCCTCGGAAAGACTTGATCAAACTAGATATTAGCAAATGGATGTTATACAGATATCTTTCATTCATTAAATAATATTTCAAGATTCCATTCAATAATTTTGAGGCAGTTCATTCTTCTTGCTTTAATGGTATTCATTTAGCTAACAAAAAATATTATAAATATTAGGATATGGTTGTTATCTAGATATATTTCATTCATACAAGACTATTGTTTGTTTCTATTCAATAATTATTAGGCACTTCATTCTTCTTGTTTCGGAAAGAAATGATCAAGGTAGATATTAGAAAATGGATGTTATCTAGATATCTTGCATTTATTCAAGACTTTTGTGTTCTTCTATTCAATAATTTTCAGGCACTTCTTTCTTCTTGCTCTTCATGGTTTACATTCAGCTATACAAACTTAAAAACAATGATTTAAACTAAGGATTTTAAAATGTAATGTAATGCTAACATTGAATATACTCGGTAGATATTAGCAAATAGATGTCATTTAAATATTTTTTATACATTAAGGAATATTTTAGGATTATATTCAATAATTTTCAGGCAGTTCATTCTTCTTGCTTTAAAGGTATCAATTTAGCTAGAAAACATAAAATAGTGACCTCAATGAAAGACTTTAAAATTTAATGTAACACTAACATTGAATATTCTCGGAAAATATTGATCGAGATAGATATTAGCAAATGGATGTTATTTAGATATCTTTCATTCATTAAATAATATTTCAAGATTCCATTCAATAATCTTCAGGCAGTTCATTCTTCTTGCTTTAATGGTATTCATTTAGCTAACAAAAAAAATTATAAATATTAGGATATGGTTGTTATCTAGATATATTTCATAAATTCAAGACTATTGTTTGTTTCTATTCAATAATTATTAGGCACTTCATTCTTCTCTTTTTGGAAAGAATTGATCGGGGTAGATATTAGGAAATGGATGTTATCTAGATATCTTGCATTCATTCAAGACTTTTGTGTTCTTCTATTCAATAATTTTCAGGCACTTCATTCTTCTTGCTTTTCATGGTTTACATTCAGCTATACAAACATAAAAACAATGATCTTAACTAAGGATTTTAAAATGTAGTGTAATGCTAACATTGAGTATACTCTGTAGATATTAGCAAATAGATGTTATTTAAATATTTTTTATACATTAAGGAATATTTTCAATAATTCTCAGGCAGTTCATTCCTCTTGCTTTAAAGGTATACATTTAGCTAGAAAACATAAAATAGTGGCCTCAATGAAAGACTGTACTAACATAAAAACAATGATCTTAACTAAGGATTTTAAAATGTAATGTAACGCTAACATTGAATATACTCGGTAGATATTAGCAAATAGGGGTCATTAAAATATTTTTTATACATTAAGGAATATTTTAGGATTATATTCAATAATTTTCAGGCAGTTCATTCTTCTTGCTTTAAAGGTATACATTTAGCTAGAAAACATAAAATAGTGACCTCAATGAAAAACTTTAAAATTTAATGTAACACTAACATTGAATATTCTCGGAAAATATTGATCGAGATAGATATTAGCAAATGGATGTTATACAGATATCTTTCATTCATTAAATAATATTTCAAGATTCCATTCAATAATTTTCAGGCAGTTCATTCTTCTTGCTTTAATGGTATTCATTTAGCTAACAAAAAAAATTATAAATATGAAAAAATGGATGTTATCTAGACATCTTTCATTTATTCAAGACTATTGTGTTCTTCTATTCAATAATTTTCAGGCACTTCATTCTTCTGGCTTTTCATGGTTTACATTCAGCTATACAAACATAAAAACAATGATCTTACCTAAGGATTATAAAATGTAATGTAACGCTAACATTGAATATACTCGGAAAGTTTTGATCGAGGTAGATATTAGCATATAGAGTTTATTTAAATTTTTTACTACAGTAAGGAATAAATTAAGATTTTTAGGCAGTTCATTCTTTTTGCTTTAAAGATTTAGCTAAAAAAACATAAAAACAGTGACCTCAATGAAATACTTTAAAATTTAATGTAACACTATTATTGAATATTCTTAGAAAATATTGATCGAGATAGATATTAGCAAATAGATGTTATTTTGATATCTTTCATTCATTAAATAATATTTCAAGATTCCATTCAATAATTTTCTGGCAGTTCATTCTTCTTTCTTTATTGGTATACATCTAGCTAACAAAAAAAATTATAAATATGGAAAAATGGGTGTTATCTCGACATCATTCATTTATTCAAGACTATTATTTGTTTCTATTAAATAATTATTAAGCACTTCATTCTTCTTGTTTCGGAAAGAATTGATCGAGTTAGATATTAGGAAATGGATGTTATCTAGATATCTTGCATTCATTCAAGACTTTTGTGTTCTTCTATTCAATAATTTTCAGGCACTTCATTCTTCTTGCTTTTCATGGTTTACATTCAACTATACAAATATAAAAACAATGATCTTAACTAAGGATTTTAAAATGTAATGTAACGCTAACATTGAATATACTCGGCAGATATTAGCAAATAGATGTCATTTAAATATTTTTTATACATTATGGAATATTTTAGGATTATATTCAATAATTTTCAGGCACGTCATTCTTCTTGCTTTAAAAGTATACATTTAGCTAAAAAACATAAAATAGTGGCCTCAATGAAAGACTGTACTAACATAAAAACAATGATCTTAACTAAGGATTTTAAAATGTAATGTAACGCTAACATTGAATATACTCGGTAGATATTAGCAAATAGATGTCATTAAAATATTTTTTATACATTAAGGAATATTTTAGGATTATATTCAATAATTTTCAGGCACTTCATTCTTCTGGCTTTTCATGGTTTACATTCAGCTATACAAACATAAAAACAATGATCTTACCTAAGGATTATAAAATGTAATGTAACGCTAACATTGAATATACTCGGAAAGTTTTGATCGAGGTAGATATTAGCATATAGAGTTTATTTAAATTTTTTACTACAGTAAGGAATAAATTAAGATTTTTTGGCAGTTCATTCATTTGCTTTAAAGATTTAGCTAAAAAACATAAAAACAGTGACCTCAATGAAATACTTTAAAATTTAATGTAACACTAACATTGAATATTCTCAGAAAATATTGATCGAGATAGATATTAGCAAATAGATGTTATTTTGATATCTTTCATTCATTAAATAATATTTCAAGATTCCATTCAATAATTGTCTGGCAGTTCATTCTTCTTTCTTTATTGGTATACATTTAGCTAACAAAAAAAATTATAAATATGGAAAAATGGGTGTTATCTCGACATCTTTCATTTATTCAAGACTATTATTTGTTTCTATTAAATAATTATTAAGCACTTCATTCTTCTTGTTTCGGAAAGAATTGATCGAGTTAGATATTAGGAAATGGATGTTATCTAGATATCTTGCATTCATTCAAGACTTTTGTGTTCTTCTATTCAATAATTTTCAGGCACTTCATTCTTCTTGCTTTTCATGGTTTACATTCAACTATACAAACATAAAAACAATGATCTTAACTAAGGATTTTAAAATGTAATGAAACGCTAACATTGAATATACTCGGTAGATATTAGCAAATAGATGTCATTTAAATATTTTTTATACATTATGGAATATTTTAGGATTATATTCAATAATTTTCAGGCACGTCATTCTTCTTGCTTTAAAAGTATACATTTAGCTAAAAAACATAAAATAGTGGCCTCAATGAAAGACTGTACTAACATAAAAACAATGATCTTAACTAAGGATTTTAAAATGTAATGAAACGCTAACATTGAATATACTCGGTAGATATTAGCAAATAGATGTCATTAAAATATTTTTTATACATTAAGGAATATTTTAGGATTATATTAAATAATTTTCAGGCACTTCATTCTTCTGGCTTTTCATGGTTTACATTCAGCTATACAAACATAAAAACAATGATCTTACCTAAGGATTATAAAATGTAATGTAACGCTAACATTGAATATACTCGGAAAGTTTTGATCGAGGTAGATATTAGCATATAGAGTTTATTTAAATTTTTTACTACAGTAAGGAATAAATTAAGATTTTTTGGCAGTTCATTCATTTGCTTTAAAGATTTAGCTAAAAAACATAAAAACAGTGACCTCAATGAAATACTTTAAAATTTAATGTAACACTAACATTGAATATTCTCAGAAAATATTGATCGAGATAGATATTAGCAAATAGATGTTATTTTGATATCTTTCATTCATTAAATAATATTTCAAGATTCCATTCAATAATTGTCTGGCAGTTCATTCTTCTTTCTTTATTGGTATACATTTAGCTAACAAAAAAAATTATAAATATGGAAAAATGGGTGTTATCTCGACATCTTTCATTTATTCAAGACTATTATTTGTTTCTATTAAATAATTATTAAGCACTTCATTCTTCTTGTTTCGGAAAGAATTGATCGAGTTAGATATTAGGAAATGGATGTTATCTAGATATCTTGCATTCATTCAAGACTTTTGTGTTCTTCTATTCAATAATTTTCAGGCACTTCATTCTTCTTGCTTTTCATGGTTTACATTCAACTATACAAACATAAAAACAATGATCTTAACTAAGGATTTTAAAATGTAATGTAAGGCTAACATTGAATATACTCGGTAGATATTAGCAAATAGATGTCATTTAAATATTTTTTATACATTATGGAATATTTTAGGATTATATTCAATAATTTTCAGGCACGTCATTCTTCTTGCTTTAAAAGAATACATTTAGCTAAAAAACATAAAATAGTGGCCTCAATGAAAGACTGTACTAACATAAAAACAATGATCTTAACTAAGGATTTTAAAATGTAATGTAACGCTAACATTGAATATACTCGGTAGATATTAGCAAATAGATGTCATTAAAATATTTTTTATACATTAAGGAATATTTTAGGATTATATTCAATAATTTTCAGGCACTTCATTCTTCTGGCTTTTCATGGTTTACATTCAGCTATACAAACATAAAAACAATGATCTTACCTAAGGATTATAAAATGTAATGTAACGCTAACATTGAATATACTCGGAAAGTTTTGATCGAGGTAGATATTAGCATATAGAGTTTATTTAAATTTTTTACTACAGTAAGGAATAAATTAAGATTTTTTGGCAGTTCATTTATTTGCTTTAAAGATTTAGCTAAAAAACATAAAAACAGTGACCTCAATGAAATACTTTAAAATTTAATGTAACACTAACATTGAATATTCTCAGAAAATATTGATCGAGATAGATATTAGCAAATAGATGTTATTTTGATATCTTTCATTCATTAAATAATATTTCAAGATTCCATTCAATAATTGTCTGGCAGTTCATTCTTCTTTCTTTATTGGTATACATTTAGCTAACAAAAAAAATTATAAATATGGAAAAATGGGTGTTATCTCGACATCTTTCATTTATTCAAGACTATTATTTGTTTCTATTAAATAATTATTAAGCACTTCATTCTTCTTGTTTCGGAAAGAATTGATCGAGTTAGATATTAGGAAATGGATGTTATCTAGATATCTTGCATTCATTCAAGACTTTTGTGTTCTTCTATTCAATAATTTTCAGGCACTTCATTCTTCTTGCTTTTCATGGTTTACATTCAACTATACAAACATAAAAACAATGATCTTAACTAAGGATTTTAAAATGTAATGAAACGCTAACATTGAATATACTCGGTAGATATTAGCAAATAGATGTCATTTAAATATTTTTTATACATTATGGAATATTTTAGGATTATATTCAATAATTTTCAGGCACGTCATTCTTCTTGCTTTAAAAGTATACATTTAGCTAAAAAACATAAAATAGTGGCCTCAATGAAAGACTGTACTAACATAAAAACAATGATCTTAACTAAGGATTTTAAAATGTAATGTAACGCTAACATTGAATATACTCGGTAGATATTAGCAAATAGATGTCATTAAAATATTTTTTATACATTAAGGAATATTTTAGGATTATATTAAATAATTTTCAGGCACTTCATTCTTCTGGCTTTTCATGGTTTACATTCAGCTATACAAACATAAAAACAATGATCTTACCTAAGGATTATAAAATGTAATGTAACGCTAACATTGAATATACTCGGAAAGTTTTGATCGAGGTAGATATTAGCATATAGAGTTTATTTAAATTTTTTACTACAGTAAGGAATAAATTAAGATTTTTTGGCAGTTCATTCATTTGCTTTAAAGATTTAGCTAAAAAACATAAAAACAGTGACCTCAATGAAATACTTTAAAATTTAATGTAACACTAACATTGAATATTCTCAGAAAATATTGATCGAGATAGATATTAGCAAATAGATGTTATTTTGATATCTTTCATTCATTAAATAATATTTCAAGATTCCATTCAATAATTGTCTGGCAGTTCATTCTTCTTTCTTTATTGGTATACATTTAGCTAACAAAAAAAATTATAAATATGGAAAAATGGGTGTTATCTCGACATCTTTCATTTATTCAAGACTATTATTTGTTTCTATTAAATAATTATTAAGCACTTCATTCTTCTTGTTTCGGAAAGAATTGATCGAGTTAGATATTAGGAAATGGATGTTATCTAGATATCTTGCATTCATTCAAGACTTTTGTGTTCTTCTATTCAATAATTTTCAGGCACTTCATTCTTCTTGCTTTTCATGGTTTACATTCAACTATACAAACATAAAAACAATGATCTTAACTAAGGATTTTAAAATGTAATGAAACGCTAACATTGAATATACTCGGTAGATATTAGCAAATAGATGTCATTTAAATATTTTTTATACATTATGGAATATTTTAGGATTATATTCAATAATTTTCAGGCACGTCATTCTTCTTGCTTTAAAAGTATACATTTAGCTAAAAAACATAAAATAGTGGCCTCAATGAAAGACTGTACTAACATAAAAACAATGATCTTAACTAAGGATTTTAAAATGTAATGTAACGCTAACATTGAATATACTCGGTAGATATTAGCAAATAGATGTCATTAAAATATTTTTTATACATTAAGGAATATTTTAGGATTATATTAAATAATTTTCAGGCACTTCATTCTTCTGGCTTTTCATGGTTTACATTCAGCTATACAAACATAAAAACAATGATCTTACCTAAGGATTATAAAATGTAATGTAACGCTAACATTGAATATACTCGGAAAGTTTTGATCGAGGTAGATATTAGCATATAGAGTTTATTTAAATTTTTTACTACAGTAAGGAATAAATTAAGATTTTTTGGCAGTTCATTCATTTGCTTTAAAGATTTAGCTAAAAAACATAAAAACAGTGACCTCAATGAAATACTTTAAAATTTAATGTAACACTAACATTGAATATTCTCAGAAAATATTGATCGAGATAGATATTAGCAAATAGATGTTATTTTGATATCTTTCATTCATTAAATAATATTTCAAGATTCCATTCAATAATTGTCTGGCAGTTCATTCTTCTTTCTTTATTGGTATACATTTAGCTAACAAAAAAAATTATAAATATGGAAAAATGGGTGTTATCTCGACATCTTTCATTTATTCAAGACTATTATTTGTTTCTATTAAATAATTATTAAGCACTTCATTCTTCTTGTTTCGGAAAGAATTGATCGAGTTAGATATTAGGAAATGGATGTTATCTAGATATCTTGCATTCATTCAAGACTTTTGTGTTCTTCTATTCAATAATTTTCAGGCACTTCATTCTTCTTGCTTTTCATGGTTTACATTCAACTATACAAACATAAAAACAATGATCTTAACTAAGGATTTTAAAATGTAATGTAAGGCTAACATTGAATATACTCGGTAGATATTAGCAAATAGATGTCATTTAAATATTTTTTATACATTATGGAATATTTTAGGATTATATTCAATAATTTTCAGGCACGTCATTCTTCTTGCTTTAAAAGAATACATTTAGCTAAAAAACATAAAATAGTGGTCTCAATGAAAGACTGTACTAACATAAAAACAATGATCTTAACTAAGGATTTTAAAATGTAATGTAACGCTAACATTGAATATACTCGGTAGATATTAGCAAATAGATGTCATTAAAATATTTTTTATACATTAAGGAATATTTTAGGATTATATTCAATAATTTTCAGGCACTTCATTCTTCTGGCTTTTCATGGTTTACATTCAGCTATACAAACATAAAAACAATGATCTTACCTAAGGATTATAAAATGTAATGTAACGCTAACATTGAATATACTCGGAAAGTTTTGATCGAGGTAGATATTAGCATATAGAGTTTATTTAAATTTTTTACTACAGTAAGGAATAAATTAAGATTTTTTGGCAGTTCATTTATTTGCTTTAAAGATTTAGCTAAAAAACATAAAAACAGTGACCTCAATGAAATACTTTAAAATTTAATGTAACACTAACATTGAATATTCTCAGAAAATATTGATCGAGATAGATATTAGCAAATAGATGTTATTTTGATATCTTTCATTCATTAAATAATATTTCAAGATTCCATTCAATAATTGTCTGGCAGTTCATTCTTCTTTCTTTATTGGTATACATTTAGCTAACAAAAAAAATTATAAATATGGAAAAATGGGTGTTATCTCGACATCTTTCATTTATTCAAGACTATTATTTGTTTCTATTAAATAATTATTAAGCACTTCATTCTTCTTGTTTCGGAAAGAATTGATCGAGTTAGATATTAGGAAATGGATGTTATCTAGATATCTTGCATTCATTCAAGACTTTTGTGTTCTTCTATTCAATAATTTTCAGGCACTTCATTCTTCTTGCTTTTCATGGTTTACATTCAACTATACAAACATAAAAACAATGATCTTAACTAAGGATTTTAAAATGTAATGAAACGCTAACATTGAATATACTCGGTAGATATTAGCAAATAGATGTCATTTAAATATTTTTTATACATTATGGAATATTTTAGGATTATATTCAATAATTTTCAGGCACGTCATTCTTCTTGCTTTAAAAGTATACATTTAGCTAAAAAACATAAAATAGTGGCCTCAATGAAAGACTGTACTAACATAAAAACAATGATCTTAACTAAGGATTTTAAAATGTAATGTAACGCTAACATTGAATATACTCGGTAGATATTAGCAAATAGATGTCATTAAAATATTTTTTATACATTAAGGAATATTTTAGGATTATATTCAATAATTTTCAGGCACTTCATTCTTCTGGCTTTTCATGGTTTACATTCAGCTATACAAACATAAAAACAATGATCTTACCTAAGGATTATAAAATGTAATGTAACGCTAACATTGAATATACTCGGAAAGTTTTGATCGAGGTAGATATTAGCATATAGAGTTTATTTAAATTTTTTACTACAGTAAGGAATAAATTAAGATTTTTTGGCAGTTCATTCATTTGCTTTAAAGATTTAGCTAAAAAACATAAAAACAGTGACCTCAATGAAATACTTTAAAATTTAATGTAACACTAACATTGAATATTCTCAGAAAATATTGATCGAGATAGATATTAGCAAATAGATGTTATTTTGATATCTTTCATTCATTAAATAATATTTCAAGATTCCATTCAATAATTGTCTGGCAGTTCATTCTTCTTTCTTTATTGGTATACATTTAGCTAACAAAAAAAATTATAAATATGGAAAAATGGGTGTTATCTCGACATCTTTCATTTATTCAAGACTATTATTTGTTTCTATTAAATAATTATTAAGCACTTCATTCTTCTTGTTTCGGAAAGAATTGATCGAGTTAGATATTAGGAAATGGATGTTATCTAGATATCTTGCATTCATTCAAGACTTTTGTGTTCTTCTATTCAATAATTTTCAGGCACTTCATTCTTCTTGCTTTTCATGGTTTACATTCAACTATACAAACATAAAAACAATGATCTTAACTAAGGATTTTAAAATGTAATGAAACGCTAACATTGAATATACTCGGTAGATATTAGCAAATAGATGTCATTTAAATATTTTTTATACATTATGGAATATTTTAGGATTATATTCAATAATTTTCAGGCACGTCATTCTTCTTGCTTTAAAAGTATACATTTAGCTAAAAAACATAAAATAGTGGCCTCAATGAAAGACTGTACTAACATAAAAACAATGATCTTAACTAAGGATTTTAAAATGTAATGTAACGCTAACATTGAATATACTCGGTAGATATTAGCAAATAGATGTCATTAAAATATTTTTTATACATTAAGGAATATTTTAGGATTATATTCAATAATTTTCAGGCACTTCATTCTTCTGGCTTTTCATGGTTTACATTCAGCTATACAAACATAAAAACAATGATCTTACCTAAGGATTATAAAATGTAATGTAACGCTAACATTGAATATACTCGGAAAGTTTTGATCGAGGTAGATATTAGCATATAGAGTTTATTTAAATTTTTTACTACAGTAAGGAATAAATTAAGATTTTTTGGCAGTTCATTCATTTGCTTTAAAGATTTAGCTAAAAAACATAAAAACAGTGACCTCAATGAAATACTTTAAAATTTAATGTAACACTAACATTGAATATTCTCAGAAAATATTGATCGAGATAGATATTAGCAAATAGATGTTATTTTGATATCTTTCATTCATTAAATAATATTTCAAGATTCCATTCAATAATTGTCTGGCAGTTCATTCTTCTTTCTTTATTGGTATACATTTAGCTAACAAAAAAAATCTGGTGCGTGTGCGCAACACACAACTTTCACTTACCAACTTACTTAGATAACAAATTGACGTGTTTTGATAAATATCATTTCCCAAACATTTTTCTACATTCATATCTTATTTTTATTTATCGTTAAAGCCGTTTTTGAGTAAATAAAAAACCTCTTGAAAACGATACAAAATTTATTAAGTAAAGTCCCCCCTTTGGTTGATCAATTTTGATGAAATGTTGGCTATCACATATCTGGCATATACATACATCAAATACCCAGTTTGGTCACAATCGTGAAAGCCGTTTTTGAGTAAATAAAAAAAGCACGTAAAAATGATACAAAATTTATTAAGTAAAGTGCCCCCTGCAGTTGATCAATTTTGATGAAATTTTTACAGACATATCTCGGGCATATAAATAGAACAAATACTAAGTTTAATCAAAATCGTTAGAGCCGTTTTTGTGAAAATAAAAAAAACACGTGAAAATGTTACAAAATTTATTAAGTAAAGTCCCCCCTCCGGTTAAACAATTTTGATGAAATTTTTACAGTCATATCTCGGGCATATAAATACATCAAATACCCAGTTTGATCAAAATCGTTAAAGCCGATTTAGAGTAAATAAAAAAAACACGTGAAAATGTTACAAAATTTATTAAGTAAAGTCCCCCCTCCGGTTAATCAATTTTGATGAAATTTTTACAGTCATATCTCGGGCATATAAATACATCAAATACCCAGTTTGATCAAAATCGTTAAAGCCGATTTAGAGTAAATAAAAAAAACACGTGAAAATGTTACAAAATTTATTAAGTAAAGTCC